>JARQZK010001467.1:655000-685000 GCA_030704885.1 Cynegetis impunctata | reverse complement strand
AATAATTGCCAACAATGGAAAAATGAGTATCCCAAGAAAGCATGCACTACATTTCTATTATTGCAACACACAAGAAAGATGAAAAACATTTATTTTAACTATTGAAGATTATACAGTAAACGTGAATTACAAAAGTCGTCCAGTATATTTTTAAGATTCACGAGATCATCAAATTTGTCTTTCAAAAGCTCGAAATATATGTTAGTCGGTAGGTCTTGTGAATACGTTGGATGTGGTAGAACTTTCGCTGCGAAGTAGATTCTTGTGTTATCTTAGCTTTTGCAGTTGTGCAGAGTAAGTTTTAGTATTTATTCTAGTAATTGGATACAAGAAGTTCATAATAGAACATGGCCTCAGAGTACAACAACAAAGTTAAATTCTCAGCACTTCACGTGGTACCTTAGGTTCTGGTTTTCCCCTTCCGGTAGCCATTGTTGCTTGCGTGTGTGGTTAATACCTATAGAATAGAGCATCCAGCGTACATCGCCAGTGACTATTTATTGTAGGAAATCCTTTCTGTGCGGACGATGCAGTAGTGAAAGTTAGATTGACACGAGTCTCGCTTTGTTTGATGCTCTGAGACCGTGTGATATCCAACACTAAAGAATCTTTTTTAGATCCCTGCTCTTGTTAATGTTGGAGAATCGTGGAATGTCTACAACCGAGTTTGTTGGCTATTCTCGCAACAACCGATTAGGTATTGACTTTATAAGTGTTCGCAGTTCTTCATCGTCAATAGTTGATTTCCTGTCGGGTCTAGGTTCGACTTCCAAAGATGTATCACGAGAACGGAAACGCTGATACCAAAGATATACCACTGAATGATGAACTACGTTAGCCTTGAACGTACTACATCTATTAGCGGCAACGACTATTGCAGAATGCCCTTACAAGAACTCGTAATATGCGATCGCTCGAAGTGCACTTTGATCCATCTTTGCTCATACTGTAAATTGAACACATCCCGATTTTGGCGAGACAATCCCGTTTTTTGGAGGACAGTCCCTAGGATTTTTATTAATTTCCCGCTTTTTAGAAAATATCTGCATAAAATAATATTACAGCAGAACACGGCGGTCAGCTACCAGCTGTAGAAAATATTTTTAAAATATACGAACCATTGAAATGCAGTTTTTTTGTAAATGACACATTACAAATTTAGCTTCAGTTCATCCACAACCAAGCTACATTATTTCACAACGCTGTGTAAAATATTGAAGGGGACAAAATTTCAATTAAGGAAGTTCGAATGAACTCAATAATTCAAAAACAAAAGAGAAAGAATTGATAACGATTACTTTCGCTACTCATTCGAAATGACGTCACTAGGTTGGAAGAAGAAGGTGCCATTAAAGGACCGGATTTTCTGAAAGAAGTCAGAAATATTTATAACTACTTGGAATATCTTGAAGAATGGACAGTTCAATTCGGGGGTATTACAATTTTTTGTTGGTTGACATTAAAAAGTGATTTTATGAGAATATGTAGAAAAATCTTTTGAATATATCAATAACCATTTCCCGAAAATATTTGCTAAAATGATCTTTTTGATGAGTTGTCATTGGTAAAAAGATTGTTTACCGATGGAAAAAATTGAATGTTGGTTGTCTGCAAATGTGAAAACAGACAAAAAATGGTCGACGTTATTCTTTTATTTTAAACAATAATATTTTTCATAAAAATATTTTAAAAATAGTAGAATAAGCGCTCTCCCTCCCTTGAACAAATGCAGCAACATAACGTGTTTTATCTATCATCAATAAAATATGGAAAACTGAAAAAACGCAGTTAAACATTAAAACTTCAAAATCTATATTAAACGTAAAATATAATTTGACTAATTCATGTGAGAAATTTCACCGGGCGGGATGCTTGAAGTCCTTTAGCCAGATCAGAGGATACACTTGTATGTACAAGTACAATAGGGATGGGTGCGACATTATTCATTGAAGAGATGGGGTTAGGTGGGATTCAGAGGATGAATACTGGCCCAGCACTCGCCTTTGTAAGTGTGATTCACCTATGCCATGAGAAAAACTCAAGGCAGACGACCCAGGGAACTCCCGAATGTTAGCCAGCTAACTAAACAGCTCGGTTGTATTCGCAGAACAACTTACTCCCTCATTACCATTACCTTGCGGCATGGAACGTTTTAGACCTCGTTCTAGCATTCACGATTCTCGAATGTTCTCGAACTTCGTTATTAAAAAAAAAATTTATAAGGAAAAAAGAGTCGCAATACTTTGTTATAAATATAATATATTACTACTGCAATGTTTTTTTTTAATGTCATTATGAAAATCCATATATAATTTGGAAAAAATCTTCTAAATTTAAAATTTCAAGGAAATGGCATGTTATATTTCCCTAAGTGTGTTAGTCCGATATATTTGACTTATTTTATCAAATAATGTTGCTGGCTACGATGAAAAAAGTTAGCGACTGACTTAACACATTTCAAAAAGAAATAACATTTTTTCAGTGCTTAACCTCAAACTGCTCAAACGCAAACAATCATTGTTGTAGTTGTGCGCTACTTGTTCGTTTATACTTTTTAAAGGAAATATAAAATATATATACCAATATGTAAGTAATATATCCAATGGTTTTATTCTATTTTGATCACAAATCTACTTTTGTAGGGCTATGACGAAACCGAAGTCAGAAATGACCTCTGATGAGCTTCAATCACGAGAGGAGGAAGAATTCAATACCGGTCCCCTTTCTGTCCTTACTCAATCAGTTAAAAATAATACTCAAGTGATGATAAATTGTCGTAATAACAAGAAATTGTTAGGTCGCGTCAAAGCCTTTGACAGGCATTGTAATATGGTTTTAGAAAACGTAAAAGAAATGTGGACTGAACTACCAAGACCTGGCAAGGGAAAGAAGAAGGCAAAACCTGTGAATAAGGATAGGTTTATTTCTAAAATGTTCTTAAGGGGAGATTCAGTGATAATGGTAGTGAGAAATCCTAATACCACAGCAAATTGACCTGATCTAATTTTTAAAGATATATTTTGTCATGTTATAGAACCATATATAGGAAATTGAATTCAATATCGACTTAGAATTATATGGTAATTTCAACAATTCGTAATTGAATTCTAACTCTTTCATTGCCAATGATTTGTGAATGCTATAGAATTGTATCTTTTTATAATCATTTTTGTAGTATCTTAATGCCATATATGATCTTTTACATAATTTTTTTATTTTTTATGAGTTCAAGATTCATATCAACTAATTTTACAGACAAAAAAAATAATTAAATCAGTTCAGTTATTTATATTTGAAATATCTTGAAAAATTGGATACACTTTTTGTTAAAGGAACAATATTTTTAGTTTTGAATAAAATTTTGTATTTCAAATTTCTAATTCCTTCATTTAAACATTCTCAAGCCGATATTACTATGCGTAAGTTCATTGACTACATCCATAAATTTAAGCTCAAAAAATGTATCAGGCAAAAGCGACCTGTTTCTGGTTTTTCCAGAAGGACACCTGCCATTAAAAATATTCCTGGTGAACCATTTTAATTGCGCCACCCAGTATGTATATATATATATATATATATATATACATATACATATATATATATATATACCTATATATATATTATATATATATATATATATATATATATATATATATATATATATATATATATATATATATATATATATATATATACATATTTTACTTGTTTTTTCTGAACAACGCCATATGAGTTAGAAAACTGAGTTTATTAAACAGTTAATGTTTCGTCATGAAAGTCGTTTTTCTCAAGATTTAAAAGATTGAAATTCATTTGGCATTTATTCATAAATGCAAGAAAAGACAAATAAATAACAATACAACATATATATATATATATATATATATATATATATATATATATATATATACTTTCATTTTTACTGTTTAGATTAGCGTAAATGTCTGACTTTCTTTGTTGCAATAAATAAAAGTTTTTGCCAGGCTCTGAGTAATTGGACAAGTGAACTTTTTTGATATGCACCACATTTTTCATAAAGAATATAATATAGAAAAATGGAAATATAGAACATAACGCACCACTGTATTTTAATTTCCATGTTATTTGACTTCAGTTGATTATTGTCATCAATTTATAAAATGGAAATTCTATTCTGTATAAGGGAAGTCTGGAAAACTAGTGTTCTACAGTGCTGTCCACAGATAAAGATAGTAGGTTATAACAGCTTGAGAGGAAGTTATATATCATCTGTAGAAAACAAGAAAATAGTGTTATTTCTCATAACTTGATATTTACTAGTGATATTAACTATTCTGGAAACAGAGTATAGTAAGGCAAAATGTCGAGTCCAGATGGATAAACTCATGGTTATACTTCAATATTTTCAATTCTATACATAACATCAACAGCAGTTTTACCACAATGAATAATTTAGCTGAGAATGGTGATGAAATTCTTTATGTAACAATTCAATTAGAGAAGACTAAAAAAAGACTAGATAATCTTTAAAAAAATCTTTATTTTATAGTAACAAATAATAATATGCATACATCTTGAAACCTAGTTAACAAACATTTCAATAACAAATTTCGCATACTTTTTCAATGATATTCCATCACAACCTATCAAAATAAGAATAACCAAATACAACAACAAGGTCAACCAGAAAAAATTCTTCCTGAAAAACGACTTTGGATAAGCTACTTCGTTTTTTCTGTACACTAATAAGTATTTTACACGAACCATATCACTATCAGTAACTATGAAGTACTTCTCAGGTATTTCTTCATTGCGATTCTTATTGATTGGACGAGTTCTATTCACGGAATCTGAAAATGAAATCAAAAATTTGTGTAACCATTCACTCATACACATTGAGGAATTATGGATATTTTTAGAAATTTCATATACTGATATTCTGCTTAGGAGATACGTTCTTTCAGTTAAAACAATTGATCTTCTATTTTACAATTCATTAACTATATACATATACACATATATATATATATATATATATATATATATATATATATATATATATATATATATATATATATATATATATAATTATTTTGAGTTTAGAAATAAAGGTGTATAGACTACTTTCATAGTGAGAATTAAAAAAAAAATATTTATATAGAACTGCCAATTATAAAACTAATAATACCTTTATATTTCACTTTTGCAATATCATCTATTATCTCACAAAGAGCTATAATACTATGTCTTGTCCCTAAGCTGCTATTTTTCCACATTAGATGATATGGAGAATAATAACCACTAACAGAACATTCATTTGATAAATATATCCCTTTTCCAAACAGATTTTCCTACAAGCAAAAAATTATTAGGTATTTAAAATAAAATTCTAAAGGAGCACTAACTTTCTCTGAACTCAAATGCTGCTGAAGACCCACTTTTAAAATTGAATAAAAATTGTCAACACGACTTCCATGATAAGCTGATATCAAGTTTTTATCTGCTTTTCTAGCTTGAAATATTGCATCCGCCTTACAGGAGTAGTTTATCCTAAATATAAAGCTTGGTTTGAAACTTTCTGGTAAATTACTAGGCAAAATATCATTTCTCTAAAAGAACACGATTAAAATTTATAATATTATTTGTAAAGAACTTACAAATGAAACAAGTTGCAATACAGGAAAACCTTTCTCGATAAAAAGCCACCAGAACAACTCTACTAACTCAGGATATGTGGATGGATGAACGAGGAATTCTCTGAGAGGAGGAATATTATTACAAAAATTTCTCTGAAATCGAGAGATCAGGAATAATAATCTAGTACAATATAAATTTTACTACCAAATCCTGTATATTTTTCAAGTCATCTTTAAGGAAATTTGGTGGAAATGGTCTCAAGCAATAATCTGATCTGGATGAATTCAATGCAGCAATAAATAATGTCAGAACCATATCACATCCTTTGAAGTTTGTTTCAATTATATTAGTTAATACTTGGACTTGTTCATCAGAACTCAATGGTTTTTGAAGCTTCTGCATAAATTCTATTATCCTTAGGTGATCCTTTATTTCATCATTTGAAAGAGACATTTTTGATATTGCCGAAATACAAATAAAGTTATTTCCAACTCAACTCAGTCTCTACTATATTAATTGGAAAGCATACACATTTTGTTCGTTGTAAAATAAAATAAACTGCAAATTTCTTAAGGATTCTGTAGTTGGAAACATGGGTTTAGGTTAGGTTATTTAACTTCTACGAATCTACCGATCTACGATAAATGTTATAGTAAATGAGCTCTCCATTAAAAATTGCTGCTTTAGAAATATATTGTTGATGGAAAGATTGTATCTTGTATCCAAATATACTGAGCAATTAATTTTACAAAAAAAAGTTTTTCTGTCAAATGATAATTAAAGAACTGAAATCATAGAATACTCATTATATAATAGTTAACATACTAGTACATTACAAACACACCTATTACATTATTACATATAAGTAATATATTTTGGATGAGCAGAAACTCCCTAAATTGTATTTCAAAATTTAAATTTGATCTTTTCCATCGTCGAAAAAATTGGAAAAATTCAGTACACTGGTCAAATGTTTTCGTTAAATACATATTTGTAACATTGTTGAAATTGAAATATCACCCAAGGAACATTCGTTATAAAAGGACATGAGCTATTCGTTATATGTGGTAGAAAAGTACTCCAAAGTAGAGTTTTGATGAAACATTCAATTTGGAATGTTTCAATATTGATTACAACTAATGAATATATATTAAATGATACGAGATTGTACTAAAATTCTTAATCCACGAATAGACTATTTTTGTTTTTTTTATACGTATCGACTAGGACTATATGGCATTGACTATTGTAAATCGACTAAGACTTATTCTTTCTAACAAATTAACAATTTTGTCCTAATATTTAAACTGAGATTTTAAGTTGATCACACTTTTTAGCCTCCGAGCAAGTCCGTTATTATCCTGTAGAAAGCACCTCGAAGGTTTCGTGGATTTATATTCTTTCCTGATGCTTGCCTGCAAATATCATCTTCGACCATAGGCCTTTTCAAGTCGCGATGGATATCTTTGTTGCGGATTCCGATGTACCATAGTGCATTAACAATGCATAAGCGATAAGAGGGCGTATATTACTAGAGCATGGGCGATAGATTGCTTTGTTTACATCTGTTTACGTGTATTTTATATGAGAAGTTGTCGAGTTTTAATTGTATTTTGGATCGTTTACAAACGTTCAGAAGAGATGAATCACTATTGTTGTGTATTCTATTGTTCATCTTGGGCAAAAAAAAACCGAATATAGCTTACATACCTTTCCGAAAGCTGGACAATTCAAAGTTGCATTCCAAACAAAGTTGGGAAACAAGGAAATTATGGACAGAAGAAAGGTGTGGATTCATAACTTGAAGATGCGTTGCTATTCCAACGAAAAATGTTCCACTTTTATCGGAATCTGAACCTGGGCCATCATCCAGAGATTCTAGATTATTGTATTTTCTTTCATGTAACAACCAGAGATACTATCAAAATAATAATAACAAATGATGTTTATTTGCACAACCAAAATAACAGTTTATCATAACATCAAGAATATGAAATAAATCTTGAGTATATAGCTAGGTTAAAACTAAAATATTCAATTATATAATCAGGAAAACCGAGATTCTATCAAAAAAAACAGACTCTCAGAAGTCCACCGTACTTTTAGGATAGCTGTTATACGTCAGGAAAATTCAAAAAATATAATAACTCATTAAGTTCAAACCATTCAAGCAGAGTATTCATGTTAATTCTTCTTTTATTTCATGTTGTTTCTTTCAGTTTTGCTGGTAAGTACTTAGTTTTGTCCATTAAACTCAAAAATTCTTCAGTTCGTAATGAGTAGACATGACCGAGATGTTTTCTTGAAACTTTTGAAAGTTTTTTTTTTTTTAAATAAGTAGGTGTTCTATCATACAGCCTTTTCATGAGGTATACATAGCTCCTTCAACCAATTAATTTATTCGTCCTCTACTATATTTTATTATTGATTTTCCTGTTCAATGATAAAAACTCAGTGTAAATTTCAACTTGATGTAGGTAGGTTATCTACTGTTGAACAGAGATAATATTGTCCTCAATCGAAACACAATGAACCACTAGAAAATACGAAGTCCAAGAAAACACAAATTACGAAGCTAAACGTTCGAAAACTCAAAATGAAATGAGCGTAAATACCATTACCAATCAATGTAAACAAACAGCTAATCGCCCATGCTCTAGTACCGATATTAGCCGTTCCGGCGCTACGATCTTAATTTCAAGTTTCAAGAAAACATCTCTGACATGTCTACTTTCATTACGAACTGAAGAATTTTTGAGTATAATGGACAAAACTAAGTACTTACCAGCAAAACTGAAAGAAACAACATGAAATAAAAGAAGAATTAACATGAATACTCTGCTTGAATGGTTTGAACGTAATGAGTTATTATATTTTTTGAATTTTCCTGACGTATAACAGCTCTTCTGAAAGTACGGTGGACTTCTGAGAGTCTGTTTTTTTTGATAGAATCTCTGTTTTCCTGATTATATAATTGAATATTTTAGTTTTTACCTAGCTATAGAGTCAAGATTTATTTCATATTCTTGATGTTATGATAAACTGTTATTTTAGTTGTGCAAATAAACATCATTTGTTTTTATTATTTTAATAGTATCTCTGGTTGTTACATGAAAGAAAATACAATTATCTAGAATCTCTGGATGATGGCCCAGGTTCAGATTCCGATAAAAGTGGAATATTTTTCGTTGGAATAGCATTGGACTTCAAAAACTCTACGTTTTCGGTTAGCTGAAAATTGCACATCATTAGTTGATATAATTATATATGGAAAAATTCACAAACTTACTGCAGGGAAAATAATTATTCTCAGTAAACTGTAAAGAACAACTCTCTTATGTTCAGACATGTTTTTCAATCTTCAAGTTATGAATCCACACCTTTCTTCTGTCCATCATTTCCTTGTTTCCCAACTTTGTTTGGAATGCAACTTTGAATTGTCCAGCTTTCGGAAAGGTATTTAAGCTATATTCGGGTTTTTTTGCCCAATATGAACAATAGGATACACAACAATAGTGATTCATCTCTTCTGAACGTTTGTAAACGATCCAAAACACAATTAAAACTCAACAACTTCTCATATAAAATACACGTAAACAGATGTAAACAAAGCAATCTATCGCCATTCGCCCATGCTCTAGTAATATTCGACACCGGTAGGGGGCGTATCGCTTATTATGTTTAACCAATTTTTGAATGCTGCCTGTACTTTATTTGTGACTGCCTGAAATCCTGAATGTCTCTGTCAGAAGCTAGCAGAGGTATGTCGTCAGCTAATGTTGCCGTCACTTTGTGCGATGCCATTGGTGTACAACAGATAAAGAACCGGCCCAAGGACGCTGCCTTGGGGTAGTCCAGCACAAATCTTCTTAAGTTTCAAAAATTCTTCACCAAGTTGTTCATTTCGTTTTATTTTCTTTAATGATTGAGAACTATTCTAGACAGTATTATTTGTATTCGGTTAACAGTGCAGCAAAAACTTATAGTAGTATAATTTTAAGAATACGCATGGTTTTTTTTTTGGTTACACCGAAGCGAAAATCATGTTCTAGACTTAGATCAAAGAAGAAAGATATGTATAACTTATCTCTCATGATGGATTATGGACTGCATTTGAACTTTGAGCGCCACCTGATCGCTGGGATGGGAACCGTTAGTTGTATGGATGATCGATAACTAGGAATATCTTCTAATATTATGTCTCTGTTCTCTGGCTAAAATATCGAAAACTGAAACTTGAAAACTTTTAGCTTACCTTTGCTTTGTTTATTTTTCTGGGCCTGTATTTCTGTAATTGTGAGAAATAGTGAAAATGAATACATACACGCTTGAGCGTGAATTACAAGTGTACAATGATTCAAAAATTCAAAGAATTAACTATTAAATAATTTTTATTTGTATGAATTTTATAAAATAGCAGTGAAATGAGTGAAATTATTGAATTCGAGAAAATGGTCGATATGAAGCGGCCAAGAATTGAAAATAAGAGCTATATTTACGGAAGACGTTATGATAGACCCAGAATAAAGAAAAAATCGGAAAATTCGGAAGATGCATTTATGGATGAGTCTCGAACTGTAGTTATAGATAGTGGTGCATATAGTATAAAAGCTGAACTTGCTAGTAAGAATGAACCACTGTGAGTATTGGATCCATTTAGCTTGATATTAAATATTTTTGATTTTGAACCTTTTCAGGCATATACCAAATTGTATTATGAAAGCCAAAGCTGAAAGAAAGAGGCTCTTCATAGGTAGTCAAATAGATGAGTGTAGAGATTGTTCTGGACTTTTCTATATGTTACCATGTGAAAGAGGCTATATCACAAAGTGGGAGGTACAGAAACCCATATGGGATCAAGTTTTCAATAAAACCTTATGCCCTGTAAATGATAAAAATGTTTTGATGACTCAGCCGCTATTCAACTTCAAAAGTATTCAAGACTGTACAGATGAAATTTTTTTTGAAGAATATGAAATCTCCTCATTGTATCGTTGTAATCCTACAGATTTGGTTGCTCTTAAGTATGGATTGGAAAGGGGTATGATAAGTTAAATAATTACGGTATACTAAGTAAGATATCATTATTCATATTTTGATTGATCCTGACTATGAAATTCTCAGTAATTTTGAATATAAAATAAGAGTTATTTTAAGGTAAGAAAAAGGAAACATGTGTTATTATTGACTCTGGATATAGTTTCACACATGTAGTCCCCTACATAGGTGGAATAAAATGTTCAAATGCTATCAGAAGGCTGCAGATAGGAGGGAAGGTAATCTAAAATGTTTTTTCAAATAAGGTACACAACTACATTGAAAAATTACAGATGCTTACTAATCATATGAAAGACATTTTATCATATCGACAGTACCATGTTATGGAAGAAACCTATGTTATAAACCAGGTGAAAGAAGACACATGTTTTGTTTCTGAAAATTTCCAAACTGATCTGAAAATTGCAAGTGAGCCACCCCCTAAAAATCATATTGTCAGAAATTATATACTTCCAGACTTCAACACAATTAGACGAGGGTGAGTTTGAGTGAAAATATTGAAATGTTTCTTGTTCAAAATCTTTCAGTTTTTAATATTAACTATTGAACAAAATATTTATATATTTTAGAATGATCACACATTACTACACTTGAGTAGTATATAATAACGGGAAGTAAGATAAAATGTGTGTTTCACATCTTATAGAATAAAAAGCAAAGCTGTATATGCTGCTGCTAAAAAGTTTGTGCAAAGTATTTATATGATGGAATTTAAAAAAAAAACATGTTTTGACAGATAACAAATCACTAATTTTCATTGTGAGGAATAAGAAGCAACTAATAAGTATATAATTCATGCCCTATAATTATTTGATGTGCCTAGAGTTCTTCTTTAAGATTACCTCTACTGCAGTCTAAAAATACTTTTCAGGGTCCATTTTTGTGTATTAATGAGCTATCTTGAATATGACATGTACTATAAATTCTTTTCTACAGTTTCTAATTAACACTCGGGATCAAATTATATAATGGTCTAAGGATGAACATATAATTTGCCTTAAATATTTCAGTCTTGATAATGTTGTAACAGGCGAAACTAGTCGAATAAAAAGTTATTTTCATTTTGTGGTTTTTAGACAAGTTGTTTTCTTATTATTTAATTTTTAATATAAATATGAACTACCACAGAGTTGATTCATCGTCCATCGAATTTATATAATTTGCCACTTCGGTAACAAATTAACATTTATGTACATAATGATAAACTAAATAATATTAATTTTCTCATTGTATGCTATGATCAAGTATCAAGTAATGGTGAAATCAATTAAAGTTATATTATTGATACTGTTCCCCCCCCCCATAATTGTTTAAATTGATAAATTTTATTTTGTTCCAGTTAATCAAATTACCTTAAAATTTCAGGTATATTCCAGATCCAGATAAAAAAATAGACATGCATGAAAACTGTCAGGTACTACGGCTGAACAATGAACGGTTCGCCGTACCTGAAATTTTATTTACACCTTCAGATATTGGGATAAACTCTGTTGGTCTTGTAGATTGTTTAATTGATTCTATAAAACTTTGTCCAAAATCTTATCATGCTACTTTGGCAAAGAATATAGTTGTTGTCGGAGGTAATGCGCTACTTCCAGGATTCAAAAATAGATTGATTAAAGAATTACAAAGTAAAATGCCTGCTAAATGGGTTGTCAATGTTACAGTACCAAATAGGTGAGTATAATGAAGCGAAATGCTACTCATTTCTTAAATACTGTCAATTCAGATCAACAATATATGCGTGGCAAGGTGGAAACTCTTTTTTGAAACAGCCTGGTTCTATTGAAAAGTTTGTCACTAAAAAAGAATATGATGAGTTGGGATCATCTGGAATACAAAGGAGATTCAATGAATGGTATGACTATAACTTATTTTATGTAGAATACTGAAATTGATTCATACTGAATATCTATTACAATATTATTTATATTCAAATATATATTCGACAAATAGAATAGTTGGCTTTGGTTTGTAAACATTTTTGTGAAATAATTCTTTTGCATATATAACATGTTTCACAAAGTTATAATAGAAATGTGTTTCAATAATATTTTTATGATCAAGATGACGTAAGCTTCGTTCCCGCTGACCTCGCACGGTATGAGTAAGTCATTTTATTTTTTTGATGTCACAGAGAGTGATGTTAAAGCAGCTGTAAAGATGCTAAAACCGTCTAATTCCTCTGGTCATGATGGAATTCCCATGTCCATCATAAAAAAAAAGTATCCATATTATATGCACATCTTATCAATTGTGCATTCAGAGAAGGTTGCTTTCCTGATGACCTCAAGATTGCTTTGGTTAAGCCACTATTTAAAAAGGGAAATGTATGTGATTTGAGTAGTTATAGGCCCATTAGCATTCTATCAAGTTTTTCCAAAATATTTGAGAAAGTTCTGGCTCTCAGACTCCTCAATTTTTTTCGAAAGTTCAATGTTCTTGCTGATAGTCAGCATGGTTTTACAAGGAATAGGGGCACTGAGACTGCTATATTCGAGTTGGTAAATGCTGTTCTTGTGGCGCTTGAGGATGGCGAGGTTCCATTGGCTTTGCTGTTCGACTTGACTAAGGCTTTTGACTCTATTGGGCATAAGGCCTTACTATCTAGGCTTGAGCTGTATGGCGTTAGAGATATCTCCTTGAAGTTTGTCGAGAGCTACCTGAGCAATCGTCGTCAGAGAGTTGTTCTCACTTTAAATGGTACAGTTCACTCCTCTGAGGAGCGACATCTTACTAGAGGCGTTCCTCAGGGAAGTGTGCTGGGCCCTTTGCTTTTTATTGTCTTTGTAAACTCTCTTTGCTACATAAAGCCATCAGATAATTGTAGGTCAATTCTTTATGCTGACGACAGCAATTTCTTGGTTATATCAAGGGATATCGCATCCTGTATCCAGGCGGGTAGGGATGCGGTTTTGGCTGTAGATAAGTGGTGTAACAACAATGGTCTAATTCTAAATCATAGCAAGACTCAGGGTATCTTCTTTCGCGGCGGAAAGTCTGTGGAAGGCTATCCTACCTCTCTGTGCCTTGGTAGCAATACTGTAACCTTGGAGGACTCAGTTAATTTCTTGGGTGTTGCTATAGACAAACATCTACGGTGGGATCATCATGCGGCTAAGTTGAGAAAGACTCTGAACTCTGCTGCTTATATGCTTATCATGATCAGAAGCAAGGTAGAGGCTGCAGTTATGAGAACTCTGTACTTCGCCAGTTTCCAATCTGTACTAGCATATGGAATTATCTTTTGGGGCAGTTCGTCTAGTGCTGACGAAATTTTTCTCATTCAAAAAAGGGTATTGAGGATAATGTGTGGTTTGGGCTTTCGAGAATCCTGCCGCGGAGTTTTTAGATCCAACAGAATACAAACAGTGTTTGGACTATTCGTTTATCGTCTTTTTGTCTTCCTCAAGTTGCAGAAAAGTTATTTTTTACCATATATCAATAAAAATAATACTAGGCAAGTTCATCCCTTCTTCTTTCCAATCCATGGTACAACTAGATTTGAAAGAGGACCTCTGTATATGGCCATGCGTTTGTTTAATTTGCTTCCTAAGCATTTACAAGTTGTTGAAGATTTTAAGTTATTCAGAAATCGCATTTATAGTTTCATTTTGGACGGCGAACCTTATTCAATAAATGAATTTATTGCATTTTGTAAAAAGTAAATTCTTTTCATTTTGACTTGTCTCTATTTTGTTCAGTGCAATATTGTTATATATGTAATGTGAATAATTGTTGAGATCAATAAATATTATTATTATTATAAGGTACTCAAATTTGGCATAATTTGTAGGAAAACTTTTCAAGAAGGGGAAGCAACAAAGAAGATTGAAATCAAACCAATTAGTTTAATTGATCATGTCAACAAACTGAATGTATTCAGAAAACATGAAGATTGGCCCGATTTAATAGATAATACCGAACAGAAAGAACACTCAAAATTGTATGTAGATGGTTCAGTTAATTCTAATAAAAGCATATCAGCCCAAGAAGAACTCGTTAACCCTAACCCCCTGACTATGTTTGATGATAGAAATGCTCTTTTGACACCTCCTTCTTCTGATAAGTCATCAGAAATATCTGTTTGTTCAGATTCTATGAGTAAAATAAGAACTAGTCAAGAAGAAAGTTCGGAAGTGAAATACTTTTTTGAAAATGAAGACTCTGAAGATGAAATTCCAAACTTAGATCTCTAGTGAACTACATTAGAACGAAGCAATTCATCTAAGAATAATTTTATTTGCAGTTTTTTCTGTTCGATTCATTCAGGCAAGTTAATTTTTCACATTTTCTAAAAGTTGAATTATTTTCTATAATTTATTGTTTTCATTTAAAAATATACAAATTATATACTTTCAATCAATTATTTGTGCACATATCCTTTCCTCAACCATTCTGAGCTTACTTGAAATTGGTTATTTATTCAAATATCCTTGAAAAATGACATAATGAATGAGGACTAAATACTTATTGAGGCATGCAGCGTTCTTCACTAAAAATTTGATAACATAATGAAGTCCTGATCAATTTGCATTGTACAACTATTAAAACATAGCAGTTTAACATTATACTGCGTGTTTTATATCATAAAGCTTTTTTTTTCTGAAATAGTTTCATAAGGTATAGCAATGAAAAACAGAATAATTGTGATTGTTTATTGATTTCAACTTCAAAAAACGCAAAGATGTACATTCAAGTATTGATTATAATTATGAACTATTAGTGGAATACAACTATATGTACATAAAACAGAAGGATGCTCATGAAATTTCAAAAATTGGGTAATAAAATTACATCTATATTAAAAAAAAAAAAGTTCAAATAAAGTCACATGGTTTCAAAATAAAGTCGAATTTTATAATTGGCCTTCTGAAAAATAATTTCTTTCTAAGTATTGTGAGTACACAGTAAATAAAGTCAAGTACATATTTATATACATTATGTAAAAAACCATCCGAATGTTGATTGTAATTTCTATAATGGACACAAAGTTGAAACATTTTCAAAATTATGAAATGTTTTATATATCCTTTTAAATGTATCTAGTAAACTTAACCTCTAAATCTCACCATGTAAAACTGAAACTTACAAGTTAACCAACAATAACTGGGAAATGTGAACAATTATAATCAATAAAATTGGCAAATCAAATTGTAGTAACAACTATATTCTTCAAATCAGTTTAAAATAACATATTTCGTGTGTATAACAAATCAAAATTAAAATAAAACAACATTAAATACCCAATTTGTTAGTTAACAGGGGTTTGAATGATCTTTCAAATTACGAAGTATAGAGAATTAAGTCCGATCGAATTTTAAAAGTAGAGGATGAAGGTATATTATACAATTAAATCAAACAAAATTATAATTTAAAACACGGGAAGCTTCTTTGCTTGTGAATTATGAAATCAATCTACTGAACACTTGAAAAACAATAAGCAGATCAGAATTAGGATGAATATAACACTATGTGACACAAAATTATGGGCATACAGCATAAAAAATTAACAATTACAAGCACAAATCTGCATGCAAAAGTATATGATTATTATTTAATCTCCAAAGCCAAAGTTTTCGCTCCTATGTTTGTTAGCTACAAGCAGCAAATATAGGAATAAAAACAAATTAATACATTGAAAATACAACAAAAGTATTCCACATTTTAGATAGAGAAGTGTTCTAATAGTATTGAAAGGAAATCTTTGCTATTCAAGATTTTTTTGTGCTGCACCCATGAAAATCATGTTAGAAAACATAAGCATGACATTGAATAGGTTTAGCTAATTCTGAACTACCCTTCGTCCATTTCCCTAATTCGTTTTCAGCCCACGAAAACGAAAATGGGCAGCACTGATTCAAAATATTTGAAAACAGAAATTAATACAAAAAATAACCAGAATTATTTATAACATTATTTCATATAACATCAATGTGTTGAAGTCACATAAAATAATTTCAAAAAATATAATTCTTAGGTCATTAATTGAACAAAACAAGGTTTCCACATGGCCACATGGGGGTGATTATTGATTGAATGAAAATTAAAAAATACAGTGGAATGAAGTAACAGCTTAACTCAGTGCAAGATGTTGAATTTACTTCTTCACAGCGTTTTGGCTGATTGCTCCTTTGGCGCTGAAATAAAATATACATTTATGCCTAAATGGAGAAAAAGTTTTTTTAATAGGTAGATTTAGATGACACTTGAAAAAGACTAAGGAAGTTTCCCACAGATTAACTAAAAGAACTATTTCAAAACAAATATGAGAAAGATTGTTTGCATAATTACTTTCTTTTCGTGAAAACTCAATTTACTTTTTGGTAGCCCACCTCAGTTATGAAAAGTTGTTTACCTGTCAGAATTATCTTTGGTGGGAGTCCCAATATCCAAGCCAAGCTCTGAGAGCACCTTCAGAGCCTCGAGTGCGGCTTTTTCATGTGATGTTTCAGTTGTGGGGCCTTCGCCATGACAAACTTGTGGTGGGGTGGTACTCAAAGACACCAAAGTCAAGTACATCTCATGATTGGCCTTGGGAAAATCGGAGAACTGAACCTGAATGTTCATCAGCTGGGCAAGGTAGAGTAACTGGTCTTTAGACCTGACCACCCCTTGAACAGTTGGCGGCGGAATATTTCTTTTCTGTTCCACATTAAGCGGAACACCGTCTTTTTTCTGTTGCTGAAACTGATCTTGCGGTCCAACTAGAAGCAATCCGGGAACGAGCTGACGGCCACCACTTCCACCTACTTGGACCTGGGACGGCTCTGATTTTTCTTCCATGAATGTTACTTTACGCCCTTTGTCAGATTCTGCCTCTTTGTCTGATTTGGAAAACTTGGGGCTGGTGGACGTGTAACCAAGAGCAGCCAACAGAGCCTCAGCGGCGTTACGTTTGGCAACCTGAATTTAAAAAATTTACCAGCTTCAGGGCGAATCGTATTTGAATTACAAATTTGATATCAAGCTACTTTATAAACATTAAATAAGCCATTCAGTAATAAAAAACAAGGTTATAAATATGGATTCATATTTTTTATCAGTCGCTTAGGTCACAACCAAAATGTGATATCAGAAATTAAATTTTTTGTGTTTGTTCTAATTGCAATTCATCAATATAAAAAAGCTAGTCATTGCAAAATATCTACAATAAAAACAGTGATCTAATGATCTAATTTTCGTCAGCAACCTACAACGGACCAGGAATAAATTGTACAGTGTCCAATGATCAAAGTAGAGTGTCAGCTACTTTCACATGGGGAGCTTCACGCCTTTCGCTCCTATATGGGAGCGTTTATCGCAGACCTTTCACACGGGAAGCCATTTTAGTTCCTGCCTCCTTGAGCTCAGTCGTAGAATGGATCGCATGAGAGCTGTTGCCATGTACCGTCTCTACCGTCGACACAACCTTCGACGACAGAAACGCAAACAATCAAGAATGGTTTGGGTACGCTTTACCAAGAACTTGGACGGGATCAGAAAAAATTCTCCAATTATTTTATTTATTGACTTCCCCACCAAACTTTTTACGACTTTATTTCGGTCTTCGTACATGTCTAGACTTTTATCCCAAAGAGCGGGCCGGTTGCTGACAGCACAGATTAATAACTCCAAGTAATCTACCATCATGATGAGTGTCAACCGTCAACTTGTGAAAGCCACCACTCTTCCTTTTGCAATTCGAGGAGGGGACGCAGCTCCCCGGCTCGAGATGCTGGAGACGTCTCCTGTTCTCCGTCTGAAAGCTTCATTGGACTCAATTCATTTTGATGCTGAGAGCCTACCTCTCTCTTCAGGGAGCGAGAGACGTGAAGCTCCCGAAAGTGAAGTGAACATTTATTCAACTCAAACATCTAGTTAATCACACACACTTGGATGACAGTTCTATTATTATTATGCAATCTTATCTTGGAACCTCATGCCTAGTTGGTCTTTAAGAAGCAACCTGTAAGACTAATAATGATATCTATAACTGACAAAGAATTCCTCGGATACAAGGAAAATGAACAAAGAAATAATCCTTGGCAGGTTGTAAAAACCAGGAATACAAAACTATAAAAACTAATACCACAAAGCACCAAGATTAAATAATAAATGTAACATCTTAAGCGAATTCTATGAAAAAATTAACAAAACAAGTGGAAAAAAAACCAATAACATTAATGAAGATATAACTCTTAAACCTCCTCCAATATTCATTTCAGTGGCGTAGCTTTCCCCCTGTAACAAAATTAGTCAGGGGGACTTCTACCTGACTGCGGCGAAGCCCAAATGGAGTTTTTCCTCATGCATTTCGTTCGCCGGTTTAGCCTCCTCGCATTTTCCGAGTGACTCCGCGATGAAACTTTCGCTAATAAAGGAGAGGTCGAGTTTCTTGATAATGGCTATTTCGAGCAGCATGATAGTTGAGTAATAGATATTTATTACGAATACGAAGGACTAGTCTCATATATAAGATATATCTCAATCTGGCAATGCCCATTTAAATAACTTAATTGAAAAAAACCTCCAACAAGAGCTATATACAATACAAATATATTCACTGAATATAATCGAAAAATTCTGATTCGAATAATCAAATGCATATAGTATGATTAACTTGAAACGAGTAGGTTATGCAATATTTTAGTATTAGAATTTATTTCTTCATTGAACTGCGCTAACTCAAGTTTTAAGTGTCCACTACTGAATGTTGGAAGTATTCAAGAAAACTCTGGTAGGTTTGCTTAATTACCGAGGCCTAGGAAAGAAAGGAAACAGAAGTTAAATCATTTTTAGAAATATAAAAAACTAAAGCACTGATGAATAGCAGAACAATTAAATTGTTCCAAATAAATTAGATTGACGACGAATTCGCCTCTGTTCATTTTGTGCGAAAAATAATTTTTTTTTGATAATGAATTATCAAAATCCCTAGTGAACTACTAGTGAAAAATTACATTATAACCTCAACTAACTTAATTGTTCTATCTAAATTCTAGAAAATACTCAGTAGTTTTCAAGTTGAGAAAATGTATATGAGAATTATATCTTTCATAAATACATAGGAATTATCTGACCGAAAATTGCGACTAACATAAATAATAATCATCGAGCATAAAAACATACGTCCGGATAAATGAAGGAAGTACTAGGCATCAGACATATTGAACAAATATTCACCTTTTTGTTGGGGCCAACTCCAGTGCAAGAATGTCCATTAACAGACGCCTCTATAACGAATTCCCTTCGACGAGGAGCACCACGTTCCTCCAAAACGGTGTAAACAGGTTCACGTTCTTTATTTGCTTGCTGTATCTGAATAAGACGCGATATTGGATTGATCTCCTCGGCAGTTTCCGTTGCCTTGTCTACATTCATTTTGATCAAATTCCTGGTCTTCTTTTTGTTGGTTAAGCGCTTGCGCTTGAGCTGCATTATAGTGTTCATCTGAGGCAACGCCGGCAATTTCATCAGTTCATCGAGCATCTTTTCAGCAGCTCTCTTCTTCGAGATCTTCTTGCCGTTTCCTTCTCCTTCGGCCACAAAAGTACCGACATGACAGCGTGTCACGAACACTTTCATGTGCGGCGGGCCCTTTTCACTTAAAACCTCGAAGGTAACATTTAAATTCCGCTTTAGAGCGATCTCGTGGACTAGAGAAATCGGTGACTTTAGCTCCGTGTTCAAATCTGGCGGTACGGCTGCTTCAGGCGTCACACATTCCAGAGTGGTGTGCTCCCCGCTGTCTGTACTCATAGATCTTATGTCTTCGATAGCTTTGGACGCAGCGTCGTGGCGAGCAGCCTGTACTGTATAACCTACTCCTGGATACTCCCTTTCGCCCACAT
Organism: Cynegetis impunctata; assembly: GCA_030704885.1. Lineage (NCBI taxonomy): Eukaryota > Metazoa > Arthropoda > Insecta > Coleoptera > Coccinellidae > Cynegetis > Cynegetis impunctata. The sequence continues at coordinate 664,493 of JARQZK010001467.1, read as the reverse complement.
GCAAACGCACAGTGTACGGGTCATGATTCTGCGGAGCAGTGGTTGCGCTAGCCGCCGCCGCAGCCGCAACTGCAGCTCTATATTGCCCATAATAACGCCCATCGTGATAAGAAGGGTAATGGCCGCGTACCGGACGCCTACCTTCAAAACCGTAACGAGTTTGTGGTGGTGTATACATATTATGACGGGGATAGTAATTTGGTTGGGACATATAAGGTTGCGGAGGCGCTCCATTTTCGATAACATACACTGTGCGCTCGCCTCTTTTCATAGCCAATGCATTTAGCTCGACAGTCGGAGTAACGACTCCAGGGTTGTTCGCTCTGACCCCCACACGATTTCTGACAGTCTTCGGTGGCGGATGTTTGAATTCTGTCTTTATCAAAGCTTGAGCAGCAGCCGAATGCTGCGCTTTCTTGATGCTAGGTCCCTCGGCTTCGTACTCTTCATTACCAAGTTTCAGGGTTACAGTAAAGGTTTTTTTGTGAGCAGGTCCCTGTTCGCCAGTCAGTCGGTACTGATGTTGTATTTTGTTATAACGGGCCAATTCATTGACCAAGCACATGGGTGTTTTTTCTTTTATGTTTGCCAAATTAGTACTGGGCCCAGAAGAAGTATTAGTGTTTGGGGAGCTTTGGGATGGCGCTTCAGTATGCTGCTGTTGCTGATTAGCGTGTTGCTCCATAACTTCTGACTGCATTCCATTTTCATAGTGATATACTAAAAAGCCAATGAATCCACTTAATGCCAAATTCTCATCATTGGCAGATCCATTTAATATTTAATATATATGATTTGAAAAATAATGAGATCATGAGACAAAACAATGATATTGCAACACTTTTCATATTTTGGAAAAGGTTATTATTGTGTATATATTGCTGTTTTGATAGACATACTTATATTTTTCGAAAACGTCAGCTGATCAAGTAATACTGAAATACTATTTAACCTCAGCAATAAAACATCTTCCGATATTTGACTCAGGCGTTTTGCCCACTACGTAAGCACCATAAGCACTTAATGAATTACCAGTTTAAAAGGTGAGCAGTGTTAAATCTTTATGTTGGTTTGGAGTAGTACTGTAAAGAGCATTAAGAACAGCTTAACAGATGTTACTTCATTATCTTAAATGCCTAGACATAATTGTAATCAAAACTATATATTAAAAAGCATGTTTTAAACTGCTCACTTTAATACATGGAAATATGGAGATAGATGTATCTGAACATGGATATTGTGTCAATTTTGAATCAAATGTAATATTTGATAAGTTTGATATAGTGTTCCATTAATTTTTTAGTTTCAGATTAAATTGGCACCTTTCCATTCCTTCATTTAATGTATCTGACATGAATTTGGTTATAAGGATGAAAAACTTGGATAGATTACTAATTATTATTATCTAAAAAGCTTTGGACAATAAATTTCTTGTGAAAGAATAATCAAAATTCACCATTGATCAATTATTTGTAATTAATGAAAGGTATGTCAAATCGATGAATATTTTCATTTCGTAGCTTTGTAAGTAATACTATTGAAGTTGTTGTGTTAATGTTCTATTTAAAATAATATTTTCCCATAGAAACAATTTATATTTGAAAATCTTGGAAAATTGGAAATATGATAAATTTGGAGAACGGCAACTAGAAGTCCAGTTATTTAAAAAGGATGTTGCTAAAGTTGCAAAGTTCATCAAAAGCAAATATAACTTGATATAAACATTAGGTAAGTATTCCAAATTTCATTGCCTTTGTGAAATGTTATTTCAATTTACCAAGAGAATTTTTTAACAATTACAACCTGCCTTGTATGTATGTCTGAAAAAACTAGTATGAAATTATCAAATAGTCATAAAAATAATTTCAGCTTCAGGCACTTTCACTGAGATTCTTCAGGTGAAGAATATCTTTATATCATAAATCAAATACAATCTTCACATAATGAAATATCTAAAAACTTTTGAAATAGATACTTCTAAATCTGCAATTCATAAACCCTAATTATGAAAATCCCACAAAATCAAAAATAAACTAACCTTGCTGAATGCCAGCAGGAGCCTTCTGAGCTTGAGGAATAGATGTGGTCGTGATCAAAGTGGGGCCCGGTGGCATTGATACAAGAACACCTAAAAATATGATAATTTATATAACAATTCATAACTTGATATTCTTTGATTACTAAAATTAGACATAATCACCTGTGTGAGGAGCAGTCACGGACTGTTGAATACTCATCAACATAGGTTGAGATCTTTGGTTTGGAGGAGGCCCCATTTGTTGCATACCCATCCTACAATGTAGAATAAATGAGCTGAAATGCGACAAATACATCAAACGCCTATGATTTACCTTGCATTTCGCTGCATTCCATTCTGTGAAAGATGGTGGTGTTCTTGTAGCATTTTGCTTCTGCTGATAATTCAAATCAAGAACTTTTTATTAGCATTTTCACAGGAGGTAGATACTGGGTTGCTCTACTTACCAACCGGTGTATAATTCAACGAGGTATGTAAATTGAACTAATCTTGGTAATTTACTAACAGATCGTGCCACTTCTATTCTAAAATATATCGCCCGATATTGGTACCAAACACCACTACTAAATCTTTTAAATACCGTTGGCAAACAATAAAGAAAAATTTGTTACTAACATGTAGCCATGTTAGATCACTAGCTTAGCAATAATACATCCAAAATTCTGTAACTGGACAGAAATATAAATCTATGGAATAAAGTGTTCTTCTTCTTTCATATTTCTCTGCAAAGTCCAGGTATTTTGTTCGAGAATCTAGGTAAGTGTAGTGAGTAGGGAATTAGTTACTATATTACTTATTTATGTGATAATAATAATAATAAGCGTATGGCATTATTGCCGGGGAGCCTACACATTATGTGCGGTATTCCGGCGCCGATTGCCTCTTTAACCCGGTTTTAGGTAGTTAGTAATGAGGCGTACTAACCCAGGGGGACCGACGGCTTAACGTGTCCTCCGAAACACGGATTGACACCATCGTAAAGTTGGATTGTTAATTCTCTTATTATCTGAGTATACAATTTCTGTCGGTTTTAAGCAGGTTCTTACTCAACAACAAACTTTTCATTTCAAGAACTAACGTACAGGTTATTTTCTGATTTACAAAGAAATTGAAAGTATATAATATGCTTGTCGGATAATCGAATAGTTTTGTGATTCATTTCTTTTAGTATTCAGAGAAGTTTTATTTTTGAGAAATATATGGAAATGTACAATGGCGAATGCGCTTCTGAATCCGAGGTATGATGTTTGTTCAACATAACTCAACTGCCAAGTCAACTGCTGAAAATATTTTACGCCATACAATAAGAAGACAACTATTCTGTTCTGGTAGTTATATTTTAATATTATATTATAAACTCTGATTTGTGATTTTAAAATGACGCATGCGCAAATTCTCAATGAATACTTACTCTTTAAAAATCTATGAGTTGAAGCAAAAATCATTATGAATTCTCATTATTCTGATTGAAAATAATACCTCGAAGTAGTTCATACCGTTAGGACCTTGAGCTCTGAATTAAGAATATGGAATGATACCTACACCAACGCAGTGGTGTAGATAGCTTTTTGCGATCGGGGGGGGGGGAATATAACTCAGTATGAAATTCCATAAGTTTTCCCACTAAAGTTCTATTTTTGTTGATGAAAATAATCTTTCATGTAGTACAAAATAAGTAGAAATATTGAGTTAAATTGTGAAAAATTTTAAAAAATTGAATTGGAAAAAATTTATTAAAAATTTGTGAAAAATTGAACTATGTTGAATAGGATATATACGTCTTTGAAAATATTTTCGGGAAAATTAGAGCAGAAAATCGAGGTTTCGGCGTTTTTTTGACAATTCATTTATGACTTCGTCAGCTGTGATTCCAATGTCATGATGAATTGCCAGAGCAGCCAACCAAACAATAACAACAAATGAGACTAACATGAGTTTTCAATTTGTAATGAATTTTGAATAGTCAGAAGGGTCATTACAAACTCAATTTTTTTATCGTGCTCCTTTGAATCGTTTTATTCCCTTCAAACGTCAATTAGCTACCGGCAACGTAGCTAATATTGATATTCGACAAAAGAAATTCTAGGCAATCATCCAGCTCTTTTAATGAATTTTTAGGCCTAACATCGCCTCTACGAATTAAATATTTTTTGCACACTTTCAACTCAACGAGAACAGCAGGTGTGGCAGTAAGAAATTTTTGATAAAACTTGTCAGTTTTGATGAATTTATCAGCTGCTTTGTCAATTTCGTATAAATCATACTTGAAAGATCCATGATGATGTTGAAGTCCAGAAATGGATTGAACAGCATCACACGAAACTTTTACTCGACAATTTTTATTAACTTCAAAATATTAAGGAGTAAATAAATTGACAATCAAAGCAAAGATCTAGTCCTTTTTTTAAAGAAGCTCATATTCTGATACTCTACATTAACAAATATTCGAAATATTAAATATTGATTGAAAATCTTCTGAGTAGAAAATACGCTCCTCGAATGTAAACAGGAAGTTTAATCGGTCACTAGGACCAAAAACGTGTTTAAAAGAGCTAAAATGGATTAAATGGGAAATTTTATTTACGAACTAAGAAGCCAAGCAAAAACTCCTCTCACTTCTCCTCTTTCTAATTATCATAATACACATTTAAACAAAACTGCTCGAGCTTTAATTATAATATTACACAATTAAACAAAAGCTCGTGCAGTTTTGTTTAATAGTGTATGATATTTAGAAAGAGAAGAAGTGCGAGAAGTTTTTGGTTGCCTTCTTAGTTCGTAAATAAAATTTCCCATTTCATCCATTTGAGCTATTTTAAACACGTTTTTTGGTCCTTTTTTTAGACTTCTTTAGTTTGCTCATAGTGACCGATTAAACTTACTAATTAAACATTGAATAAAATATGCTCAAAACTACTAGTTACTTAACCCATAATTAGAAAAACGATTCAATTTCTTGATTTATTATAATGTTTAAATTATGAGTATTTTTACTTTGCATGTGATCGATGTGTCCATAATTAAAGGTTGAGCCACACATGTCCGCACCGATGCGTCCGGTGATGAATTTCCCCGTGCTTTCTTATGTGGCTGTTTTCACATTTCCGCACAGTGCCCGCACCGTGTCCGCACCGAGTCCGCACCGTGCGAGATAGTTCATGTTTTATATTTGACAGACACGGTGCGTTGTCTGATGGATTCTCGGCATATAGTAGAAATGGAGACTAGAGCGTAGCTAGTGGGTGGACAATTTTTCTGTATCGAAAAATCGATAGTATTGAAATTTTTTTTACTGTTCAATCTTTAATTCTCAAGTTAGGCCATTCAAATAAAGACATGTTGTATGTTGTGCATCTGTTGTTCTTACTATTGTATCCAATCCGGTGTATCATAAACTTTATTACGCCTTTTGGAACCCTACAAAACATAAGTCTAGAAGAGATTGATTATAGACTAGAGAACAATACGGTCATCCGGTCTGGGATTCTGATATCGCACGTTTTTCGAAAGAGATGTTTCATTACAGGGTACCAGTGAACTCAATTTTAGATAGAGTTCTCTGCAGGACACCGACCATATTATATTCCTATGACACCGACAAACACAATCACAAACCTAAATCGCTCTCAATCAGGGTGCTTTCGAATGAATGACGTTCAAAGTTCCAATCGGTCCACCCTCAGTTCCCTCATTTTCATCCCAGTAGTTTTTTCTTATAAGAAAAAATATCAACAAGGAGAGGACAGTTTTTTCTTTATATCTATATTACGAGTATACTACGACGAAGAAAGAGTACTACATTGTTTTATATATATATATATATATATATATTATATATATATATATATATATATATATATATATATATATATATATATATATATATATATATATATATATTATATTATATATATATATATATATATATATATATATATATATTATATATATATATATATATATATATATATATATATATATATATATATATATATATATATATATATATATATATATATATATATATATATATATATATTATATATATATATATATATATATATATATATAAATATTATATATATATATATATATATATATATATATATATATATATATATATATATATATATATATATATATATATATATAGTTCTTGCGCTCGTAGTACGGCCGTCATGCGGCCGTGTGACGGAAATGTGTGGCTTTGAACTTATTGGCCGACACACGGTCATGTCTCGGTGCGGACACGGTGCGGATATGTGTGGCTCAACCTTAATGAACGTCCTTTTCGTGGCTCCTGATTGATCCTGTCTGCTCGGAGAAATTATACAATACTCAATTGCCGAGCCGTCACAAAAACAAATCTAGATGATTTTTATATAATTGCACATACATATTGCCCAAAGAGGTGCTAGTGCTGAATAAATTTCATTAATACTTAAATATGTATATACGAAGACTTCATTCAATTATAATTTTCGTAGGCTCATGGGGTGGGGATTGATCCCCTTGATCCACCCCTATCTACGGCCTACGCCACTGCACTAACGAAGTATATAGGTATAATCTAGTTAGTCATCAAATGTAATAAACAATATGGATTAGCATACTTAAATAAACAAAAAATCTGTGTATGTTTAACGATTCTGAGACTTCATTGAAATTTAAATAGAGAGATTATTCATTCCATCCTTCTTTCATGTTAAAACTAAATTTTGTTGAGAATTAAATGAAATTTAAGAAAATGTAGAAATTTGTCATTTACCTTTTTCCTAATACCTACCTGAATCGACTAAATAAACATCGACGAAAAATTATTATTCAAAGTTCAGAGTACTTCTTACTATTCAAAAATGGGTTCAGCTTTTCATGTGCGAATTATGAAATATTTATTTAGATTATAACCAATTAACAATAATTATAAGAATTAAACTGTCAGAATGATGAACGATTTTTGATTATTCAAGGGGCAATAATCAGTTACTTATAATGAAATCATTGGTGAAAAATGTATTATTAAATTGAATCAAAAAAAGAAGTTTACGTAGTATAGGTACTTAAAAAATGTGAATATAGTACTTAGTCACTTTCGACCATGACAAATTTCAAGTACATAATTGAAAATACATATGATGTAGAAAATAGATACATAATTAATCAAGCTCAGGTATCTTGCAGGAAAGAAAACGAATTGCCAGTTTTTAAAATTTTTATTCAACATCGAAATCAATGGATCATGATTTAAATTGCCTGTTTTCTGAAATATCTGAATATTGTAAACTGTTCAGATATTTGATCATAATCGTTCGAAAAAATAACTCAAAAATAAATGTTTAAGGCAGAAAGCAAGGGTGAACAAGAAGTTAGGTAGTGACTTTGTATAAGTATTGAAGAGACAAATGGAAAATATAACAATCACCCAGATCACATCACATAAATAGCACCTTTCCGTAATTTCAATCCAAACATTAATTAGAACTTCTGAATCCTATACATTTAGACATTTTCATAGTAATATTTTGAAGTTATTTATTATGGTACCTTTGCAAATTTTCGAATGTTTTTTAAATTTATGAGTTTAAGGCATTAAGTCCCACTTGATGTTTTTCTCAAAGAAAAATTGTTTTAAGCAAATATTACAAACGTCATTTATTCATAAAGCTCTAAATTTAGCACTGTTCTGAATAATTTCATGAGAGATTTTTTTGTACATGGCCATTTTCTTCTGAATGATTGAGAACCTATTTGTATCGGCCCGATGAATACAAGGCAGAATACAGACTGGTGAAAACTAAGCCTAATAACAAAACCCTCATAACATGATACAGTTATTTTTTGAGAAATGCTCAAATATTGAGTCAAGAGATTATAGAAATTCTCGGAATAGTTTGAAAAAAATTCTTCAAAACAAGAAACAAGAAGGTGCTTTTTTGTAGACAAAATTCTTCTGAATCGTTTGTGATGTTTGGAAAATGTGGGTTCAGCATAGTTATTTTATATATTTAAGTAGTTTGGTTTCTTCTCTCTAGTAATCTTAATACTTCTGGACTTGCTTTTGCTCGCAAATACAAATTTTCCGACTCCAACTGACTGATTCGGACCAATAATTCGGATATTTTGAGTTTCATTACGTTGACATCTTGTCTTACTGCATACATCAAATGACTTTTCACAAGGTCCTGTAAGGAAAAAATAGCGAAATTTGAAATGAAAATCGGGGTCAAAGACTTACCATTGCTTGTTCGATTTTTGAATCGATCGCAACTGGTCCCTTATTTCCAGCGAAGCTGAAACATAGGACATAACTTTTCATTCAGTTTCGAATATTTTATCGATAATTCAGTCACACTGTGGGTGAACTGTGAAAAATACTTCGAAGCTTTTAGATATAAATAGCTTTTACCTTCCAAGCCGTATATGGACAACGTCAATGCTATACTGTTGATACGTACTTGGTATAGAATATAGATGTCTCAATTGAAACTTAGTGAAAGCTTAGAGCTTCGTCAATAAAATCGTATTTTTCCCTCATTTTTGTTCATTTTTTACATACAAATTCTTAACCTTCTAATTCAATATGGAGGGGCTGAAGTTTGAACAACTGCATGAAAAAACATTTGCAATCCCCAAATAGCACCTACCTAACATCAAGCGAATTCACGTACAAATTTTCAGCGCTTTAACTGAATTTGGAGTGACTGTAGAGATGTTCAATGCTCAAAAATTCTTGAAAACGTTTTAAACTCAACATGAAAATTACGACTATGAAAGGAATCAATGTGCACTTTGTTACATTGGTAACAAGTATGTGCACCCAATGTTGCCTACTCGTCCAAAAAACAATAATAGGTATTTTCGGGACTTTTTACTTAAATTACTATTACAATCAAAACCATGATTCTGTTACAAATTTCGTTATTTTTATATAAACTGTACACAAAACATCATCATCTTTGTCTGTGGTTGAAGTTGTGGATTGGTTCTGCTACTGATACATATCAGAATTAAATTTTGCATACATAGCTTTGCTAGGCTCAAATTCTCAGATTTATTGCGATCTAATAGACACGACTGAATTTAACATTTTTAATATCATGCATTGGATGACGGTAAGCTTAGAAGAGTAAATGCAAATAGAGCTAAATCTTTAAACATTAATTGGTAGGCTGCATTTTTTGAATCTAAAACCTTCCTCCAAAAAGTAGTAGGATTGTCAGGGACTGATTCACCAAACATCTCTTTCCAATCGACATTTAACAAGTTTCTATATTGTATCTCTATGTCAGATATTCTATTGGGAGTTACAAGTAAGTGGCAGCTCAGAAAATTTTGGTCTTTGGACTGGATTTAAAATTATAGCAGGACTAAACTACTTATCTGCCGAAAAACATTTAAATGCAAGGGCATGCGTTTGATTAATTCCAGTAAAAGTATTTCAATAAAATCCACACA
>JARQZK010001467.1:345000-652500 GCA_030704885.1 Cynegetis impunctata | reverse complement strand
GAGGTACAGTGAAGTAAAGTGTTTATTATGAAACCCAAACTAGAAATTTGACCGCCGAAGAATGTGTTCAGGCAGTCATTTTACTGGAAGAGGGATGGAGCTTCCGAAGAATTGGACAGAGTTTTGGTGTATAGCATACATCCGTTTCCCATATGATCGAACGTTATAGGGCGACAAGTCAGCACTTAAGAAGACCTGGTCAAGGCAGACATCGCATAACTATGCAAGTTCAAGACCGTTTTTTAAGAGTCTCTGCTTTAAGACAACGGTTTGTGACAGGAAGATTGCTGCAGACACAGCTACAGGAAGCAGATGGACTCAGAATTTCAACTGATACTGTTCGTCGACGCCTAGCTGAATCTGATCTGAGACCAAGAATCCCAGCGCGAGGACCAGCTTTGACCCCAGAGCATCGTAGAGCAAGGTTAAATTTTGCTAGAGTACACATCGATTGGACTGATGAAGATTGGGAAAGAGTGTTTTGGTCAGATGAAAGCAGATTTTGTCTCTACAACTCAGATAGACGTATAAGAGTTTAACGAAGACCAAATGAAAGATATTCCCAATTTAACTTCCAAAATATCAGATTATTTGGTCAGTTATGTTTCAGGGAGTAATCTCTTCAATTGCTATTACTGACTTGGTGGTTATTAATAATGGAAGTTAAACAGCAGATACGTACATAAGGGAGATCCTGCAAGAACATGTGGTACCATTTGGCCCTTACATTGATGAGAATTTCTTATTTCAGCAAGATAATGCTAGACCGCATGTTACTCAGATTGTGCAAAATTATTTTAATGAGGTTGGAATTGAAACTATGGATTGGCCAGCAAACAGTCCTGATCTTAATCCAATTGGGAATGTTTGCGACATGATTTACCGCCGTTTTCAAGAACTTCCTAACCCTCCTAACACTTTGAATGGGCTTAATGGAGATATTGTCCAAATATGGAATAATTTGAATGAAAACGAGATAATGCCCGTAATTTTAAGCATGAATAATCGCTGCCGTGCTGTTATTCAAAATAGAGGAGGAAATACCGGTTATTAATTATTTTTAACTAAAGTTAATAATTTTTTTATTGTTTGAGTTTTCTTGTTTTATTTTCTTTATTTTTTCTTACCTTCCTTTGGAATTTTGTCTTTTGTTAATACCCTTATTAAATTAGAATAAGAATATACTTAACCAAGACATAAAAATATTTGATTAATATTATGAGAAATAAAAAATATTTTTCAAAATTTAGTAATGGTGCGTTAATTTTGCTGGCCAGTATATATATATATATATATATATATATATATATATATATATATATATATATATATATATATATATATATATATATATATATATACATACCATATGTCCCCAAATTAAGGCACCAACAATGCTATCTCGGTTAATACAGGAGATAGAAAAAAGGCTGAATGGGAAATGTTTTAGACAATTCCTGGCTGATTTCATATCTCCTTTCAGATTTGATATATCTTCATTCATTTTCGAGATAATTGACGTTATTGTTTTTCCTCCATAAATAAAATATCGTTTTTTTTTGTTTTGGCTACATCGTATAGGCACTTTTTGTTTACCTTTCGATTTTCTAACCTCTACCGTCTTCTCTTTTTCAGATTTTAATAACAACTTCTGTTTTACATATGAAGGTCATCTTTGATTTTCACAAATTCTGAAAGGAGTTGAAATGGGCTTTCCAATGATATGTCACTTGCTAGAGAAATTTTCCGTTTCAATCAGGTTATTCAAAGAAAACCAATTTGAATATAATGGAAGTAATCATGGTAGGCCATGACAAATAATAAAAATTGTTTAATGACTCCACTTTGACATTCTAGAAAGGATTTTTGTATAAGTGATTATTTATTATGGTTAGCAAACCATTTTCCTGAAAGCAAAATCATGGAATACCTAAAATATCTCCGTTATATGTAGGAGATACTATACCATCTAGAAAGTGCCTATACAATGTACAAGTTCCCATCAACACAAAACAACGATATTTTTTTATGGAGGAAATACAATATTTTCAATTTTTTGTTTTTCATTCTTATCTCGAACACGAATGAAGATATATCAGATCTGAAAGGATATATGAAATCAGCCAGAAATTGTTTAAAACGTCCCATTTAATCTTTTTTTCATCTCCTATATTAACCGAGATTGCAATGTTGGTGCGTCCATTTTGGGACATATTCTGTATATATATATATATATATATATATATATATACATATATATAAGATATAGATATATATATATATATATATATATATATATATATATATATATATATATATATATATATATATATATATATATATATAATATATATATATATATATATATATATATATATATATGTATATATATATATATATATATATATATATATATATATATATATATATATATATATATATATATAGATAGATATGGAAATTTTCCAGTTTTAAAGTTTTTTAAAGCATTTTAGAGTCATATGATCAACATTAGAACCCCGAAAACTCGACACTCCGGGAAACTCGACAAACCTGACAAATTTTTTGTCTTTGAAAAACGAAATACACAGGTATTTTCGTGAAAAGCTAATTTAATTTACAGTAATAATTATGCTTTTGGACTATTAGAGAGCAGTGAATATATAGCTTCGAAAAGACTGAAATTATATTTTAATAAATCCTAAACTATCATTAAAAGAATAAAACATGAAATATTGCTGTAGCACAGTAGAAGCACTTTGATTAATAAGTGAAATAGTTAATTTAAGCATACTTTGAATAAGTCTCAGGGATTATTAAATAAAAACAATATTTCGAAGTTAATGCTTTAAAAATATTTTTTTAATAAAATTGCTCTTAATTAGTAAATGATTAAAATGAAAAATGCCAACATAATTTTGTGATTTCACAAAGCATGATATAACTAATAACTTTCTTGAATTAGTGGGGGGGCTCCGCCCCTCCAAATAAATGTTTGTGGGGGCTCGGGCCCCCTCAGGACCTTAGGTGTCGGCGTCACTGTATATATATATATATATATATATATATATATATATATATATATATATATATATATATATATATATATATATATAAATTTATATATATATATATAAATATATAAATATATATATATATATAAATTGAATTTTTTTGCATGGGTTTTATTGTTATTTACTTGTTTTTTTTAGCAATAACATGCCATTTGAGTTAGAAAACCGACTTCATTAAACAGTTAACGTTTCGTCACGAATTTCGTGATATAATAAAATGAAAACAGTTATGGTTAGGAATAGGCAATTGAGTTGAAAGTTACATTTATTTTTGGTGCTTAATATGAATTCATTGAATAAATAGGGAATTCCCATTTGAAAAACAAGAGCTTTTGACAACTTTAGGTTATCTTTTTGAACAGCCTGTATGAAGAGGCACTATTCAACTCGCTGATCCAAGTTCAGTGAAGAATTTTGTACAATAGTGAAAAATACTCGGCCATTGGCGAAATATTAAAATATCCATCAATGGCTGCAACTGTGATTATTTTTTTTTAAATTCTGAATATCTCGAAAAGCGTGAAAGTTGGGTATAGAATCTTCTTGAACATGAAAAATGATGTTTCGTTAAATCTGAAAATGCAAAAATATACACTTCCACTCTAGCAGGATACTCAATTTTAATTTTTTTCTAGTCTTATTTTTCAAGATACGGGTAGGCGCATATAATCGTGTTTAATTGGAATTTAAAAAAAAACTATTGTATTATGAATAAAGTAAATTTGACAGAATATGGGAGGAACATCTTTCTTATGTTTTAAGGATAATTTTGAATTATAAAATATATTCTTTACACCCCTTAAAAGGAGACAATTGCTATACAGAATATTCTTATATACTTCGCCATTCATTGTGGAAGTATCAAGGTATTTAATTTATTTATTGTGAGAAAATATGAGAGAGACACTCAAGACAGTCCCTTGGGAGTTTTTATTTCAATGGAAGTATTTCAGGTGCTTTTTTTTGTTAACCTACTTAATGGATTATTTCTCATAAACCGTTTTCTGTTTATGAATCTTACCCCGCTTTATTTTCTGCCTTGGTTGTAGTCAGAAGACATGCGACTCTTCTATAAGCATCATCCACTTCGTCCTTATCAAATCTCAAGCCATTGTTATCAAACTGAAGTACATCTTGAAATTTCTTTTCGAAAAATAACTCACAGTTTTTTAAAGCAGAAGAACTTTTCAAATACTGATTGACGAACTTTTCACTGTCAGCAAGTTCCATATCAAGAAGTTGCTGGTTATTATCAACATAATCGAGACAAGTCCATCTTCCCCTACTGAAGGAATTTGAATTCGGAGAATCGCTGCTGAGTGACCTTGATTTTTCTTCTCTTGATCTTGTGGAGGTCGATGAAATCGGAGCTGTGGTAGGAGCGGTAGAAGTGTGACAAAAAGTAGATGTGGTTGCGTGCTCCTCTGCATCTCGAGAGTCTTCTGAAAAGCTGGGAGTTTCATTATCGGTCACTCTGGAGTTGTCATCTGTGTGGGATTCATCCAGGTCGTCAGCTGATTCCTCTCCAACATCTGGCCGAGTTAGACAGACGTCAGTAATCTGGAAGGAGCTTTGTACTTTTTTTCTGGAATGATGTATGGATTGGTTGGTGCGTAGAGTTGAAGAGAGAGGAGGGATGTGCACTGTTTCGTCTAAAATATCAGCTTCACTTAATCGAATTGTTTCACTGGTTGTACGATGGATCACGTTGAACTTTTTTTTGCCTATGCCTGATGCCATTTTCACTTCACCGTTTTATTAAATATATTGATAACAGAAAAACCTACTGCGATATGAAAATAGTAATTTAACAAATGTGTCTTTATTCGTCAGTAGTTAACTGAAAAACATTTTAGCCTCACCCGACGTCCATCGTGATTTTTTGGAAAATCAGCATTTCCTTCGGAATAACCTCACATCTTAGGGTAATTGAAACCCCAATCTGTTCAAGGATAGGGCGCGCGCATCTGTTTTCCCTAGCATTGATGTTTTTCCGCTGCGGTACAAAACGATATACAGGATCTGACCGAAAAGGAAAAGCACATTTAATACTGTTTTTCCATGATTGCACGTCCAAAACTTATGGAAATTAAATCGCTGCAGTGATGTAATCGGGATGATATTTAATTTTCAAACTAGACTCTCAAAATATAAGATAGAGAAAAGGAAAAATGTCCTTCAGCAATTCATCGTTTTAAATAAATGCTATATTGAACAAAAAATGCTAATCTTCCTAGTTAAACCAAGAACAACTTCTTTTGCAGAGAATCCATAAAAAAAATTTCTGAAAATTACTTTTCCATACAAAACAATAACATCAGTATATATCATATTCCTAGAGCATCATAATATTGCTAAGCTTTATCCTTTGGAGTAGAAAATTCTTTGTTAAAACTCATTCAGTCGAAAATTGGCATATAGGTATTAATTATGTGTATCTCATAATTGTCCAACAACTTTCGTCCCAATTTCCATAAATGGGATATCGATGTATCAGGTTCAACCAACTATTCCATGCAGAATTGTAAATTTTTTTAACTGAAAAATTAGTCGTCAGAAAAATTAACAAAATATTCTGAACTTCAAGATTTCAATTGGATTTGTCAATTCTATACTTTTTTCTTGCTGTTAACCTCAATATATCCAACCTTCATTATGCATTGCTAGTCTTTATGAAGTAGCAAAAGTATAAATATATAAGTTGAACAATATCGATGACACATTGTAATAAAAAGAAAAGGAGAGGCCACGCGTTTTATTCCTCCTTCAAAGCGGACTACTTGAGTTACAGGGCCGGATTTACCAATAGGCTGGAGTAGGCTGCAGCCTATAGCCCCCCCTCATTTAGAGGGCACCCACCAAAATTGAAATTTGTAGAGACGATATTTTGAAATGATTATGTACTACGGTGACTGATGTAAATTTGAATGATCGAATTATACTCAGCACGGAATTGGATATTATGAGGAAAATTGAGGTTACCGATATAATTGAAGATTTTGCTAAAAATAAATCTAGAAAAGATGTAATTTGGTATAAAAATTTTTGTTGTTAAAATTGAGTTGATAGTGTTGGTATAGTTGAAGATATACAAATTAATAAAATAAAATTTTTTTAAGGAAAATTTATGAATTTAGTTCAAGGTAATGAAATTTCTGAAAATGCATACGACTTCTCTATGACACTACAATGTGAACACGTACACCTGAGGCTATACTACATAAATTTAATAATCTATGACCCGCAATTCATACTAAAGTATATAAAAATCACATGATAGCGAACTGTGAAATTTAGGGATTCTCCTCCTCTTAACGAGGCCCCCACCACTTCTCAGCCTATAGCCCCCAAAAACGTTAATACTGCACTGGGGAGTAATGAGAAAAAAATCCTTCAGCCATATCATAGGATACACTTGTATGTATATACAAGTATACTAAGGATGGTCTGAATAATGTGGGGAAGAAAGTGGGATCAGATGATGAATACTGGCCCAGCATCACCTTTGTAAGTTTGCAAGCAGTGAGTTCTTATACCATGAGGAAACCTCTGAGAAAAACTCTGGCAGACCATTCAACTCTGGGGTATGAACCCGGAGCCTCCCGAATGCTAATAAACGCACATGACTGCTTGGCTATTAACCCTTTCAGGGCAACTGGTTAGCTAGGGCGACCACAGTTTGTTAGTCATGAGCAAAACTGCTCGTTGGCTATTTCAGTATACCAGTGTGTTTTGTGGGTTGTCTAACATAGCAAAATTTGACGTGTTCATCGAAGACAGACCGAAATAAGTCGAAGAGCGTATAACGTGCGTTTCTTTACTATAGTTGGACACTACTTAGAGGATTTGCTCAAGCTGTGTGAATTTGTTATTTTTATTTATGAATGGTGTAAAAATGGCTCCAAAGTTATTTACTTATATCTTACTTATGCATTTTCATGAATATATTGAACGTAAATGTTTCCTTTCTTTCGAAATTACTTATTTTGTTGGGGTCTCCTGAAGTGACCACTGGGCACTTACGTAATCGTGTTATCTTATTTTAGTTCTGAGGAAGCAAGTTTGGAGTACCTACCTACTGAATAGGGTTGCCAATTTTCGAAAGGACCAACCCAGGAGATTTTTTTAAGGAGTTTAGTAGGGAGGGGGTTGAAGAAAATGTCAATCATTTATTTTCAATTTATATATACTCTGCTTCTGATATTTGACAGTTTTTTACCACAAAATCATAATCATTATAAATCGAAGTTTGATTAGTAGAGCGCGGTTGCGTATAATTTTAAAAAAACTGGGGAAATTAGTCACCCCGGGAAGTCGGGACGTTGACCATTATTACCGGAGTCATCCGGGCAATCCGGGAGGATTGGGAACCCAATAACTGAATATTTATGAAATCTTCATGCAGATGAGTTCTATGATTTGTAAGAAATGTTCAGCGTGCAAAGTAGAATTATGTTTGAAACATGACAAAAACTGTTTCATGTTATATTACGCAAAATAGGTTATATTGTTTGGTTATATGTTCCTACTGGTTATGTGGAGTGACCACATCCTGCAGGATAATCCTTGTGTTTTTTTTATCTTGAAATTTGTTTCATTTTCTTCGAGTATCTCTAATAAACCATTATCAAACCATACATAATATTTTTTCCACAAAAAAATAATTTGGGCCGGAAAGGGTTAACTCGGTTATACATTTAACGCTGATGAGATCAATTATGATTGAAGCAGCTGTCTGCAGTTCTTGAATTGGAGTGCTTTGATTTGTTTCTACTAACCACACTTATCGTGTGTGTGAAAATACGGAATCTGGGTATTAGAACTAATCAATCCAGCTCTCTTGAAATGTTCAGTACCTAATGATTTTCAATAGAAATAACTGTCCTGATCGCCACCGCTATTTTTACGTAGATATTTCTAATTTTCATAAAAATATCCTTCCCGGTACATATTGATATCTCCAGAGGTTCGCATCGTACCAAATGGGCAGAAATGTGGTATCTGAACTGGTTTCCGAGGGAGAACGAAACTATCAAAATTTTTTAAAATTTTTCTAATCGCTATCATTTGTACGTAAATATATCTTGTTATTTCAAGGTTTTTGAAAACTTGCCATACTCCACAGCTTCCGCAGATTGAGTTAGACTTAGAGGGTTGAAGTTTGGTACGTACACTGAGTTTATGTTGACTTAAGATCCTTTGCTTGTTTCAAAACTTTTTCTCAACGGCGCTGCATTTCGGGGTGACCAATACCGTTCGAATTGCATCTCGATCTGTTTCGCTATCAGTACGCGATGCACTTCGCGAAATTTTTTAAAATAAAATCAATTATTTTCTACTTTTTAATTCGGCTTGCTAATTAAGCGTGATTTTTCAAAACATAATTCAATCCGTTAAATTCGCGATACATTCCGCGCGAACAATACGGCCTTAGTGACCTGCTGCTCACGAGTTTTTTTGTTTATATGTGTGTATTGAAGCAGAAGTGAAGTTTCAAAAGGGGAATAATATTTTAAACTTGAGTTCACACTGGATATTTATGTGTTCGGTAATGCAATAAATAAATGAATGAATAAAATGAAAATATTTCACAAATGTGCGGAGTTTTCCGCCAGTACTAAATTAAGAATGACGGGAAAACCCTATGTGAAATATATTTCAGTTTACAATGAATGAGTTCGATTCAACCATATACTTTATACTAATTCTTTTGGAGCCTGTGGGCCGTACCGGTTAAAAACCAAGCTACGGAATTGCATGTATAGCCTTTTGAATGAGCATATTAATTTTCTGGGTGGAGGGTACCATCATCCGTAATAGATTGTGGTATAATGGTTACCAGTGGAGTAGCCATGCAAACCAGCAATTGGTTCTTGGCTCAAGTCTCGAGAACTAGTGTAAAACTTATACCTACCCATAATACAATGGCTATTATAAATTTCAAGTTCACTTCGAAGTTGTTCAGTTCTTGTGCCTCATTCGAAGTGTAGAGTTGTGCTTACCGTACTATGCTATCACCTAATACATCGAGGTTCCATGAACTTTGCTTCATGCAAGTTGAATGCCCTTGAATACGTTATACGAATAATCTTTTGATCGGTTCTTGTGTCTGAATTGGCGAATATCAAATTTTTTATTGAAAATCGATAGTTTTTGGTGTCTCATGCCAAGTGTTCCATTTGTTTTACAATAACGTAATTGGTAAGTGCACAAACCATTTCTTGACATTGCTCCGAATGTATAATACATCCTGTTCTTTTTTTGGACATCGATCGATCACGTTTATACCGAATTTTTTTCAAATTTTCATTGAACGACTGTAACTAATTGAATACTGAAAAACAATATCTTTTTCTGAGGTTTCTCTTCAGATATCAACTATAATGTGACCTCCATTTATCGCCCACTTAATTCAATAAAGTTTCGGTATCGCAATACAAACCATTATTATATACATCAACACAATTAGTTGACATTGACACTGACATTTATCGTTTGAATTATGCAAATCGTTCAGGTAGGTGTTGAATTTCCATTGTTGATCACCCACCTTTGTTCCAAACGAAATTATTTTTGCCCATATATTAAAAACAGCAAAATTTTTTCTTCTATTTTATATAATAATAAATCGCGAGAATAATAATACATATATAGCTATATATATATATATATATATATATATATATATATATAAATATATATATATATATATATATATATATATATATATATATATATATATATATATATATATATATATATATATATATATATATATATATATATATATATATATATATATATATATATATATATATATATATATATATATATATATATATATATATATATATATATATATATATTATATATATATATATATATATGTATATATATATATATATATATATATATATATATATATATATATATATATATGTATAATATGTAAATTATGATGACTCAAGTTCAGTTAAGTTCAGAATTTTATTATTGTTTGTACTGAAAATTTGAAGGTTGGACAGGTGAAATACCTACTTCTTTTCGGGGTAAGAGTGACATCCGTTCTGAGACAGGTGATGCTTTGTATTTCCCGCGATACCGTTACTACGTGAAAACATATTTATCTTCACAAGTACCTATTCATGAATAAGGTTATACAACTTTCACGAATTTCTTTCATGCGATGAAAATTTCTGGTGATTTCCTCAAAAATGTGTTACTCTTTCGAAACGTATTCAGTGTTTAGATTTAATAATGCGACTATTATTAGAAGTTATATGATTTAATTCCTACGGGAATTCAGCTTCCCGTAGTTAATATTTACCTTAAAAAGGCTGGAAATTCAACCTATATATTGATATTTTTGTTAATGAATTTTGATTCAAAAGTTAGTTCCCTATTCGAAAGTGATGTCCACCTTCACAGCTTTTGATGATCGGGTTAGAGGGTTAAAATTTGTTATGTGGATTGAGTTGATGGCAAATGCAACTCTACAGACACTCCAAATTCAAATAGAAAGCTGATTGGTGGGAGGGGGGGTAATTGACATTATGGAAATCTATTGCAAAAGCTTTGTCTTTTATTTTTACACGAAATTGACTTAATTTTATTCAGAACTGTCTTTTTTATACTGATATTTTATAGGTATGTTATTTTAAAACCTAAAGTGTAGAACTAGCATGAATATCTCTTGATGTAGGCTTTTTAAAATTAATTAAAAAAGATTTGATTTTAGAGAACGAAAATAATGAAATAATCATTTTACTAAGAAAACTGTTTTTATCCATTACCATCAAATGGGGATAGACAGTGATTGGGCATAGTTTTGATTACGCCTCGGGGTCGGGCGGTAAGTCAAAAACACTGTTTCAGTTACTACAAATTTGTGTGTTGTAAAATTTTCGAAAAATGACGACTCTTATGTGCCTGTTTATGTTGAAGTATACGTGGTTGGGACATGTTAGAACGAAAACGTAACTTAAGAGGACCCCAAAACGATTCTAGCGGGTGGGCCCCCGATTGTCTACCGCCGCCACTGTTTGTATGTAACAACGAACAAAAATGTTTGGAAAATACGGCCTTAAACCTCTGCTGCTCTCGCGTTTTTCTTATTCATTGTTTGATTCTTATCAATCATCAAACGGAGATTATCTACGGTAGGAATTATCTGAACAGGCCCCCCGGATGTAAGAGCATTCAACCAGTTCGGAGCCCCAATAATAATCATCTCATCAAAACTTGTTCGAAGTTGTTTTTGTCAGAAACGGTAAATCTGAACATTTATTTATTCATAAAATAGTACATTAACTTCATATTGAAGAATGTACTCGTTAGAGGACATCATTAATTCTGCCGGAAATTGTAGAAATGTACGACATTTAAATATTCAAGAATTGATAGGATGCAATGAAACAGAAAAAAAAATACTAATGACACTTGTTGAGTGAGGAGATTTGCGAACGTTAATTTTCAAAACGCCATCAAAAGCCATAATTATTTGATATTATGTATCACCTCAACCGGTCTGGAATAATTTTCATAAACAGCCTAAACATTTAATGAATAAATAAAGCTGTATTTGATTGCCTCAAATTTCCACAATTTGGAGTATATTCCCCAGAATACTGTCAATATTGATGCATGTCAGTATTTGCCTTGAATGGCCGAAAATGCCACTCAAACATTCAAAATTGAATCGCGTTACTCATTATTATATATACACCTATCCCTCGATTTACACGATACTCGTTTTACACGATTTCGCTTTTACACGGTTCATAAACTAATGAAATTCGGAAAATTTCTAAAAATTTATTTTTGGTTACATAATCATATCCACAATAGTTCCTGATAGTGTATCTTTCCAATCGTCCGATCCTCTCGAATCCATCAACGGTTGAGCTGGTAGATTTCGACCGGGAATATTCTAGTGATGGAAGTGACATTATACCAATCAAGAAGAAAAAGCTGATAGTTCCTCAAAGTGATAGCGAATAAATTTCGAACATACCTGAATTTGTTAATTTTCAGCAGGTACTTTTTGAAAACTTTTTCGTTTCTATTTTTGTTTTCATTTTTAGAATAAGTTCACTATGACATCACGCCATTTTTTGGGCAAACTATACCTAGTTTAAAGTTCTGGAAATGTTTCACTCTTGTTCCATTTGAATAAATGACTTAATTGCACAGTTGTTTTCGTTTTACACGGTTTTATATAGGAAAAACAAAGATTTCATTTTACACGGATTTGCTGGAACCTATCTTCAGTGTAAATCGGGGGATAGGTGTACTTTATTCGATATTCACTCTTGATTGAAAGTCTGTCAACATCGATAATGGATAACCCAAACTTTGAAAAATTGAAGGATAATAAAGGAAGAAATATTCACTCTTATTAATAATTCTAAAAAGGGAATTGAACAAAACATTTAAACAATTCACATCCCATTATAGCTCAATATACCTCTATATATATATATATATATATATATATATATATATATATATATATATATATATATATATATATATATATATATATATATATATATATATATATATATTAATATAAAATATTATAAATATATATATATATATATATATATATATATATATATATATATATATATATATATATATATATATATTTATATAAATATACACACATCAAAAAAATGTAAGGGTCAGCGATATTTTTAGGGTTTCGTCACTTGGTAATGGGAAATTCAATACAATTTTTGTTACCCACGTAGAACATAATCTTTTGCCACATAATTTATATATAATTTCATACAAACTTTGCTAATCAATTGAAAGCTTTAATCTTACTGAAAAGAGTGAAAAATTCGAATTCAATGCACTTAAGATTCTGAGCAAAAAATTGTCACTGGTCAATGTCTAATACAGAGTGTGTCCACGGCAATTGTTTAAAACTGCCCTACATCGATTTAGTAAGCTGAGAATAAGGTTATCAATGCTTTCCTGATCAATCGCATTCCATTCTTCAACAAGAGTATGGAACAATTGATTTCGTCCCTGGAATAGAATGTTACGCCTTAAAATTCTTCTGTCAAGCAAATTCCACACATGCTCAATCGTATTCAGGTCTGGCGATTGAGCAAGCCAATCCAATACATTTATTCCACTCTCATCCAAGTAATCTCTTACGATCGCGGCGGTAGGAGAGCGCGCATTGTCATGCTTGAAGACGAAGTTTTCACCTACTGCAGCTACATACGGAATGACAAATGGTTCTTATATCAGGTCCCTATATCTAAGAGCATTTACAAACCTCTCCAGCAATACGAGATCGCTTCTTCCGCCAATGCTGATACCACCCCAAACCATCACCGTTTCGCCTTGGTAGCTGTGAACTTCCTGTACAGTCCTAAGTTTCCAAACATTTCCAGGTTGTCTCCATACACCAGTACGTCTAGTATCTGGACGTAAACCGAATCTCGATTCATCACTAATACACAGGAGTCCATTCTTGCACGCCCCATTCGATGTGATTTCTAGCCCAGACTATTCGGGCCTCGCGATTTCCTCTGGATAATGGTGAAGCACTCCATGGACGCCTGGCACGTAAATTGGACTCGTGTAGTCTATTTCTCACAGTTTGGTCACTTATATGTATATAGTGAGCGTTTCAGAGTTCCAAACTTAGTTGACCTGCCGTGTGGGTTAGATTTCTCAGAGCTTGAATTCTCAGAAATCTGTCCTGTGCCGCCGTTGTTATTCTGGTATGGCCAGTATGTTGCTCTCTAACATCACCAGTTTGATTATAACGAATCCATAAACGACTTATAGTTGACTAGTTAGTCCCTAATTCATTGGCAACAACCCTCTGCGACATTCCAGCTTGAAGCATTCCAATGGCCCTCAAGTGCGCATTTCTCTGAAGGTGATTACGCTTCATAATTTAGACAAACGACACTACTCAAAATTTTCAATAATTACCATTCGCTGGTTGGATAACATCGGATTTGATCTGATGAATAAAACAAGGAACGACATGAAGAAAATGAATAGTCGTTGGAAAAAAGAGGAACACATGCCATGATGTTCAAAATGGTAAAAAAGTATTGTGTAAATAACAAACAAATATCTGCAACAAGATAATGCCACGTGGATCTCCGAGAATTAACAAACAATCCCAAAATATGCTTGACCCTTAGATTCTTTTGATGTGTGTATATATATATATATATATATATATATATATATATATATATATATATATATATATATATATATATATATATTTATAATATATATATATATATTTAATAATTATATATATATATTTATATATATATATATATATATTTTTATATATATATATATATATATATATATATATATATATATATATATATATATATATATATATATATATATAAATATATATAGATATATATATTATATACGGAAACAAAAATGTAAATACAAAGTTTTTCAGTTTAACTTTGCAGAGGCAATCTTATTAAAACTTTTAAAATAAAATAATTTCCATTGCTGTGAATCACCTGTCATAGAACGAGTACATAGTGCAATACAATGGAAATTTGTAGATTCCATTAGAATTTCAATAAATCAAATGTTCTTCAATCCATCATTGAATGCAGTGCCGGATTAACTTTTTTCGGGCCTATTGCTGAGAAGTGGTGGGAGCCTAGTCATATCGGATTAAAATTAGCTTTTTATCGTTTAAGAAATAAATTGATTGCCCACCTGCATATAAACCTATCTTTAGTTTTATGAGATTGAACTCCAGCTATTTCGGGTTAACTTGATTTTTAAATTTCAAAATTTAATCTATACAAATTTCTTGGGGGCCTTGATTGGTGGGGGCCTATTGCCTGCAGCTTACTCCAGCCTTTAGGTAAATCCGGCACTGATTGAATGAAAATCTGAGATTCAAATTAAATTTTAATATTACAGATAGATGAGAGTAGGTAGTGTTTTTTTTTCGGAATACCTGAAAATTAAATATTAAAATCATGCTCCTTTACTCATAGTTTTCTATATCTAATATAATATGTACAAAATTTCTCTGACCATTATATTCTTATATTGTATTATAATTGTATTGTTATTATTCCTTTTCTTAAAAACACTGCGTTATTTGTCAATATGTTCACGATAAATTATAGGAGTGATCGTAAATAATCACTAAAATATGTATGAATATAACTAATCGCTTGCTTGAGATCTTCATTTTCTATAGATAGAATTCATAATTAATGCTGCTTTCGTTTGATGGGTAAATTACTTTTACTAGACAGGTAAAATCGAAAAGTCACAATATGTGGAGAAACTTAGGAATGGAAAACACAAATTTCCAAAAGTAATAAGAACAAATTCCGTATAGCTAACTCAAATTCACATATAGATTCAATATGAAAGATCTAGCAAAAAGTCTTATATTAAAACAATGGTTAATAATAACAATTTACACTTTTATTTAAAGAAATAACGCATGACGCAGGTTTCAGTGAAACTTCACCTTCTTCAGATGCTAAAGGCAAACTAACTATTTTCTCTGTTATATCGAAAACAAGAAATAAAGAGATAACAAATTGTGTAGAAGGGGTAAATAGGGGAATGGTTACAAATAATTATAAGAATAGGAAAAATCAATTCTAAACTGCTAGTCAGGTAATTTTGAAAAGATTGGGAAGGGGGCTTGAAGTATGATCGATTTGGCTATTCAATAGGCGACCGGAATGCTTGTATTTATTTATCTGTAATGATTCTAAAAAATAAAATTTAATTCCCTTACTTTCAGCATTTAATATTTTAAAATCGAAATTGAATGTGTGATTTTCTTGGATTAAATGGTTTGCATAACGTGAATCCGACTTTTGATTAACAAAGCTACGTTTGTGTTCCGAAATTCTATAGTTTGAAAACTTCAGAAAGTTCTACCAATGTAAGACTTATCACAATCACCACAAGGAATTTTATAAACTCCTGATTTATTATCTTTATGAACTTTGGATTTATTATTTTTTATATGATTTCCTAAATTATTACCGGTACGATAAGCAATGTAAATGTTGTGCTTAGATAAGAGAGATTTAAGTTTTCTACTTGAATTTCCGATGAAAGTGAGGCTGTTATATTTGATTTTATTTCTTGTTTTCGATATAACAGAGAAAATAGTTAGTTTTACATCAGCATCTGAAGAGTGTGAAGTTCCACCGAAACGTGCGTCATGCGTTATTTCTTTAAAAAAATTTGTAAATTGTTATTATTAACCATTGTTTTAATATGTTTATTAATTTACACCATCTATCGGCCCAATCAATCCAAAAAGTCTTATATCTAAACAGGAACATCAAGTACTTGAATTGAAACTATTCCAAATGTTATGGATGTTTGAATATGGTAAATGTATATTCGAGAGTTAACTATTCACATTAATCTTATCGCGTGTATATAAATGAATTTAGATTCGAGAATGTTTGCAGACATTGCCATTAATCATTGTGATATTGCTAAAGTGTTTACAATGTTTATAGTATTTTTGATTGTCTTTTTCGAATCGTCCACAAGTTCAGCTTCAGAATTTCTACAAACAATGGTTATTGAAAACTACTTGAAGAAACTGCAAAAATTCTTCACCACTAGACCATTTTTTGTATCCGTTACAGAATCGGAAAACGACATTTGATAATTGTTCATGAATATGCAAAGCTAAACCAGAACGAGTTTATTGCTTAATCGGTTGCCAATTGATTTGCTCATGTTCCTGTTACCATTGAATACCTACCTAACAAATTCACGCAACATTTTTTGACAAATACTGGTTTCCGGTACCAAGGATCTATGAATCCACATAAAAAGAACGGTATGATTTCCGCTGTAGACAGGAAACTGACAACTTTTTTCTCATGGTATGAACGTAATTATTTTACTACCGTGGGATTATTAGCTTGACGCTAGAATAGACAGCATTTCATCCTGAAATATCGACGTGCAATGACGGACGACTTCTTTGGTATAGTATATTCTACGCTTATGTCCATGAGATATAAGTTGAACATAATGAAAATGAAATTATGCATTCTGCATTCTTTTATGAAAAATATTTAAAAATGATAATTATATGAAGCGCTTATGACAACATGGAAAAATTAAAACAAAATAGTTAAGTACAAATTATTGGTTATAATAAATGTTATAGATACTTTCATGCTAGCTGAAGGAATAACTTTTGAATAATAACTACAGTTAATAGTTTATTGTGTCCCTTATCCTCTGTCAAAACTACGAGCTCCAAATCAATATTTCTTATAATGGAGTTACGTCCAGGGTAACCGATTTTCGGATTCTTACTTTTTTGGGCTGCAAGTGCCGGATATTTCTTTTCAAAAAATTGGGTTAACCTGACCTATTCTACCTCACTAAAATAATTTCCGAGTTCAAGGGATAGGTAGACCAGCGGTAAGGTATACCGCTTGTAAGCCGAGGATGTGGGTTCGAGTCCCACCTTGCTCTTGGGTGTTGTGTATGTCATGAATTTAGTGGTTCTAATTATGAGATTAATTGCTGGGTAATGTACTTCGTTTACAAGCCCATTGGCCGTTCGGAACCGGCGTTAAACTGTAGGTCCCTCGAGATAAAAAAAAAAAAGTATCGAATTTCACAAATCGATAAAAAAATCTAATCAATGACCTCATTCTTGAGAAAATGATACCATGTAGGCAATCCAGTTAGTTTAGAATCATTCATAGTGTATGAACTAAATTCATCAGAATTAGTCATAATAGTTTTTATCAGAAATGAATGATATATTTTACCTCCCACAGTTCAATTTATTAACTTTTTGTTGTGAAATTATTCGTCCATATGGAAAACCAAAGTTGCTGGTTTTGTGCTATACATGGTAAACCATAAATAGCAATTTAAAAGTGAATAAAGAGGTATATTCCAATTCAAACTTAATATATACCTGCGGTGGACAGAAAATCATAAAATATCTCTCTGATGAATACAGAACCGGATTAGAAATATGAATATCATTTCTATTAAAGAAAGCTTTAAATTCTTGACAAATCTAACATTCAAATTCAATCAAAATTTAAAAGCAATATTTTAGTTCTTCATTACGAAATATGAAGGTAAAATGATTTGATATCTGATTGCTTCACCATTGAGTGGGATATATATGAAAGATACTACAAAATTTGGAATTATCAAACGTATATATATATATATATATATATATATATATATATATATATATATATATATATATATATATATATATATATATATATATATATATATATATATATATAAATATATATATATATATATATATATATATATTTATATATATATATATATATATATATATATATATATATATATATATATATATATATATGTATATATATATATATATATATATATATTTTACTGTATTAGATTTTTGGATGTTTTCGATTATTTGAGCATTTTAGGGAACAAAATATTGTCAAATTATAGATAACTATCAAAAAATGAAATTTTTCCAGAATAAATGATTTTTATGGGATAAAAATTATATAGTTTGTATGATTTATTTTATGTTTGATATATATAATTCACGAACATTGAGTACTGATTACGTCCCTAAATAATTTGGGGTGTGAGATATCTCAAAGATATATTACATGCCACACACTGGTAAACTCATACAAATTGTAATGAGATAATTATAGTTTTGGAGCAGGTAGATTTCTGAAAGGTAACAATCTTCTACCTCGGCGGTTACCTTAACCATATCCAACGGAACAGAAAATAACTTGTGGGCAGATATTCTTGGAATTTCAGAGGTGTTACAAAACATCTCGGATAATATTATGGTCTCTTACTAGAACAAAGGCTTCACACTACTCCAAATTCATAAGTTAATAACGAAGCAAATCAGGCATTGCAATACAAAATGAAAACTCGTGAGCAACAGAGCTCCATCACTAAGGTCGTATTTCCCCTTCATTTGGTTCATGTTTGCATAATTACAAATTCTTAACTCCCTCAGTCAATTGCGAGGGGCTGAGGGGATACATCTAGAATACCTGCAAAAACGCATAAAATTTCCTCAGAAAACATTGCGCAGGTGAGAATTTAGAATCTCCAAATAATATATCCTTAACATTAACCAGACTCATGTACAAATTTTTAGCGATCCTATTGAATTTGGAGTGGCTGCAGTGATGCGCATTACTCGAAATTCCTCAAAAACGATTTAAATTTCAACATACAATTGCAGCGATAAGAGAAATTAATTAAAAACTACAATGTGCACTTCCGTTACATAAACTTAATCCTTTCACCAAATTCCAATACCCTAACTCAATCAGCAGAAGCTGTGGAGTTGCGCAATACCCACGAAAAGAACATTAAATCTCTTCATAAAAATGGAGGCGAGTAGAGAAAAATATACCTCCAAGAGGTAATTTTTGAGCATCAACTCCATCTACCTACAAATTTTCAACCCTCAAACTCAATTTGGAAGGGGTTTGTTGGAGGTGCAAAAACGCTCTACATTTGTTGCCACCAGTGCCAATATTTTCATCATGCATCTCTTTGCCACTTCCTTGCGCAAAGTATGCAGATAACTTTGACTGAAATGAAGCTCTCCATTTCTTCAAATTTCAGCTTATTTGGTCTGAAAGGGCTGCTGAAGATGCCAGTACCGGGGAAAAAATCATATATATATATATATATATATATATATATATATATATATATATATATATATATATATTATTGTTGCCATCACCTAAATTGCCGACGCCGGACAAAAATTTGAAAAACCCCGGACATTTGGGTGAAATTTAGTTTTTTCCCGAATACCCCGTAAAAAATATTTTTTTGGAATAAAATATCACATCGTTTATATTTAAATTTTTCATTTATTTTAACTTTAAACCGCTTATTTTCGATATCAACAAAACAACAAAAAACAAATAAAATACTAATATAACACAGTTTAAAGTTTTTTCTTTTTTTTTTGGTATCATCAAATAAAAAAACAACTTATAATGATAATTTTTGGTAGATCAAAATAGATCAAATAGACTACATTCTACAGTGTGACAACAAATTATAGGATAGGTCATCTAGTTCGGTTAGATAGGTTAGATACCTACCCAAAAGCCTAAATTATTTATTAACTATAAATTAAAATAAAGTAACAAGTTTAAATTTTAACGAGATCAAGTTTTTTTTTCTAATTTAACTTAACTTGGAATTTTTCAGACTTGCCAATTTGTAAAAGTCGGAGCAACTGTCTTTAAAATTAGATTTTATTTTGATCAGAGAAGAAACCGTCTGTGTATTTAACAAGTTTCTCTCCTTCGTCCATTGCTGCAACACTAGCGCAAAAACTCACTCCACATTCGCATTGTGAGCTGGTATACAAAAATAATACTGTGCAATTTTGAGCAGTTCAGAATATAGATGTTTCAAAAAAATTCGGCCACAACTGGTTTGCATTTAGTAGCTTATCTCTCTCACTGAGACTCAAGCTTTATACATCCGGACACAAAATTTGTCCGGGTAAAACCCGGACAAATTTTGAGCCCGGATGTATAAAGCCCCGTCCAGACGACCCCCGGACGCTCCCTAAACTAGGACAAATCCGGGGAATCCCAGACGGTTGGCAACCCTAAAATATATATATATATATATATATATATATATATATATATATATATATATATATATATATATATATATATATACAGTGTGCCCAAGAAAGTTCCGGCAACATTACTAAACAGTCGCAAGCGTTATGATTTATTGTTACTGTCAAATAAAAAATGAATGTCAAAAAGGTTAAAAAAAACGTCATTTCGATAAGTTATAAAAAATTCTCTATTTGTGCATCATGGTGTTCATAACATAACTGTACACGACGCTCAACTTCTCTACAAATTTTTGTGCAAATCTGGAGTGAACACTGTCTTTGAAGCACTTCTTCTATATATGTTTTTAAGGTAGGGATGTCAGGTTTTTGGCCATCTAAATAAACTAAATATTTACAGTATGCCCAAACAGAAAAATCAGGAGGATTAAGATCGCAGGATCTGGCGGGCCATTCTATGGGTCCTCTTTAACCGATCCAGGAATTTGGCAATATTGTATCTAAAAACTCCCGCACTTGTCAAGCATAATGAGGAGGTGCCCTGTCTTGTTGAAATATAATGTCTGGGGGGCATGTACTTTCCATAACTGGTATTATATTTTGTCTTAATAAATTTAAACAAATATCTCCATTTATATTTTCTTTAACAAAAAATGGACCGATTATTCCACCTGACCGAATGCCAATCCAGACAATCCTGGTGACATAATCTCTTTTTCTAGCGCAAGTTGTGGATTTTCGTCAACATAGTACACACAATTATGTCTATTAACCCGTCCGTTTAAGTGGAATTTAGCCTCATCACTCCAAAGAATCCGATACAGTAGGTTATTGGGATTTTCCTCATCAGCTAGCATAGCTTGAGCTTGAAATATTTCACAAAATTGTAGCCTTCTGTCAGGTTCGTCCTCCTTTAAACGATGCACCATTCGTGGAATATAACGTTTTAAACCTACTTTCTTGATCATTGCATTAATTGATCCTTTTGAAAAACCAAATGCACGGACTAATTCTCTTTGTGATGTTGTTGGTTCATCTAACAGATAATTGTGCACCGCTGCACAGTTTTCTGGAGTAGTAACTGTCTTTGGCGCTCCACCTCGCTTATATTGGTTCGTCACTTCTCCATAAGTTTCAAACTTTTTTATAATGTACAAAATTGATGATCGTTTAGGTGGTTCTCGGTTGTAAGTTTGTCGCCACTTATCATGAACAATCAAGATAGTACCATTTTCTGTGCGTCCTTCCCTTGCCATGTAAAAACCATTTAACAATAGCTATCCTTTGCTCTACGCTTAAATTCATACTTATATTGAAATTAAAATACGACAATCAATGACAGTTCTGACAATCTAATTCAAAAACTCTTTTCTTATTTCTATGAAATTAACATAGAGCAGTGTTGCAAAATTTAATGCACATCCGAAACAGAGCCCCCTCTCAGCCTAGCATAAAAGTTGCCGGAACTTTCTTAGGCACACTATTTATATATATATATATATATATATATATATATATATATATATATATATATATATATATATATATATATGTATATATGTATATATATATATATATAGATATATATATATATATATATACATATATATATATATATATATATATATATATATATATATATATATATATATATATATATATATCGGTTTCAATTTGTTGGAAAATTTTCAGGTAATAGATGACTACGGTTTCTTATTTCCTCTATACGTTTCGAAGGATTCTTTACCTCATTTAAAATCAATGATCTACAATAAACACAATAAAATAAGTAAACTTAATACATAGGCTCTTGCACCGTATATTTTAAACTAAGTTTAATGATAAACCGAGTTTAATTTGACATTGTCGCTTGTCAAATGTCAAATTAAACTCGGTTTATCATTAACATAGTTTAATAATATACGGTGCAAGAGCCTATAAAACACGTTAAAATATAATATTCTACAGCTAAAATCAAAGTAAAATTAAATAATATCTCACCGTTCTGTCTTGAAGAAACGCTCATATGCCAATAATATTTATTGTCTGATTCGTACTGTCATTTTCTTGTTAATTTAATTTGGCCTCGCCAGTAGTGGCAAGTAAATTTGACTCAAATACTTTAAGTATATCTTGTTTGTCATCAACCTTCCAACAAATTGAAACCGATATATACATACATACATATTTATATATATATATATATATATATATATATATATATATATATATATATATATATATATATAGGTATATATATATATATATATATATATATATACCTGTATATATATATATATATATATATATATATATATATATATATATATATTATATATATCTATACCTATATATATATATATATATATATATATATATATATATATATATATATATATATATATATATATATATATGTATATATATATATATATATATATTATATAGTTCACTTACTTACTTTTTGTAAATCAGCATTGATTGTATGATATGAATCGGTCTTGAATGATGGTGTTTTTCAATTTTATTTTCAGTATTGTTGTCGCTCCATGGAGTGTTTCTGTACTAGAACTAGGACAATCTGCTGCAAAGTTTTACTTTTGGATGGGCAAGAATTTTTTCAGGAAGTACAGGTAGGTTGCCGGAAAGTAATTGTTTTCAGAATGTAATCAATTCTGATTATCTAATTCAATGGAAATTTAGAGTCGAAACAAATCAACAAAATACTGTTTTATTCAATTAGTATGATTAGAGATATCCTTCGAATATTTTATGTTGTTATTCCGTGCTTTATCGCGAACATTATGTACCCAAGTATTGTTAATGTCCAAGAAATCATTGGTCATACAGCATTCCAGCTTTGGTTCGTGTTAACAGGTGCCATACCTTGCATATCAACTAGCGCTGTCTCACCAAGTGGAAAATACGTGTAACCATTCAAAAAATTATCATTCAAAGACTTCATGATCATAATGAATGAATTCACAAGAAATTGCTGTTGAAAATAACAACTAACAAGTTGATTAAGTTATTAGATTTCAACTTTTCTGGCATTGGCTTTTCTCGAATTTTTTCAATGGCTGGCAGAACTATATATAAAATATCTATTGAACTAACCGCTAAATATACTTTCAGAAATTTCAAAATGTATTTTATCTTGAATCTTGTCTAATATGACGTACATACAAGTACCACAATCTCCGAAAAAGCCGAATCATCAATCTCTGAAACAACCATGCGTGTGTAACCATTCCGTACGCGTACACGTACAAAGTGTTGATCTGCACTTTTTTCCACAATTGGAGAACACGAAGGCATTCACAATTATTGTCTCAGAGCGCAACGTAGTAATCCTTTGCTTTATTTTTATTTAATTATAGGTAGTTATTCCTCTGTGGTAATAATTTCAAGAGCTCCATCATTCCAGATCTTTGGCGTGCAGACAAAAACGTGATAGCCTCAGGTTCTCCAGACCAATTACAATCAGGTATTCGGTCATTCAAAATATGTTAATTTTTCGTTAGCAGGCCTTACTCGGCTATAATTAGACGTTTACATAATTTTTCTATTACATTTCTTTTCGATTATACTTACAGTCTAACGACTACTTACAAGCGTTACTCCTGTATTGTTAAATATCTTTTAATTTTCAGTACGCTGGTAAAAATGAATGCGTCATTATTTCACAGAATTCTCAGAATTATTATCAGATGGGTGTAGGTTTCGTGTGAAATTTCAGTAACCGTCTATACTTAACAGCCCAATTTGTTCCTATGCTTGATCGGATTCTTAGTTATTGATCATAAAAAAGTATCCATATCTTCGGAACAATAATATTCTCACGCTTGAATAAGTTCTTTGTTTTCACAAGAACTATCAAAAAAGTTCATTTCCAAAAACCTGCTAACGTACAAGGAAATTATTGAATAATAGACAATTGTCAGTCTTCCAAGACAGCTGGCTATAGAAGTTTACACATCGAAGAACATGCATTCGCATGTGTTCCTCAGGGCTCTGTGATGGGACCTCTACTATTCTTGCTGTTTATAAATGACTTACCCTCTCATTTATCCTGCTTATTACTTATATTATTTGCCGATGACACATCTGTCGTCATCGCGGCCCGAAGTTGTGACGAGCTCCAGATAGCCTGTAAAAATATTATGGCTGAGCTCATATCATGGTGTCGCCGTAACAATTTGATAGTTAATGTAGGTAAAACAGCCTGTCTGTGTTTCGGTTTAAGAAACTGTGAAAGAAGTCTGTTGAAAATTGATTGTCTGGGCACTACTATTATTCCAGCTGATTGCACAAAATTCCTTGGGATCCACATGGATCGAAGACTTAGTTGGTCAACCCACGTTGATGTCTTAAGCAAAAAAATTAATAAAGCTTATTTCGCTATAAGTAGACTCAAAACTTCTCTACCACCTAGTTCTCTTGTTGATGTTTATTACAGCCTTGTTTACTGTCATATCTCATACAATATTTTGCTCTGGGGTGACTGTGGTTCCTTCTCTAGAGTTTTTGTGGCACAGAAAAGAGTAATACATCTCATTTTTGGTTTGAACCATCGAGCATCATGTCGGCCTATATTTGTCGCCAATAAATTACTGTCACTTCCATGTATATACATATTTAAATGTCTCTTATATGCGAAAGATAATGAGAATAACTGGAAAAAACTTGCTAGCTCCCACGATCATGGAACACGAAATTCACAGGTACTCCTGGTTCTTAAACATCGGACTCACAGTTTTGAACGTTCTCCACTATATCAGGGTGTCAGATTGTTCAATCATTTGCCCTCCCATTTGAAATCTTTGAACAAACAAACATTCTCCCTGTTCCTCCCCTCTGGATCCGCGCCATATACTCATTTTTTTTAAATATTCTTTCAGGATTCTTCGACAGGACAAGTCATATTGGACGTCGTTTTCAATCACATAAATCTAATAGAAACTCCTTATTTTGGTCTGCGATATTTAGATGAATTCGGTCAGACGGTAAGACTATTATCTGATTTAAATTACTAGAAAATAGAAAAAAAATTTTCAAATTTTGGAATTGGTTGAAATTCAAGATCTACTTTGAGTATTTATAAAATGTCATTGTTTCTATAATGGAAAAGTATTGAATAAAACCATAAGTATTTCTAACGACAGACTTTCAATTTTGAGTATGTCATTAATAAAACTAAAATTTCTGTTGGAGTCTGTTTGACTATTGCCATCAGAAGTTCATTTATATTCAAAATAAGAAGTAATAGAACAAAACCAATGAAAAACAATATTTTTTAAATACATTTTTGGTTTAAACGCTTATAAATTCAATTTTTCAGAGACTTCTGAAATTTCATAATCAAGATCGTTGAACTTGAACCATCCCTAACTTTTCTATATTACCAAAATTACCGAATCAGTTTACTACACGTTTTTTGATTCATTATATTTGTGAGTGAGAATTGGCTAATGTTTCTTATAATAGACATTTATAGTACTTGCAATTTGAATTAAAGTTTTTTTTCTGAAAAGTATATCTGGTCAACAAATTCTTTGTCTAAATGAGTGAAAGTATTCTGTATTTTTACCTCATCATAATTAATGAGATTAGGTAATTAAATGAAGATTCAGATGTCAATTGAAGGAAGTTTTTTCACAATGAAAAACGGCAATAATATATTCCGGAATAAAGTAGATGCAAACAGGAAACCTCAAATTTTGCTAAAACTTTGAATAATATTTTTCAGCATTGGTTGGACCCAACGAAAAAATTGAAAAAGCAGCTCAAATCAATAGATCCCTATACACTTTATTTCGGTGTCAAGTTTTATGCAGTTGATCCGTGTAAACTGTTAGAAGAAATAACTAGGTGAGTTATAAAGACATAAAATTTGAAAATTATTAAACTATCCTCTTATGTTTCTAGGTACCAATTTTTTCTCCAAGTCAAGCAAGATATTTTGCAAGGAAGGTTACCAGTTTCAACCGAATTAGCTTCTGAATTGGGAGCTTATGTTTTGCAATGTAGGTAATTTTATTAACTGAGATTGAATTTTCGCACATCACTTGGTGAAACATCATAAAGAATAAAGTATAAACTTTAAAATAAAAACACTTGCCTTATGTTTCACAATATAAAAAATATTTAGATACTGTATTTAGCAGTTACGAAAGTCGACATGTTTCGAGTTGTGAACTCATTATCAAGACTGACTACAGGAGAGTATTACATCCTATTTTATAAAACAGACAAAAGCAAAGGTGATACCTGAAAATCAATTTGTTCGTTTACAAAGGGGTAATTGACTTTTATGGGCGGAACTTATTTCGAGAATTTCAAGAACGTCAAGGCGCTTTCCTTTGTTACCTGAATGTAACAATTGGGTTTTGTTGAAATCCAGGAAATGATTAAATTTTATACAATGTTCGGAGAAGCCAGTGGTATTTTTATTTTGTAAAATTGACTTTTAATGTTCTTCAACACGAATGTTTGTATTCCTTCCTGTTTCTCCAATAAAGAAAGCAGGACATTCGTCGCAAAATATTTTGTAAACACCACTGTTTTCTCCGATGTGAGATTTTTCTTTATTATTGACCAAGAATGACTTCAAGTTTCTTTTATTTGTACAAATTGTTTTAACGTTATTTTGCGATAGTCTGTTACAAATTTTGCTACTCAAATTCGGCACATAATTTACTGGGAAGTATTTTTGTTCTTCATTAGTAGTTTGCGTGGGGTATATTGAATGCAACAGATACTTTCTTCGTTTTTTCCCAATGAACTTATCGATAAGACTTTCATTGCAATCGTTATTGGTGGCTAATAATTGAATTGTATTAACTTCGGTTTGAAAATTTGTTTCCGACAATCGAATTCAAGGTACCGTTTACGAAAACGGTACCTTGAATTTCTTAGACGTTCAGATTGCTAGGAATTTGAATAATCTTACTTTCAACGTTTATAGAAAACCAATCTTCACAGATACTTTAATTCACAGCAACAGTAACCAACACATTAAAATAAAACTAAGTGCTTTTCATTCGTTCATACATAGGTTGTTAACTATTCCATTATCGATAACAAATTTTCAAACCAAAGTTAATACAATTAAATTATTAACCACCAATAACGGTTACAATGAAAGTCTTATCGATAAGCTCATTGGGAAAAAATGGAGAAAGTATCTGTTGCATTCAATATACCCCACGCAAACTACTAATGAAGAACAAAAATACTTCCCAATAAATTATATGCCGAATTTGAGTAGCAAAATTTGTAACAGACTATCGGAAAAAAACGGTCAAACAATTTGTACAAATAAAATAAACTTGAAGTCATCCTTGGTCAATAATAAAGAAAAATCTAACATCGGAGAAAACAGTGGTGTTTACAAAATATTTTGCGACGAATGTCCTGCTTTCTATATTGGACAAACAGGAAGGAATATAAACATTCGTGTTGAAGAACATAAAAAGTCAATTTTACAAAATAAAAACACCCCTGACTTCTCCGAACATTGTATAAAATTTAATCATTTCCTGGATTTCAAGAAAACCCAAATATTACAGTCAGGTAACAAAGGAAAGCGCCTTGACCTTCTTGAAATTCTCGAAATAAGTTCCGCCCATAATAGTCAATTACCCCTTGTAAACGAAAAAATTGATTTTCAGGTAACACCTTTGCTTTTGTCTGTTTTATAAAATAGGATGTAATACTCTCCTGTAGTCAGTCTTGATAATGAGTTCATAACTCGAAACATGTCGACTTTCGTTACTGCTAAATACAGTATCTAAATATTTTTATATAGTGAAACATAAGTCAAGTGTGTTTTATTTCAAAGATTATACTTTATTCTATAATTTTATTATAAAAAAAAACGTGAGCTCAGAATAGAACTAAAATGAAAATTTACACATAACTCTAATTTTTATCTGGAAATTAATTTAATTGGATTAATTCCAGAAATTCATTTAAACTTGTCAATAGGTAACAATTTCTTAAATTGCGTTCTCTTGTTTAAATCATATATAGGCTCTTGCACCGTATATTCCAAACTAAGTTTAATGATAAACTGAGTTTAATTTGACATTTTCGCTTGTCAAATGTCAAATTAAACTCGGTTTATCATTAAACTTAGTTTGAAATATACGGTGCAAGAGCCTAATAGCGGCATAAATATATAGTTATATAAATGCTATCTTAAATGTTTCACATAAGTTATTTTGCTGTTGTTAATTTTCGTTGATCGTAGCTCTGTGTATATACTGATTAATAAATGAAAAAAAAATTATTAATATTCGTATTAATAAATAATGATATTCTCGACAGAAACTGAATTTTTGATTCAAATTTCTTCTTTTAAAATCTCAAAAATGAAACCATTAGATAATTGAAAGATCGGCTAACCAACTATGTTCAGTTTTTGAAAAAAAACCTGATTTATAGTATTTTATTATTATTACAGCTTACTTTAATGACAGTTTCATAATATATACTTTATTGTATTTTCTAGCTGAATTAGGAGATTACGATCCAAGAGTTCATCTTCCTGGTTATGTCTCCGAATTTAAATTCGTCTCAAACCAAAGTTTAGAATTAGAAACAAGGATAACAGAACTGCACAAATCTCTAGTGTGAGTTTCATTCAATTAGTTCAGTAACTGATTAAGTGCTCATAAACAATGTAGATGGAATTGTCAAACATGCTACCAATTGAATAATGAAAAATCAGGAGTTATCTTGTAAATTAGTAAAAATTTGACACTTCTCCTCTAAAATCGATGAAATATTATAAATGACGATATAAAATTGATGAGAAAAAGCAGAAAAAAGCCCTGTTGATGAATAATAAAGTAATATTCATAAATAACTCGAAAATACGAATGAAGGATATATTGAGTGAAAATATCCTTTTATCTTTCACTTGAGTGTGCATTGTAAAAGTGTCAGAAAAAAATTTTGAGAATTTGATTGAGAATGCTCTGATTACATTTTATTAGTATCGTATTTTGAAATACGGAATATAAACGACATTTCTTTCGCGATAAGAAATTATACATATTTTTTTTCATGTTTCCCAGATAAAAATTTCCACCGCAATAAATCGTTCAATATGAAATTTTCAACAAACCAAAAAATATTTTTAATTCAAGAGGACGTCAATGTCAAATGGCACTATAGGGCATGTGATACATCGCATGAAAGCTCTTTTAACACTGACGCTGACTTCGTAAAAAACATATCCTACCATTCGTTTTCAGGAATTTTTCGAATTATATATTTTCAAATTGAAAACTTGTTTATTCAAATCGAAAATAATGAATGATCAAACTACGCACCCAGTTGTTCTGTGTACAACCCTATACAGCCTGCCTGCGATCATCTCCTTAATTTTTCGAAAACCTCTGGAGTCAACCGACATTCTTCCACAATACGTTGTCTCAAAACTACAAAATTTTCGGATTCACTTGCAAAAACCACTAATTTCATGTCCCAAAAAAAAGTAGTATGGACTTGAATAGGGAGACCGAGATGGCTTGAATGAAACCATTTTAAATTTAAATCGCCCAAAAATTAAAAATCGACCTGTTTTTGGAATTCTCTAAAAGCTTCGTATTCATTCAGGTGGTAAGTGTTATCTGGGTCACCCTGTGTAAAGTGCAATTAATGAATGTTTAATTCGAAACACTTCACCATATTTTGATTATAATATCTGCTAATATAGGACAACTTCATTTTTATTTAAGTTAAGTTTTTTTTACGTTGGAACGAGTGTTTCCATAAAAATATGCAGACAAGAGGAAATGCCTTGGAGCTAAGCATTCTTCGAGTACCTATTATAAGAGCTAATTTACAGATATTTGTTAATTTCTTGCATATTGAAAGTATTGTCAATAAAATACAATGACATTCAACATATATGGTCTCTGACTATAATTAATAACCTGTGAGTCAATTCATAAAAAAATTATTTAATTAAAAATGGATTGTTATTTTCTTTTGGTCTAGAAATGTGAAAAGTTTCAGTATCAATTTGAGAATTATGCGTGATTTTGGATGCAAATATTAGTGGCGCTATACGCTATACTAGGAGTTTTCATCAACATACATTCTTCATGAATGCAAAGAACTCAATGTTCTCAAGTATCTTGATCTCTAGCAAAACCAGTCCATTTTTAATGAATCGAATAAATTCAATAGCGTGAAAGTATACATTGCTCACAACATTACCCTACTTGCAACTTCATTTAAGTATATTATATATTACATTATATCTCTTTCCATAATCGTTTTTAGGGGACAGTTACCTTCAACTGCTGAATATAATTATCTAGATAGAGTTAAATGGTTAGAAATGTACGGAGTGGACCTTCATCCAGTATTGGTAAATATTATCTCTCAACATATTATATATTAATATATATATATATATATATATATATATATATATATATATATATATATATATAATATATATATTATATATATATATATATATATATATATATATATATATATATATATATATATATATATATATATATATATATATATATATATATATATATATATATATATATATATATATATATATATATATATATATATATATATATATATATATATATATATATATATATATATAGGGTGGGTCATCCATAACTTTCCACCCCGAATTTTGAGCTTTGGGATGGATTAACGAAAAAACGATCGGACAGGTCAAATTTTGTTGAAAGGGGGACAAATAAGGGTGTTCAAATGAGTTTGATATCACTACCCCTCCAGCTGCAACCCCTAACAGCTCTCATTTTTTAATAGGGAAAAGGGGTCGAGCAGCACCTTGTTGGAAAGGCAATTCAATTTCCTGCATGAGTGTATTTTTTTTCATCGCTTTATTATTATACAGAGTGACTCAGTATTACATAAATAACTTTCACACGCGGAATTTGGATCTTTGAGATGGAAAAAATGCTCGGACGGGTCAAAAAATAAATTCGATATCACTACCCCTCTAGCCGCTAGCACTTAGAGCAATTATTTTTGACAATAACTGAAAACGTGAAAACAATAATATTACAAAGTAAATCGTGCGCTTTGGTTCAAATTGAAATAATTGCTGTTAGGGTAGCGGCTAGAGGGGTAGTGATATCGAATTCATTTTTCGACCCGTCCGAGCGTTTTTTCCATCTCAAAGATCCAAATTTGGCATGTGGAAGTTATTGATGCAATACTGAGTCACTCTGTATAATAATAAAGCGATGAAAAAAAATACACTCATGCAGGAAATTGAATTGCCTTTCCAACAAGGTGCTGCTCGACCCCTTTTCCCTGTTCAAAAATGAGAGCTGTTAGGGGTTGCGGCTAGAGGGGTAGTGATATCAAACTAATTTGAACACCCTTATTTGTCCTCCTTTCAACAAAATTTGACCTGTCTGAGCGTTTTTTCGTTATTCCATCCCAAAGCTCAAAATTCGGGGTGGAAAATTATGGATGGCCCACCCTGTATATATATATATATATATATATATATATATATATATATATATATATATATATATATATATATATATATATAT
Organism: Cynegetis impunctata; assembly: GCA_030704885.1. NCBI lineage: Eukaryota > Metazoa > Arthropoda > Insecta > Coleoptera > Coccinellidae > Cynegetis > Cynegetis impunctata. The sequence goes on along the minus strand of JARQZK010001467.1, from coordinate 620,200 downwards.
ATATATATATACAGTAATATAAACTTGATAATTACGACAAAAAAATGTCATGATAGATATTGATAAGTATATCACATAATGATTATTTGTTATATTTCGATTGAAATATTATTCTTAGCATGTGGTATGTCCATTAAATGATACACATTATACAGATTATAGATAGTCAGTTATTCAACACTGATCAGGCCAAAACATATTTCTGGAAGTCTTGATCTACGAATCTGTGGAGAATTCATTCGATGGATTTTCTCTCATATTTAGGTTTATTTTAGACTTCGCCCCCTTTTTTATTAAATTTTCAATCAAGGCCATACTATTTATTTCAGGGAGAAGATAGCGTAGAGTATTTCTTAGGACTAACACCTAGTGGAATTATAGTTCTCAGGAATAAAATCACTGTAGGCAATTATTACTGGCCTAGAATAACGAAAATTTATTTCAAAGGTCGTTATTTCATGCTGAAAGTGACTGATAAAAATGTAAGTATCTATATCTATGTGTCTGAAAACTAATTCTTATATATATATATATATATATATATATATATATATATATATATATATATATATATATATATATATATATATATATATATATATATCAGTGGCGGCTCGTGAGGTTTTGGTTTGAGGAGGCTACAAGAGGTGTTAAAAAATACACCATAGGCGAAAATTTTTAGGATTTCAAGGTCAACCGCCTTATAATTTAAAGAAAATCAAAGTAAAACAAGCACCCTAAGCTATTAATTTGTTTTCACTTTCGAGTGTCTACCTTGAAAACCTACAACTCCTATTTACAATATTCACAAAAACTCTTCTCAGCCAATTAATCAATTCATCTATTCATCAATTTTTTTTTTCTTTCACAAAATAGGTACCTACCTACCTACTTAATGAATTTGTTAACAGCTGGTGAGAGCAAATAAAAAGTTATTATATATTTTTGAAGATTAGCGGGATTCTGCGATCTTTAACGTTAGCAAAATGATCTATAATATCCTCATAAAATTTTTTGTCTTTCGCCAAAAGTTTTACCAATTCCTTTTCAATAGACAACAAACTAATATTTTTCAAACGATCCTGGCTCATTGAATTTCGTTAATAAGTTTTAATTCTCTTAAGAGTGGAAAACGAGCGCTCTACGGAAGCCGATGTCACCGGGATAGAAACAATTAGACATAAGAGTTTATAAACTTGGGGTAAATCTTGATTCAAATCATTATCAAAAAGGTATTCAACAGTCCTCACATGATTTTCATTTTGCCCCAAAATTTCATTGTCATTATAAACAACACACAGTTCACTTTTTATGGCCACCTTATCAAAAAAAGTGTATTTTTGACATAAATTTTCCAAAAGGTTATCTGGAAAATTAGCCGAAAATCCGGTAAAAAAATGTTTATTGAGTAAGTCAAAGAAATGCAGTTCTTTCAAATCAGAGAACCTTATTTCTATTTTACCCCTAATAGTATCCAAAATTTCATGAAATATTTGCTTATAGTGAAGCTCCATATCTGCGTAACTGAATTTCTTTCGTTTTGGGCTAAATTGAGTCGTATCATCTGTGTTTTTATCAAAACTTTATCCTCATAACTTAGTGCACTAAGGTTATGGAATAACAAATATTCCACTAAGTCACCATTGAAATTTTTGAAATTAACTTCAGTAACCAAACTCATTTCAAAACAATACGCGAGCAATATAAGTAAACATGCTGCTGTTTTCGGCCATTAGTAACTCGATCACACTACGATTCAATTAATGCTTTCCAACGAATTCACTCGATGTCACGCGAAATTCTATAGTTGTGATTAGTCGACATTGTAAGTATTCATTTGGAGTATTTGCACCGTTGTTTGCTTTTCTGGGGCAGGCATAACGAACGTTGAGAATATACCTTTCTAAGCCTCCGCAGCGTTGCCACAAATCTTGAAATGAATGAAATGCAGTAAATGTAAATACCTTTCATCTTAATTAATAAATTATATTATATAATGTAGGTTGAAAGGAAGGTAGGTGCATAAAATAATATGATTTTGATTAATATGAATATGCTGAATGCTGACTATTCAATATAATATATTAGTGATACACGGAATATTATTGAGGAGGCTTAGCCTCCTTAGCCTCCTCTGACTAGCCGCCCCTGATATATATATATATATATATATATATATATATATATATATATATATATATATATATATATATATATAAATATATATATAAATATATATATATATATATATATATATATATATATATATATATATATATATATATATATATATATATATATATATATAAAAATATATATAAATATATATATATATATATATATATATATATATATATATATATATATATATATATATATATATATATATATATGTGTGTGTGTGTGTGTGTGTGTGTGCGTGTATGTGTGTGTGTGTGTATGAAAAAATATTATCAATGATTTTACAAAAGAAAAGACGATTGGTTTCGGGGGACACTCGGATGGAACGAAGTTCCTTTCTCTGTATATTTGATAGCAGGCACAGTGAAATAAATTCAAAAGATTTGAGAGCAACTAAATGAAAAAAATTGAGGAACAGTAATGAATATTTTCTATTTTTTTAGTTAATCAGTCCATTCAAGCTTAGTAATGATTGATTTGTGGTAACTAAAGTAGGACACATATGTTTGCTATTAAATTTTGTGTGCCTTGAAAAAACTGCATCGATAGCGGCATTATTTCTTGTAGATCATAGATAATTCTTAAATCAAATTCATTCAAAGGAAATTGTACTAATGACTCTGAGTTTATATCGAAAAAATTTACGATCCCTGATTATCATTCATTCATAATTAATAAAATAACGCATATACGAATACAGCTGATCCTCACGCCTAGCAGCGCATTCGTATCGGACACAGTTTTAGGCCTTTATTTGATTCTGGAGTGAACGTGCTACAAGGAACTTCGTACCAATACAATGTGTAATAGAAAAAAAGAGAGAAAACACCATTAACAATAAGTTATCACGTTAAGGAAAATGCCCTGAGGAATGCCATTATTTACATGAAGAAGGGTACAGTTAATGCATCTCATATTTCCATCATTTGCGTTGTCTCATTCAGATGATTGATGAGGAAAAACTTATTTATTAGCATTGATAAGGAATGAATTACTACGATTATTATTAATTCTCAAATACTATTTCCTGAATCATTTTTCAGAACGATGAGAGCACCTATGGGTTCGAGACACCGTCCAAGTTAGGTTGTAAGCATCTTTGGAAGTGTTGCGTCGAGCACCACTCCTTTTTTAGGTTAGTTCAAGTTTATCACCCTACAGTACCTGATATATTCGCATTAGGGTCCAGATTTAGGTATGGGTAAGTTTCAAATGTCAGAAAGATTATTAAGCGTGATAACAATTTGGAATGTTTCAAAGACTCGCATGTAACTAAGAAAATGGAATGCTAAATGTTAGCTAGCACAGGAATGACAATATTGCATGTTTGGTTTGAAGAAAAGTGTAGATAAAAGACAGATTATTACATGGAATGATAATAGTACCTAAGGACCAGTGAGTGTTTCAGTAAGACCATTTTTTAGTCGCATTTTCCCATATTAATGCAGTGTATCGAAGGAAACCAGTCGGGTGTGGGAGTAGTTTTCTTATTCGTTTTAGACCTCCTAGACCACGATTTTCGAAAAAATTTTCATGTATGATATCTACAGGGTGGCCCAACCCATTCGCCTCGGTGTTTCTATGATAAATGAAAAGAGTGGGGGAATAGTATATTACTCTACAAGGGCAGAAAGTTTGAAATTCAGTGCAGGGATCTCAAACTTTATGCCCGTGTGTTGTATACTATTTTTCTTGCTACTTGGTTGGAAGTACGTACTGTCGGTCCCGTTATCACGGCAGAAACGGTAATTTTTATGCCTTCGGCTTCGCCTCGGGTCTAGATGGCGCGCGTACAGCATTAGATAAAAATTAGAGTTTCTGCCGTGGAACCAGGGCCGAAAGTACGTACTTTCGACCTAGTAGTAAGAAAATAAATTTAGCACAGTCATATGTATGTTCATGAGGAGCATATTCCAAAATTATTTTGAAATATATAGGATGACGCAAAAAAAAACATATCAAAGTTATATTTTTTCTTATGGAACACCCTATATTTTTTTATATTTTTAGATAATATAGACCAAATAAAGGTAAGTTACTGTTATATTCCCTATACTTAAAACTGACCGTTTCTGAGTAATTTTGATAAATTAAAAAATACAGACCATAATTAAACAATTGTTTACATCCTGTAACATGTAACGTTACTGAATTCGTTACTTAGCTGAAAGGTTAAAGTTAACTTCCACAATTGTTTAATTATGGTTCTGTATTTTTTAATTTATCAAAATTACTCAGAAACTGTCAGTTTTAGGTATAGGGAATATAATAGTAACTTACCTTTATTTGATCTATAGTATCTAAAAATATAAAAAAATATAGGGTGTTCCATAAGAAAAAATATAACTTTGAAAAATAATTTTGGAATATGCTCCTCATGGACCTACATATGACTGTGCTAAATTTTTTTCCCCCACTCTCTACATTTCTCATAGAAACACCTAGGCGAATGGGGGGGCCACCCTATATATATATATATATATATATATATATATATATATATATATATATATATATATATATATAATATATATATATATATACATATATATACATATATATATATATATTATATATATATATATATATATATATATATATATATATATATATATATATATATATATATATATATATATATATATATATATATATATATATATTTTTACATATATAATTTCCGGTACATATTGGCATCTCCAGCGGCTCCCATCGAGCCAAATGAGCTGAAATTTGGTACCTGGGATTGCTTTCGTTGCAGAACGAAACTATAAAAGTTTGGTTAAACTTTTCCAACCGCCGCCATTTTTACGTAGATATTGCTTGTTTTTTCGTGGAATTGAAAAATTACCAAACTCCGTAGCCTCTGCAGATTGAGTTAGATGGAAATTTGGTACGTACATTTAGTTTATGTTGACTTAAGATCCTTCTTGGGTTTCAACTCTTTTTTTCAACCGCGCTGCATTTCGTGGTGACAATAGCGTTCGAATTGAATTTCGATCTGTTTCGCCATCAGTACGCGACTACACTTTTTATTACAAATAGAGGATTGAAATTTGGTACGATCTTACGATCTTAGAGCCCTTTCAGACTAGGATACTGTATCCGAGATACTGTATGCGAGATACAGAATTTAGGCCAGATACAGTCAAGATACTTTTGTTAGAATATAGTTTTGTAAATAAATTTTATCAGTACAATATCAGTGCTGTCCGGTGCTTTTTATGAAATGGACATTGAAGAGTGCGCTATGCTGTGGTATATTATATTTCTGGGCCCTAACTACACTGTACCATGTATAATTTATTTCCGTAACTTACAATTTACTTGATAGTTTGCGAACAGTTACTAGATAGTAGTGCACTGATTAATACAAATTAAAAATCAATTCGATTATCTAAAGGGTTTTCACTGCAATCCGTAAAAACTTAAAAGCAATATAAATTAACGATTAAACTCATTATTCATCGCTAATAAACAATATTATTGAAATATTTCATTTAATTTTTGTTATACATCTTGAGATGATTATTGTAAAAATCAGTAAGCTTTCGACAAATAATCGTCTTGTTTCGAGAATTTTTAATAATATAATAATTTGATTTATTAAGCTAATGAATTTATGCATTCCTTTTTGAATGCACTGTATAATTACTTTTATAAATATACCTACCATATTCATTTTGTTGAACAATTGTCATTTCTTCAAAATGTTCACACATCTGTTTGGTAATTTCCACCCAACATTTTTGTTTTATATTTCTGTCGAAATGATTTTCATTACTTGTATCCCATATACAAGAATTCGGTTCTACCAAACTTATAAATTTCTCGTTATCAAAAACTTTATTCTCCATGGTACAATCGAAAAACCGTTCTATTCCACTTCACTTCTACTAATAAATAATAAAAATATTGTACACCTATGCTATTGTGCTTTTTGAATCGCAAAAGTATGCAAGTCTGAACAGGTCCATAAGCCACAATGATAATTCGGTATCCCGGATTCGGATACTGTAGCCGGCGGCTGAATGAGCGAGATTCAGAAATTTAGTATCGCGATACGGTATGCTGTGCTGAATGCAGTGTGAAAACGTACATATAAACGCATGTATTTTCTGTATCTGGGATACGCGTATCTCGGATACAGTATCCAAGTCTGAAAGGGCTCTTAGTGATGGAGGAGTTTTTTCATTAAATGGGTTGTTCATTTTTTATCACTATTTCGTAGTCAAAGTTTGATGGGCTTCATGTTTGTTTGCAAATCGAATCTAATACATATTATCGTTGATGTGATACCTACACGTTTTTTTTGCGTTAACTGGAAAAACAAATTCTGTGTTTATTATTATGCGTTTATTATTGTGAATTTATTATTTCTTCGAAACTATTTGAATTCTAGATGTATATTCCAATATATGAATAACTTCCGAGAAAATAATAGTACCTATATAGCTAGTCGGTACTCTGATGAATAATTAAAATCTTTCCAGAACACATATCGAATACGTAATATAAATTAACCAAATATTTGTCGCATGCCTAATAATAGTCGATTTATGTGCATACATTCATTACTTTATGGTGAATATTACTTAAAATACAAATTTTTGAAATATGGATCATGAAGAGCAGACAGCTATGCAGTGCTCTTCAGTGCTGTATATTCGAACTAAAACTATTTCCGAAACTCTTTCATCTCACCTGCAACTCTCAGACAAATGGCGTTAGATATATGAATATCGCCTCACAATTTGTTGTATATCCCAATGATCACTCGCCCATCTACTAGATACCCAAAGCCATGCCGAAACAGGTTGTCGAACTGTGACGGTTCGCCTAGATTATAATATTCGCATTTGAATTATTAATTTAGAAGTTAGTTCTCATTCAATCAACTCACTAGGAAAGTGTCAATTTTTTTTCTTCAGCTGTATTGGATTTCAACCATTAAGCACATTTTCTATTTTTTACTCTTTATTCCGTAGGAGTTTGACAATAACCCTTAGTTGTATTAAACATCAACATATGAGGCTAAATATCTTCAAACATGTTAATGCTAGGAGGATTTTCAAATTTTCAATATATTCATTGAAATTTTCTGTTTTGAATGTCTAGTGGACGTACCGAGAAGCAAGTGCTGAAGGACGCCCAGGTGAAAGGGAGAGTTCCTCCAACATTCTCAAGAAATCCTTCTAGAAGATTCAATGAGAGGAATTTGGAAGAATATGTAGTTTTGGAATTGGATGATGTACTTCGTTTACCAGAATATGGCAGTGTGAAGCACATATCGATACCACAACCAGCACAAGGGTATGTCAGTTATTTTTAATTGTGGAAAAAAAATTATTGACCTATTTGTACTAATTTGAATATGGTATTTTATTTCAAGTTTTGACCAGAACTATTCTCCCCATGTAAAAGATATAGAGAACAGAAAGTCTGATTCTCCAAGGAGTACAAGAAGTGCACCATGGACTCAGCCGCATTCCAAGGGCCTTTACAACATATCAGCACCAGCTAGTCCTAGATCTATCAGATCTGCAGGTCCTAGATATCGATCGTCTTCAATTGACAGCCAGAGCTCTGGTGACTCGAGAACATGTAAAAGGTAAGCTTCATTAAGGTCGTTGAATGAACTGTATTTAGTTAACTTTGGATTATTACCTTATATATCTATATTCTTCCAGAAAAAAACATTCAGGTAGAGGAACTTCCGATAATGAGAGTGAGTTATCAAAGAGTTCTAGTCGTTCTCACCATAGACATAAAAAACATCGTTCTAGAAGTAGAAAAGGTTCGAGAGTAGATAGCGATGGATCTTCTAGTAGACGAAATAGCAGATCTAGGTTTGTAAAAAAAAACTTCATTAGGTAGCTTCCATCGCATTAACAATGCATTTTCTTTAAGGAGAAGGGAAAGTTCGCAACCTGAATTGGTGGATTCAAATTACCAGTGGAAAGAAGCCAAAAAAAGAGTGTCAGTCGATGGAAATGCGAATAATATCCAGCAAGCACATATAATTAGCGGTTCCAAGATGATAGATGATAAAGATTACAAGAAATCTCACAGTGCAAAATATAAACATCGTCATGAAAGTAGACACCAATCTCCGAGTGATTCAAAACTGTTTTTGTCGGATGAAGTTAAAAAACACTTAGAATTTGATCTCATAGATACCACCGGAATGTCCGAAAGGCAACTCAAAGAAATTCCCTATACTATTGTAGAAACAAATAATAATTTCAAACAATCCAAGAGCAAAGTAAGCCAAGCAAGGTGAGTGTGAATTTGGTGAAATTGATGGAATAAATTGAAACGCAAACTCAATATGTAATATCCTATAAAGACATATACGTACCAGTCTTCAATTTAATAACAGGGCGATATGCAGAAGGCATAATACGCCTACACAAAATGTAACCAAGTGAAAAATGTAGGTACTCTTCCTCAAATATATTTTTCTTAACATTTCTCTCATTTTTATAGCCAATAACTGCATATGAAAATTGAAGATAGTCTCATATACCTTGTAGAGGTTCTTCAGCATTATATGAAAAAAAAACTAATTTTAAGAACAAATTCCTTTCAAGAAATGGCTTAAATATTGAAATGAGCACATCTTTTTCCACTGACAGATATCATCACATTAATGAATGAATTAAATGAATTATCTCATTATATACTATATATTTCTCACAACGAAATATTCTCAAAATTAATGTACCTATATATATATATATATATATATATATATTATATATATATATATATATATATATATATATATATATATATATATATATATATATATATATATATATATATATATATATATATATATATATATATATATATATATATATATATATATATATGTATATATATATATATATATATATATATATTTTTTTTCACCTGGTAACCTCAGGCTCCCGTACGTTTTTAATGATTCCTGATGAGAATCAAATTTCTTTTTGAACCTTGAAGATTAATTCCTTTCCACAGTGAATTAGTTATTCAATTTTTAGAATTTATTGTTGAAAATAATGAAAATTTAATACTCTTACAGAATGTTAGACACCTTAACAATGATGGAATATGCTGAAAATATGGCACAGTATAGAAAACCCAAATCCAAAAATATGTTACAGTATGAAGCATCTAATAATCTCATGGAGAATTACACGAGTCGAAAAGAGCTTTCAGAAAATTGTTTGAAGATTAACCATGATCATTCTGATTCAGGCCTAGTAACAGATCAAGAAATACATAACAATGAAAGGTATTCATTAATAATGAATAATTACAAATAATTATATAGTATAAATAATGTTTTTTCAATTTATTTTCAGGTTGCTTTCCAGGAAATTGGAAATGATGAACCGACCTTGAAGAAATATATTAAGAGTGAAATTAAATATTCGTTTTCATTGAACCGATAAGTTATAAATAGAATATTTTTCATAAATTTTCAATTTTTTTATTTCATACAGCAATCATCATTTTCTTCCTACCATTATATTATTTATATAGGTATATATATATATATATATATATATATATATATATATATATATATATATATATATATAATATATATATATATATATATATATATTATATATATATATATAATATATATATATATATATATATAATATATATATATATATATATATATATATATATATATATATATATATATATATATATATATATATATATATATATATATATATATATATATATATATATATATATATATATATATATATATATATATATATATATAACCGACTGATAGTACAAAAATTCTTATTATCTGTATTTATAGACCGGGCACTCCTCCTCTCTCTGATGTTAATTTATTTTTTGAAAGACTTAACATTATTTTTGATAAATTGGTTGCAGAAAATTGTAAATTTATGATAGTTGGTGACTTTAACATTAATATTTTACATGAATGTAAGGAAACTCATGAATTTCTAGACTTGGTTCACAGTTATGGTGCTGTGGTGGGAATCAAAAAACCCACACGAGTCACAGCTTTGTCGGCATCGTGTATTGATAACATATTAACTAATATTGAAAATTTTGAAACATCCGTATTCCAGGCGCATCTTTCAGATCATATGGGCCAAGCAATAAAACTCTCTGATACAGGTCAAAATAAAACTCGTGAAAAGGTAAGGGTAAGACTCATAAATGGTTTTACTTAAAAAATTTCAATGAAACTCTGGCTATCCAAAAATGGGATAATGTCTTCAACACATCATCTGATGACGTAAATCGAATGTGGGGCAATTTCTCTGAACATTTCAATTCACTCTTTAAGTTAAATTTTCCTGAAAAATTAATAAATTATGATACAAATATTAAGAGTTTTTGTCATGCAAACACAGAAGTTAAAACTTTAAAGGAACAGCTAGATATAATGTTCATGATGTCTAGGGTAGTTCCTACTGTTCTAGAACATTATAAAAATTTGAAAAAAGTTTATGATCTTGCCATTACAAAAGCAAAGCAAATGATCTTGCCATTACAAAAGCAAAGCAAAAGTTTTTTGGTCAGAAAATTAGGGCCTCAAAGGATAAATCTAAGGCAGTTTGGAATGTTGTCAAAAACTTATCTGGTAAAGAGAAAAGAAAATCTACTTTCAACGCCTCAGAGGATCTCTCAAGGTTGGCTGGAGAATTTAATAATTATTTTGTGAATATTGCACCCAACTTATCTCGAGAATTCCATAAGAAAAAAATTAATAGGAAACTCAAAAGACTAGAGAAATCATTTTTCATGTTTGAAGTGAATGAATCTGAAGTTTTAGCAACTGTTAGACAACTAAAAAATAAAAAATCATGTGGTCATGACATGATTCCTATCAATGTTATAAAAGATTGTATTGAACACATCGTATCGCCTCTCTGTCATGTTATTAATCAGTCTTTCAAATATGGGATATTTCCCGATGAACTGAAAATTGCCATTGTCAAACCATTATTTAAGGGCAAGGGTTCTGAAAACGATATGAGTGGATATAGACCTATAAGTCTTTTATCTTCTTTTTCGAAAGTTTTTGAAAAGATTCTGGTAAACAGATTCAAGAAGTTTTTCTCTAAATTTAAAGTATTCACTAGAAATCAGCACGGTTTCATGAAGGATAAAAGTAAAAGAGTCGACAATTTTTGAGCTTGTTAGCGCTATACTAAAAACTCTTGATAAAGGCGAAATTCCATTAACTGTACTGTTAGACCTCTCTAAAGCTTTTGATTGTGTCGATCATAAGCTTTTACTTCATAAATTAGACAGATATGGTATCAGAGATAATCAGCTCAAACTTATTGAAAGCTATTTAACTAATAGAAAACAAAAGGTTCTTATCAATACCCAAAATGGTGATTTCTTATCTCCTGAAAGGACCTTACAGCTAGGAGTTCCTCAAGGTAGCATTCTTGGACCTTTTCTATTTGTTGTATTTGTAAATGATCTACCGACAATTTTTACTGATTCTACACGAGCACCATTGATGTATGCGGATGACTTAAACATATTAATAACTGCTAAAGACTTAAACTCTTCTGAGGAAATCTTTAGCAAGTCTATGGATGATATGAATGAATGGTGTGATCAAAATGGTTTGATTCTCAATAAGAATAAAACTGAATGTATTTTTTTTGTAACCGATAGAAACAATAGGGTGTATCATGAAGAACTATTATACACTAATGTTAAGATCAATGTAACTCAGTCTGCTAAGTTTCTTGGTATACATATTGATTGTAGTTTCATGCGCATATTGATTTTCTGAAGAGAAGACTAAATTCAGTAATATACTCTTTGAATATGTTAAAAAAACAAATAGATACAGAAACATTGGAGATTGTATATTTTGCTAATTTTCACTCGCTTCTTGGTTATGGCATCATTTTCTGGGAGCGAGTCCGATGCTTTGTCAGGTTTTATTTCCCAGAAGCGTGCAGTGAGGTTACATAGATTCTTGTCGGGGGGTTTTTAGAAAAAATGGGTTGTTGACTGTCTGTTGTATTTATATTTTTGAATCATTACTTTCCAAGTAAAAGAATATGCATTATTTTGAAGAATAACTGATTAAAAATAGAACACGAAGAATTGAACCCTTTCTGTATCCTGTGCATACCCTTTCCCTCACTGAAACTGGAACACTTTATAATTGTATGAGACTATTTAACTTGTGTCCTAGGAGATTTAAGACTTTTGATCTAAAGTATAACAAATTTAGACAGAATATTTATGAATTTATTTTGGATATGGAGCCGTATGATGTTTGCGAATTTTCAGCTTTTTGTAAACGAATTTAATTATTGATTTTGACTTGTTTTCTTTATTGCATTGTTGCTATCTATGTAATGAAACAATTTCGGAAAATAAAGATATATTATTATTATTATTATATATAATATATATATATATATATATATATATATATATATATATATATATATATATATATATATATATATATATATATATATATATATATATATATATATATATATATATAAATATATAGGGTGAATTTGAATCAGTTGAAAATCTCTATAAGGAAACTTATGCTAAAACCAATTCCATTTCCTTCACCTTTGTGGGGGAAGGGGTCAAATTTGAAATGGGAACCGCTGTTTTTTATTGCAGATTCACATTCTACAGCAAAAAATACAAAAGTTTTGTACGGACAATTTTTACGATTCGTCACGGATGAATCTGTAATCGAATTTGAATTTACCTTAACTTATCCGTTCTATTAATCATTCAAATGAATTTCTGACGTTAAGGTCGTTCAGACGGAAAATTCAAATTCGATTACAGAGCCATCTGTGACGAATAGTAAAAAATTGTTCGTACAAAACTTGTAAAATACGAATCTGCAATAAAAAACAGGGGTTCCCATTTCAGAGTTGACCCCTCCTATAATCGGTTTCCAGAAAATGGACTTAACAAATTCTCTCTCAGGGTCTCTGGAAAATCAAACAGAAATTTGAAAAATACCAACGAAATCCAATAATAACGTTCATTCTCACAGAATTATATATTCTCTATTATAATTTGTCTTCATTTTTCACTCAGACAAAATGGGAAATGCAAGAAAATAATATCAGCATTGCATTAAGATTTTTGTTTGAGATTCTGACTCAACGAATAAGTTCAGTCAACGTCTCTAACTTTATGATGCCAGTTTAAAATACTTTTCTGTCTGAAATTGACGATTCATTCATTTCCAGATGTTTGATTCTTACTAGGACCATGATGAAAAATGATTATTCCAAATATCTATTGCTATAGTTATGATAACAAAAATAAAATAGAGGTAACTACGAATCGGAAATATGTAATCAGTTTTTCTTATCAGCAAATGCTATCCAAGACAGATCACCAAGAAAGTCTAAAACATACCATATAATAAAACTTTTCATTGTGTCAAATGTCTGGAATATAAAATAGATAAAAGTATTAATGGACATCTAATAAATATGTATTCCGTTTCATCAAAAAAACTAACTGAAATTCTATACAACAGGCCAACAGGTATATTAAAATTTGTCTCTCACTATTACTAGCACGTTGAACATCTGTGGAGGGATTATATATATATATATATATATATATATATATATATATATATATATATATATATATATATATATATATATATATATATATATATATATATATATATATATATATATATATATATATATATATATATAAGGGCGCACCCAGAATTGAGTTTCGGGGGGGGGCTGAATCAAAATTTACCTCCTTAAATTTAAATAGAAAACGCACATCCCGTATCCGGTAAATCATAATAGATCTTATGGTTAACCGATAGTGACAAGTGGGCTCATTTTGTGGTAGTAGAAGAGCTCATTTTACAATTATTATCTTAGTAATCTCAATTCTTTTCTTACTACAATAAATCTCGGGTGGGATTCAGCCCCATGGCTCCCCCCCCTGGGTGCGCCACTGTATATATATATATATATATATATATATATATATATATAAATATATATATATATATATATATATATATATATATATATATATATATATATATATATATATATATAAAAATATATATATATATATATATATAAATTACTCCGGATATTTACGATGGAAATACTATATAATAATTAACGGAGTGGTTTTAGAATGTCCACATTCTAAAACATCATTGAAAACCTTTATTATAAAATTATTATATTGTTATTTCGTAGAATGTGAAGGTATTACTCAAAGACTGAGTATGAATAATTTGATAGGTACCACAACAGCAATAAACCCTTCAGATCTATTGACTCTATTCATTTAAATGAAAAGTTGCATAGTTTAAAGTGAAATCCAAAAATTCAATGACATTGCGTTAGCTTAACTATGTTCTGATTTGAAACTACATTTTATATAACTCCTACAACTGTTTCATGCAGACAATCATTAGTCATCATCAAAATTAAGCTAGTTTCACGAGAAAGAGAGTTGAACTATTCCAAAAGGTTTGTTAGCTTGAACATTATTCCTTCAATCATGTTTACATTGTGCTACTACATAGTAGATGTAGGTAGGATAATTTCAACTACCTTCCCGTTGATTAAATTGTTTATTGGTTTTCTGTTATAGCGGAAATTATATTATTCTGAGAAGTATTGAAATAATAAAAATAATAATAAAGTCGTATTAATAATTTAGCTCAAAATCACAATCAAATTCATCAAATCATCCATAACATATAACTGATTCAATTTGATGGTGATATAAAAAGCAATGAAAATCTTATTGTGAAAGAGTTACAGTAGAAGTAGATGAATATAACATTGATTAAGTACTTTATTTGAAACGTCATCGTTCTGTTCTGGAACGCAGCACTATAATAAAACTATTCTTTTCGTGTTATTCTGTTACGCACTTTTATACCGTGCATGATTCTGAAATATTCTGCTGCGGAAATAGAAATAACGGAGTGCTACTTATCTGTTTAATAAAAATAAATTGACAAAATTGACATTAAATTTCAACGCCTGATTAGGGGTACAAGCGTTAATACAGTGCCAAACATTCTAAGAGTTGATAATCCATCTTTGCGAAATCATTACAAAATAATATTCAGATGAGAGAATAGAGGTAAGTAAGATGCTTATCGGAAATGTGTTTTTCTGGTCTGCAGAGCCATGTTACCTTATTTTGTCAATCTTCAATATGGCCGTATCTTATTGCCGTAAACCTAAATTTGTCTTATCATTACTTCAAAATTGAAACACTGTTTTTCTCATGTAATTTTGAGTTCAATCTTAGTCATAGCAAGGGTATGTATTACTTTGATCCAAACAAATTTCAGAAATTAATGTCACTACGGTATTCCATCGATGTTTATATTATTGTAGTCTTAGGTTACAATGAGTAACTATTATTATGGAACACAAAAAACATTCATTTATATCATGTCACTATGTCATTCATTTTGTTTCTGTATATGGGTTTAAAAAACACGGAATCTCTATTTCTAATTTTTTATCTGTTTTTGGAAATTGTTTAAATTGAAAATTTTTGATTAAATTTCAACTTCGTGCGGTACATTAAGATATCTACTGTTGCAGGATTTAAGGTAAAAATAATGGTTATTCCTATACTCTTTGTTCTTGTCACATAAACAATTGAAAGGAAACTTCAAGATGAGAGTTGACAGAGCTCGACTCAAGAAATTTTCTTCTGAGGTGCCGGCTGAGTGTTATCAAATAATAGAACATTTGCAAACATGTACCAGACCAGAATTATTGGATGAGTTATCAAAAATTCACACATGGACCTTTGGTAAATGTGAATTGTATCATTGGGCTCCAATTTTAGACATTTTTGATCGTATTTTGGAAGAAGCATGTGAACCTGAGGAGGAAAATAAATGGATGATATTTTGCGATATTCATTATTCTGCAGAAGTGAGTTAACATTATTTTGAAAGTTTTTACTTAAGATTAGTTTTAAACATTCATAACTGTGACAAAGCATAACTACATACTCCAAGAAATTTATCATGATTTTGTATTTTACACATTGGTAGGTATCAATGTTTGCTGTCATATTGAATTTGATTAAGTGAATGTATGATTATGATTGAATGTTCAAAATTGATTTTATTTAATTTTCCCTACTTCTATAATAATGAAACAGTCATAAAATTCATAAATAAGTAAAACATTTTTGAACGCCAAAATTGAGATTTTTGTTTTATCTTATATATAAATGGATGTTTGTTTATATCTATTCAGGGTAATTATTCAAAAAAACAGATCTTTCGTATAATTCCTCTGTAAGGGCTAAGCTAGATGTAGTTACGATCGGCAATCTGACTCATTTTCATTCTATCTTCAAGAGCTGAATGTTACAAATATCAATATAGACAATACAAAGGGTAGACTTAGGCTGATAGGCTGTTTTGGTCTTATTAGACACTCGTCAGTACGTATCAATCGTTTGCAATTACTACATTCATATATCCAACCCTTAACAATATAAAACGATCAAATACCATGTAGAGCTTTCAGAAAACACATGCTAAGTACTACCTGACCTCCAGTCAGAGATATTCAAATTATAATTTACCATGTAGTATTTATGAATATTTCTTATTTATATATAATTATATATCTATATATATATATATATATATATATATATATATATATATATATATATATATATATATATATATATATATATATATATATATATATATATATATATATATATATCAGTGGCGGCTCGTGAGGTTTTGGTTTAAGGAGGCTACAAGAGGTGTTGAAAAATACACCATAGGCGAAAATTTTTAGGATTTCAAGGTCAACCGCCTTATAATTTAAAGAAAATCAAAGTAAAACAAGCACCCTAAGCTATTAATTTGTTTTCACTTTCGAGTGTCTACCTTGAGACCTACAACTCCTATTTACAATATTCACAAAAACTCTTCTCAGCCAATTAATCAATTCATCTATTCATCAAATTTTTTTTTCTTTCACAAAATAGGTACCTACCTACCTACTTAACGAATTTGTTAACAGCTGGTGAGAGCAAATAAAAAGTTATTATATATTTTTGAAGATTAGCGGGATTCTGCGATCTTTAACGTTAGCAAAATGATCTATAATATCCTCATAAAATTTTTTGTCTTTCGCCAAAAGTTTTACCAATTCCTTTTCAATAGACAACAAACTAATATTTTTCAAACGATTCTGGCTCATTGAATTTCGTAAATAAGTTTTAATTCTCTTAAGAGTGGAAAACGAGCGCTCTACGGAAGCCGATGTCACCGGGATAGAGAGAGAGAGAGAGAGAGAGAAACGTTTATTAATGGCCATCGACCTGTGGTCCTTCAGCCTATAACAGCATATACTATTTTAATTTAAACATAAAAAAAAACAAAAAAAAAATTATTATAAATTTTTTAGTATTTTAAATAGAGTCTGTGTAGGATATCTTCTGGATGTTGTATAATGTTCTTCATTTTGATAGAGGTCAGCTATGTCATCTAGCGCTTTAAGTTTGTTGAAAAACTTTTTGTTGAGAACATTAAATCTAGAATCAATCGGTTCAATCTTGGTTCTTGAATACAACATTTGGTTTGTCGGGTTGTGTAAAATATTGTTGGGGTGTCTGATTCTTGTAATAATCCTTAGTGCTGTTGTCTCTGCCACTTTGAGATTTTTCATTGCTGGAGTTCTACAGTTAACATATATTGGGTGTGCATATTCAATTACGGGTCGACAGATGCTTTTATAAATTTTTGTGGCATTTTGTATGCTTATACCTTGATTTTTATATGTTAGTTTGGCAAAGTATTTGGCTCTAGTGATAGTTCTCTTTTTTGCTGTATTCGTCTGTAGATTGAAATTTAATTTATTATCAATCTGCACACCCAAATATTTCATAGAAGTTGAGGGTTTGATGTTAACTCCGTTTATACATACAGTCGGTGATGTTGATTTTATTCTGTGATGAAAAATCATGAATTTTGACTTTTCAGGATTCAGCTTCATACGCCATAATCGAAACCATGTACAAATTTTATTTGTAAGTAATTGCAGGTTCTGTATGCAGGTTGTAACTGATTTATCATGTGATACAATTATTGTGTCGTCTGCAAACTGCAACAAGTACAAGTTATTATCAACCGTGAGAACCATATCATGGCAAAAGAAATTGAAAAGAAGAGCTGAAAGTGGGCTTCCTTGTGGAGTTCCTTGTTCTGGGCTAAAATATTCAGAGATGGTGGATCCAATTTTGACAGCTAGTTTTCTGTTAGCTAGGAATTGTTGGCATAAAGTGACAAGTGTGTCAGGGACTTTCCTTTTGTATAATTTATATAGTAGACCTTTATGCCACAAGTTGTCGAAAGCTTTCTGTATATCTAGGCTCAAGGTTGCAGACTTGTTATTCTTTAATGTTGCATTTTGAATGTTAGACACAAGAATTGTTAGCGGGTGGGATGTTGATTTCTTGTTCTTGAAACCAAATTGAAATTTGGGAATATATTGCTCGATGTGACTTGACAGTATTTTTCTTATGATTTTTTCATATAGTTTACCTAATACTGGTAGTATTGTGATTGGCCTATAGCTTTCCACTTTTTTGATATCCAAGTTTGGCTTAGGTATATTTATTATATGGCCTATTTTCCATATTTCTGGGAATAAGTTCTTATTTAAGCAGTGTTCATAAATTTGTATGAGGTGTTTGTGTGTCGCTTCACTCAATTTTTTCACTATCAGCCATGTATGTTATCATTACCTGGGCTGCTATTTTTACTGTTGTGAAGTATTTCATAGTAGTCTGCCTCTTCAATTATAAAATTTTCACCTGGACTTTTGTGGTTGTTAAAGAATTTGTCATACCAAGAATTTATCTGTTGTAGATTCTCTTGATCATAGCTGATATCATGGTTGAACCTAAAGATCTCTTTATAGTGATTTGCAAATGTTTGAGCTTTTTCTTCGGCTGTTATATATTCTTTATTTTTATATACTATAGTTGGTATTTGTTGTGGACATTTGTATTTTGAGAGTTTATTCACCTCTCGGTAGAAATTCCTCCCTTTTGATTCATTTATTTTGTTGCATGCATTAATCCAGTTATTTTCTCTGTACTGTTGTATCATATTTTGAATATTTTTATTATATTTATTTATATCTCTTTTAAAGTTTGTGTCTCTATTTATACAGTATTCTCTGTAGAGTTTTCTTTTATGCTTTATTAATTTTATTATATAGGGAGGAAGTTCATGAAGGAAAGGATGTCTGCTACTGGTAGGGGTGTGTTTAATGACAATTTCTGATAACTGATTGTTGAAATTTTTTATGTATTGTTCATCAATAGATGTATTTTCATTTACTGAAATGAATAATTCCATTTCTTCGTTGATTCCTACCATATTGCTCATTTTGTAGTTGTAAACAACTTTTTCCTCTATCACATCAGGTTCCAGATTCATTTCAAGGTCTATTACCATCGCAAGATGGTTAGAACCAAGATCAGGAGAGAGCTCAATTTTAGAAATATTTCTTTTTATGTTTGTGGTATAGAGAAGTAAGTCCGGTGTACTATCTATGTTTCCATTCATTAAAAAGGTTGGATCTGTATCAGCTTTGCTAAATGGGCTATATCTCAGGAAGTTGTTAATTTGTCTCTTCTTTATTGATGTGCTTGCGTTGAAATCTCCTATGATAATTGCGTACTTATACAATGCAGCCTTGGTGAAAACTGTTTCTTCAATTTGGTATAATGGATGGAAGTACACCAAGAACACATGTAATTTTTCATCTTTAAATGGTATTGAGAAGTGTGTTGTCTCATTGAGAGGATTATTGATAGATGGTGGGTTGTCTCTACTACATTTCAATGATGGATGACACTGTACAATACTACCTCCTCTTGTATTCTGCAGTGTGTGGCCAATTTTTTTAATTGTTGTCCAGTTTCTGTATTCAATAAAGTGTGATTTTTTGATTTTTGATTCTACAAACATGGCACATGTCCCGGGATAGAAACAATTAGACATAAGAGTTTATAAACTTGGGGTAAATCTTGATTCAAATCATTATGAAAAAGGTATTTAATAGTCCTCACATGATTTTCATTTTGCCCCAAAATTTCATTGTCATTATAAACAACACACAGTTCACTTTTTATGGCCACCTTATCAAAAAAAGTGTATTTTTGACATAAATTTTCCAAAAGGTTATTTGGAAAATTAGCCGAAAATCCGGCAAACAAATTTTTATTGAGTAAGTCGAAGATATGCAGTTCTTTCAAATCAGAGAACCTTATTTGTATTTGACCCCTAATAGTATCCAAAATTTCATAAAATATTTGCTTATAGTGAAGCTCCATATCTGCGTAACTGAATTTCTTTCGTTTTGGGCTAAATTGAGTCGTATCATCAGTAGTTTGAAATACAGAAAATAGTTTTTTAAAATAAACTTCTGCACGAAATTCTGAAATTTTTTCCAAAAGAAACGAGCCGATTTCGTGAGTAAATTACATCTGAAAACTTGTGCTGTAAGATTTGAAAAACTATTTCTGTTTGTTCAAAAACTAATTTAAAGATGTTTAAAAAATATACAAATTCCTTATCTTGTAAGTAAGATATTAATCCGCGTGCGGTATTTAAAGTTACTTTATCGGTGAAAAATTCCTCACTTTCAACTATAGAATTAAATCCTCAAATCCTAAGCGGCCCCAAACAGAGACATTTTCCCTGGTAAAAAGTAAACACTGCCAACAAAATAATTTATTTTTTACCTGTGATCCGGTTAGGCAAGGATGTCTCTCATAATTTCTTGTATTAAAACCGCGGTTTTGTTGTCTGTTACGCTGCATCAAATTGTTTAATTCAGGGGTAGATCGCAATGTTTTTATCAAAACTTTATCCTCATAACTTAGTGCACTAGAGTTATGGGATAACAAATATTCCACTAAGTCACCATTGAAATTTTTGAAATTAACTTCAGTAACCAATTTCATTTTAAAACAATACGCGAGCAATATAAGTAAACAAGCTGTTTTCGGCCATTAGTCACTACGATCACACTACGATTAAATTAATGCTTTCCAACGAATTCACTCGATTTTACCCGAAATTCTATAGTTGTGATTGGTCGACATTGTATGAGACTCAGGCTCCATCGGTGTTGCCATTTACATGTGTTTTGCTTTTCTATTGCAATGAAGTATTCATTGGCAGTATTCGCAGCGTTGTTTTTTCTCTGTGGCAGGCATAATGAACGTTGAGAATATACCTTTTTAAGCCTCCGCAGCGTTGCCACAAATCTTGAAATGAATGAAATGCAGTAAATGTAAATACCATTATATAATGTAGGTTGAAAGGAAGGTAGGTGCATAAAATAATATGATTTTGATTAATTTGAATATGCAGAATGCTGACTATTCAATATAATATATTAGTGATACACGGAATATTATTGAGGAGGAGGCTCAGCCTCCTTAGCCGCCCCTGATATATATATATATATATATATATATATATATATATATATATATATATATATATATATATATATTTATATATATATATATATATATATATATATTTATATATATTTATATATATTTATATATATATATGTATATGTATATATATGTATATATCTATATATCTATATATATATATATATATATATATATATATATATATATATATATATATATATATATATATATATATATATATATATATATATATATATATATATATATATATATATATATATATATATATATATATATATATATATATATACATATATATATATATATATATATATATATATATATATATATATATATATATATATATATATATATATATATATATATATATATATATATATATATATATATATATATATAAAGCTATATATATATATATATATATATATATATATATATATATATATATATATATATATATATATATATATATATATATATATATATATATATATATATATATATATATATATATATAGGGTGTTCGGCACATGAAGCACCAACATTTTTTGGGGTATATGGGGTTGAGGAGATTTAATTTTTTGAATTTTTTTCTCAAATCTCCCAAAATTCCGCCTTTAAACCCTCATAAGTTTTTTATTACCTGTAAAAGCCAAATTTTTTCAACTGAATGTTCTGTAATGTGTGCTTGTTCAAATAATTAATAGTTTTCATTACATCTGTTAGTACCAAAGGCGCATACGAGGATTTTTATTCCACAAAATTAGTGATTTTTTGAAAATGAATCAACTTCCAAATTCAATGTTGAAAAAAGTAACAACAATTGAGAGCTTCAATCTCCTTTAAAAACTTCTTCACTTAATAAACTTTTTAACGGTATATTACATTGATAAGAAAAAATATTTCTGCTTAAAATTGCGGATGTTCCTTCAGAAAGACGGAAAACGTTCGGACTTAGTTGATAGTGAGGAAAACAATTTTATTTTTATGATCGTTTATTTGAACAAAAGTTAAACTACTAACAATAATTCAATAAATAACTGTTCTCTTGTTATAAATTTTATTCTAACTGTTGTCCCTCGTTCCTAATGCACGTCTGGCACCTCTTTCTTACTTCAGCCGTTATGGTAGCTACTTATTTGTTGAAGCAGAAATGTTTCTCTTTTTTGTTAGATCAAAATGTGATTTTATGATCGTTTATTGGAACAAAAGTTGCTACTTATAATAATTTAATACCTGTCTGCTCTCTTGGTACACATTTTGTCCGAAAAAAAAAATTCTGCTTCAAGAAAAAAAAATTTCCAACAAAATGTGCAACAAGAGAGCAGGTAGGTATTAAATTATTGTTATTAGTTTATTATCTTTCGTTCAAATGAACGATATTAAAATCACATTTTGTTCGAGCAAAAAGAGAAATATTTCTGCTTCAACAAATAAGTAGCTACTGTAACGGATGAAGTAAGAAAGAGGTGCCAGACGTGCATTAGGAACAAGGGAGAACAGTTCGAACAAAAGGAGAGTATTACATCTTATTTTATAAAACAGACAAAAGCAAAGGTGATACCTGAAAATCAATTTGTTCGTTTACGAGGGGTAATGTACTATTATGGGCGGAACTTATTTCGAGAATTTCAAGAAGGTCAAGGCACTTCCCTTTGTTACCTGAATGCAACAATTTGGTTTTGTATGAAATTCAGGAAATGATTAAATTTTATACAACGTTCGGAAAAGCCAGTGGTATTTTTATTTTGTAAAAATTGACTTTTCATGTTCTTTAACACGAATGTTTATATTCCTTCCTGTTTGTCCAATATAGAAAGCAGGACATTTATCGCAAAATATTTTGTAAACACCACTGTTTTCTCCGATGTTAGATTTTTCTTTATTATTGACTAAGAATGACTTCAAGTTTCTTTTTTTTGTACAAATTGTTTTAACATTATTTTTCGATAGTCTGTTACAAATTTTGCTACTCAAATTTGGCGCATAATTTATTATAATTAAATTTTTTTTATTAAAGTATTTTTGTTCTTCATTAATAGTTTGCGTGGGGTATACTGAATGCAACAGATTCTTTATTTTCCCAATGAGCTTATCGATAAGATTTTCATTGTAACCGTTATTGGTGGCTAATAATTCAATTGTATTAACTTCGGTTTGAAAATTTGATTCCAATAGTGGAATAGTGAACAACCTATGTATGAACGAATGAAAAGCACTGAGTTTTATTTTAATGAGTTGGTTACTGTCGCTGTGAATTAAAGTATCTGTGAAGGTTGTTTTTCTATAAATGTTGAATGTAAGAGAATTCAAATTCCTAGCAATCTGAATGTCTAAGAAATTCAAGGTATCTAAATATTTTCATATAGTGAAACTTAAGCCAATTGTGTTTTATTTTAAAGTTGAAACTTAAAAATTTATAACTAGAGAACAGTTATATATTAAATCATGTTTAGTAGTTTAACTTTTGTTCAAATAAACGATCATAAAAATAAAATTGTTTTCTTCACTATCAACTAAGTCCGAACGTTTTCCGTCTTTCTGAAGGAACATCCGCGATTTTAACCAGAAATATTTTTTCTTATCAATGTAATATACCGTTAAAAAGTTTATTAAGTGAAGAAGTTTTTAAAGGAGAGTGAAGCTCTAAATTGTTGTTACTTTTTTCAACATTGAATTTGGAAGTTGATTCATTTTCACAAGATCACTAATTTTGTGGAATAAAAATCCTCGTATGCGCCTTTGGACCAACAGTTGTAATGAAAACTTTTAACTATTTGAATAAGCATACATTACAGAATATTCAGTTGAAAAAATTGGGCTTTTACAGGTATTAATAAAAAACTTATGAGGGTTTAAAGGCGGAATTTTGGGAAATTTGAGAAAAAAAATTAAAAAATATCTTTTTTTTTTTTTTTAACTCGAGGGACCTACAGTTTAACGCCGGTTCCGAACAGCCAATGGGCTTGTAAACAATGTACATTACCCAACACTCAATCTCATAACTAGAACCACTAAATTCAGGACATACGCAACGCCCAAGAGCAAGGTGCGACTCGAAACCACATCCTCGGTTAACAAACGGTACAAGGCGGTACTCGCTCACCGCTGGTCTACCGAGGCTCCAAAATTATATCTCCTTAACTGTGGGTCTTAGGGCCCAGGGTCCAAAGAGAAAAGGTAGCAGTAAATTACATTACTGGCACCAGGGCCTACTAATACATTTAGAAAAACTAGAAAACAGGGTATATTCAATCTAATAACAATAATAATAAAAAAAAACAAAAATAATAAAACGGAAAGTCTATTCCAAATTCAAGAATTCCTTCAGGAGATGGCACAATCTTTTATAGTTTTCAATGTTAATTATATTTAGGGGGATGGAATTAAATACTTGGATGCTTCTGTAAATAGGAGAATTCTGAGTCTTATTTGTTTTTCTAAATTCGTTTCTGAATATGTCTCGCTGTCTTGTCAAATAATTATGATATGATGGTTTTAATTTTGTTTGAGTTTTTATTTGACAATTCTTTATGCCATATATTAATTTTACTTGTTCTAATTTTTTCAAGTTCTGTATATTAAAAATCTTAGTTATTTTATATATATGTTCTGTTGATGTTCTGTGTTCAATATTAAAGATATTTTTAATTGCTTTGTTTTGAGTTCTTTGTAGCTTATTGATTACATAATTTGGTGCGTTTCCCCAGCAGGGTATTAGATATCTGATATAAGGTTCTATAAAACTATTATACAGTAAATATCTACTTTGCATATCCAATAATTGCGAACATCTTTTTATAGCACCTATCATGGGAGAGATTTTAGATACTACAGTACTTACATGACTATTCCATGTCAATTTATTATCTAATACTAATCCTAGATATTTATGTATCTTAACTTCTTTTAATTTTACATTATTTATTGATAAATCTAGATCACATTACCTTTTGTTTTTTTGCTTCATTATCATATAAACAGTTTTTTCAGTATTTATACTTAATTTATTATGACACAGCCATTGAAGGTAATTTTGCATATCACAGTTTATATCACGATTTAAATTTTCAAGAATTAACAAAAATAAATTTGAATTTACTACGTTTATTATCACAAAATATTTTGAAAAATATAACACTGCGATTGCAATTTCGGTCACTAGACCATCATCGGGCAGATTCTATGGTCTAGTGACCGAAATTGCAATCGCAGTGTTATATGTAGACTAAATGAAATCCTTTGTTCTTGATATCTCAATAGTAAAGGATTTCATCTAGTCTACACACCCCTAACCTTGTGATTTCCATTTTTTAAATATATATATATATATATATATATATATATATATATATATATATATATATATATATATATATATATATATATATATATTTATATATATATATATATATATATATATATATATATATATATATATATATATATATATATATAATATATATATATATATATATATATATATATATATATATATATATATATATATATATATATATATATATATATATATATATATATATATATATATATATATATATATATATATATATATATATATATATATATATATATATATATATATATATATATATATATATATATATATATATATATATATATATATATATATATATATATATATATATTTATATATATAGATAGATATATATTATATAGATATATATATATATATATATATATATATATATATATATATATATATATATATATATATATATATATATATAAAAAATATCTATATATATATAAAAAATATATATATATATATATATATATATATATATATATATATATATATATATATATATATATATATATATATATATATATATTCAGGGATGTTACGGAGCTCCGACTCCGTTAAGTCGGAACTTCCGATTATTTTACACCTTCGGTTCCGACTTCGGCTCCGAAACTTTTGAATCGGAGGTTTTAATCGGAGGTCCAAGCATAACAAATAGCTCAGCGGCCTGCGTCGACCGACCGCTACGCACATTCATAGTTCATACATGTCGCGGGGAGAATCCCCCGCCACCGCTACGTGCGCTCTATCGTCGATTGTTTTTTCACGTGATGTTAGTTTGTTACGCACATGACGTGTTTATACGTTACAGTCACTTGTTTTGTATTTTGCGGCTTAATATCAATAAAAGTAATCTGTTTTTAATAAAAAATCTCTCTCCTGCCACCACATTTGGCCCTGCCTCCGACTCCGGTTCCGACTCCGATAAATCAAATTTAAAAACTCCGACTCCGACTTCGGTTCCGATAAAACTACCTCCGTTACATCCCTGAATATATATATATATATATATATATATATATATATATATATATATATATATATATATATATATATATATATATTTATTTATTCGAATTGTTGTTGCCTGTGAACTACTTCTAATCTCTTGAAAATTATTAGCAATAACAGGCTTGTTGAATCTTAAAAAAACTCGATTTTATTATTGACGTTTGTTGACGTTTCGCCACGAATGTCGTGGCGAAACGTCAACTTTTTAATAAAATCGAGTTTTTTAAGATTCAACAAGCCTGTTATTGCTAATAATTTTCAAGAGATTATATATATATATATATATATATATATATATATATATATATATATATATATATATATATATATATATATATATATATACTGGTATCAAATTTAAAAAAAATTAATATATACATAATATACCATAATTAAGGTATTGGCTGAAACTGATACAAAATTTTCTCTGTTTGTAGGATCGAAATTTATTATTATGGATACTCCATTTTTCAACTCTTCTTATAGAACACTCGTTCTCGCGGCATCTATACAATTCCATGGGACATCTTCTAGCTCTCTTGCAGGCCAACGATATGTCCATTGTATTGGGTGTCTTGAATTTACTGTATATGTTTTCTAAAAGAAGTAATTTTATCACTAGACTCAAATCAGAGGAGAAAGTCTTTCTGACATCTAGATTATACAACTTGGCAGAGGTAAGTGTGATGAGAATATTACAAATATATTTTTGGTATTACTTTTCACTTGAAGAAATATGCACTTGATGATGAACAGTGTTTTGGATTGCTTGGGCCGATACATGGTGTAAATTAATTAAAATATTAAAACAATGGTTAATAATAACAATTTAAACATATATTGAATGAAATTACGCATGACGGTGAAACTTCGCCTTCTTCAGATTTGCCTTTAGCATCTGAAGGTGAAGTTTCGCCGAAACGTGCGTCATGCGTTTTTTCATTTAATAAATGTGTAAATTGTTATTATTATCCATTGTTTTAAGATGAACAATGTTTCGAGAATTCTATACTTTAATTCTATTTCTATAAAATTTTGATTTCAACAGGTTTAACCTTCAAAGATTATATGTATATAATTCCATTCACGTATATTATTATTTCTTAAATAATTGATTTGGTAAAAACTTGAATTATCGATAATAATCTAACTTCTTGTAGTGTTTCAACTCCTTATAAATTCATTTTTATTTGTATTGAAGAATTCTCCTTGAGTCTGTAACTGTTAGTTGGGATATCTTCAATATGATGAATATGAATTTTTTTTGCAGAACTGGGGAGGTAAAGAAAATGGCTTTGGTTTTGCTGATTGTTGTGATGCTGACAAGTCCATTGCTCCATCGGCGACAACTCTACATGTAGAGTTTCATAAGGATGATGCAGAAATCAAAGACTCAAAGGATACACGATTCACTACAAATATTATTCACATTGAGCATGTTGATAAACTACACAGGACTCCAGCTGAGATAATGAAATCTCTTGTTTCTCTCTATAATGTACCCGAAGATAAGGAGGTAAAGAATATTGGCAAGATATTTGTAGTCCTGGTGAAGCTAATCATTGATTTAGGTTCATCCATTGCTCACACGTGCATACATCCTATAAAATATAATATTGAGATAGTGTAATTGTATCTAGCAGAGTTCGTAGATTAATGTAATAATATTTTTCATAGTGCTAGTAGGTAATGTTTTGTCCGCAATATAATTTTAATTAACGAAATTCAGAAATTGTGTTATTGAAAAAAGTGAATGTTTGAACCAGCGCTTGGGTTTGTCAATCCACTAACGACCTATTCCTCAAAAAGTAATTGACATAGCAAGAATAATTCCATGAAATATCAGGACTACGAACTTCTGTAGTGTTAGGTATAAACTAAATTCTATTCTTGCAGATGTGGTTATATTGCCATGTACGTTTGGCACTACAGTTCTCCGATTATAAAAGCCGCTTGCTACTTGTTCAAGCTAGATTGCAAGCCTTGTCAATTTTGATATACTCAAACGCTCTCCAGGAATCTCCTCAAAATCTTCTATATCCAGGCATTTTGGAGGAGCTTGTAGAATTGATCGAATTGCCGAAACCTCATCTTGTCGAAATCAGGTCTGCTGCTCTGAGAACTCTCACAGCAATTATACATTTGGACAGGAGTCCCCACATTGCCAAGTATGTAGAGTTAATGTACGTATTTAAAAAAAAAATTATTTTCAAATTTTTCACCTCATCAATAATCGTTGTTTTCTCAGGAACAATTTTTGTTTTTTCTGTTGTACATTATTCGCTTCAGAGTTCATATCAAAATTATGAATTGCATAGGTGAAATAATTTATAAATAGTTTGTCTTTTTCTTTGTCTTCTTTATCTCATCCGATATCATAAATTTCATAGACAAAGTATTGTACATTCTAGATGTATGATGTAATAGCAGTATGAAATCTAAGATTTAACAAATTATTCCATTTCGTTTAAGTTTGCCTCACTTCCTGAGTCATCCATAAAAAATTGAATATAAAATTTATATATCTAGAATGTTGTTTCTTTTAATATTAATATTTTTGAGGAAAATTATACAATATCACACGTTGTTTATCTTCTTTAAGGAAACCTGGTTCACGTCTACACAACATAATAGATGTAACAGGGGCCAGTCAATACCACGGCTTTTTACCTGTGATGGTGAGAACTTGCATTTCGATTCTGACGAATCAAAATGATGAAAGAATTCTCACACAAGCTGAAGGTATCTTTCCGCGTGCAGAGATTAGCGAATCCAGTAAACCAGTGGATTTTCACACAGATGGTATTTTGAGTATCGCCATGCTCCATAATAACAAGTCGAAATTTCCGCTAGCGTTAGCCACAGCCCTATTCTCTTTTCTGTACCATTTAGCTAGTTATGAGGCTGGGGGAGAGGCACTGGTAGCCTGTGGAATGATGGAATCCCTCCTGCAAGTAATTAATTGGCATGGAATTGAATTGGAACACATTACGGTAGGCGTTTCTCTGAACAACAATGGTTTAAAACTAATAACTAAATTTTTTCATTGTTACCTTTCAAAACTAAAACTTAAATTTTTCTTCGAATATCCACTGTGATTACATAATCATTGTACAAGCTCATTTCTACCTATCGAATAACGCCAATTGACTGCTTGTTTCACACTTCGTGGAACATTTTTGAAATTATTAATTGAGCCAAGTGTTTTACTTCATTTCATTCATAACTATCAAATTAAAGACTTAAGTATTTGTTTGAATACATAAATCTGATGCAATTTTTTTTGAAAAATTTTGTAATATGACGGTATTAATTTCAGAAAATTAAATGCTATTTCTTGGATAATTTTGAAAAGGGGATGTGCTATTGTAAATTTTTTATAAATTTGTAAGGTAGGAATGTTTCAAATGGACGTAATATATAAGTATTGTTTTATCTTATTTATTCTACTCCTAAATTGATGATTTTCAATTTGGTTCACAGTTTGTAACTCGCGCCGTCAGAGTTATTGATCTTATCACAAATATCGATATGCAAGCATTTCAAACTCACGATGGCCTGCAGAGCTTCATAAATCGCTTGAGCGTAAGTATAAATTCGTGAGAATAATGTTGCGGTTGCTTGATAGTACGTTTTCAGGCCGAAGTCAACTTGTGCAGGAAAGATCAATTGATCGAAGTCAAAACTAAGCCTACAGAAGAAGACGCCGAAGAAGGAACCGAAATGGAAACGGGGGAATCCGTAGTTCAAATGGTTCATCACCCCAAAAATCAAGGCAAGACATGTCTGCCTCAACGTGCGGCTCTATTGAAGTCCATGTTGAATTTTTTAAAGAAAGCGTTTCAAGATACCACATTTTACGATAATGTTCGTCATTTGATGGAAGGTCCATTACCAGATGCCCTCAAAAATATCATCGCTAACGCCGAATATTATGGGCCGTCCTTATTTCTTCTAGCTACTGATGTAGTTACTGTGTATGTGTATCAAGAACCGGCCCTATTAGGAACCATACAAGACAATGGACTGACAGATGTTGTTCTTTATGCATTACTCACCAAAGAAGTTCCACCTACACGGGAAGTGTTAGGTTCTCTGCCAAATATATTCAGCGCACTGTGCTTGAACCATAGAGGTTTGACGCAATTTACGAAATACAAACCTTTCGAAACATTTTTCAAGATACTTATATCGCCAGCGTATTTACCGGCTATGAGAAGAAGACGTAGCTCCGAACCTATGTCGGATACTGCCTGCAATCTGGGCAACGCCATGGATGAGCTGATGCGTCATCAGCCAAGCTTGAAAGCTGATGCTACGGCCGCTTTGGTCAAGCTGCTTCAGGAATTGGTGAATTTGGGAACTGATCCTAAATATATTTGTTGGAGACCCAGCAGCAAGACAGAAATTTCACCATCAATAAATTGCAGAGTTATAAACAACACAGAAGGTAGATAAAATTATATATGGTATTTTTTTAAAAATAGTATGGCTCGAAAAAACAGTTATTTGTTTGTATTGCCAAAGGAAGAACGAGTGAAAAATAACGAGGAAATTATATATACTATATTTTGTAATTATATTATTTATATCTTGCTTCAAGTTTCAGGGTTATGAGGTCACTGTTTCCTCGTGAGTTCTACCGATGATAAAAGTTCTGAAGGACGTTAGCACATTAATATAGTTACTTATTGATAATTATGTAAAATCCTAGAGGATTTTTTTCACAACTCGGTCATTTCACTGACGATTCCAATTCTTTTTTTTTCATATTGATTATTATATCAAAGCCAGTTTACTAATGATGTTTAAGTAAATTTGAAATAATTTCCGTGACATTATGAGCATCTAAGATATACCTTTAATAAAGTTAGATATTTTGCGTAGTTAGTCAACTGCTGGGTAATCAGGCACATTAATAATAATAATGTTTATTTGAGTTTAAGTGAAATAAAATAATACATGAATAAGCATTGCAAATAAACATAATACTCACAAAAGTGAAAATAAAGACACTTGTGCGTGAGTTACAACTCTAATATGTTGATGCTTGAACGTAAAGTGAAAAATATTCCAGAATGCTATAATCATTCGACTCTAAATACAATAAAACTAAACTAAATAAAATTCCTTCTGTTAAAAAAAATATCCATCTCTCTTCTTCCAAAATTGAATATCCATTCTTTGTTTCTATTTTTGAATGTTGGCAATCTAACTGAATTTCTGATGTCAGTTGGTAGGCTCCTATAAATTAATGGTCCAAGATAGGTATAGGTACGGAGTCCAATTATTTTTTTAACCTGGGGTACGAAAAGTGAGCATGAATTTCTCATATTATACCCATAATTCACTTTTTGCTCGTGATTTCAATTTCTGTGCATGTAAACCAGAAGGGCACAAGCAAATAACTGATTTACAGAAAAAACCTGGGCCAAACTGAACAATTCATCTGACGGATATGAAATACTCTTCCCAAAAATTGTTTTCAAAGTCCACTTTTGCACCACTTCAACTCCATTTAAGTAGCACTCAGCTAAACCTCCCCATGCAATAATCCCATAAGTTAGATGAGGTGCAACTAACCCATAGTATACTTTTTTTAATTCTCGTATAACACAAAATTTTTTAAAGAATTTAAATTTTGACAGAACCATTCTGACCTTTTTAACAACAGCTTCTGACTGAGCATCCCATCTTAGATGGCTATCGATTACAAGACCAAGATATTTTATTGTGTCTGTCTTGTTGACGACATATTTAATATTTTCAAATTCTATTTCTAGGCTATTGTATGCTGGTACGTTGTTGTTGTTACTCGAAAATGGAACAAACTTGGTTTTTTCTATGTTCAAGGTCAGCTTCTTCCATGCAAGAAATGCCATTAATTTGGCAAAATCATCTTCCGATTTTTTTTTAAGTTGTTCCCAGTTGCATGCTTCAATTAAAATGACTGTATCATCCGCAAAGCTTATCACGCTGCCCTCCAGTTTCAAGAAGAATATCTCATTCACATACAACATTGTCGGCTATTTTTGTTGTGGTAACCTTATAATATTGTTGGAGAAAGAGACAATTCAACAACTGCGCCTTTCGATTTCTTAGTTTATTTTCCACCAATTCTTATTAGTTTATAGTTATTTCATGTAATTTGTTATAGGTTCTTCTGACGAAGATGATGATGAAGAAGAAGAAGCGTCTACCTCTTCCCAAAATGCTGATACACAGGCACAAAACAGCGAGAGGCAACCCATAGCATTAGTAGATTATATACTCAATGTTATGAAGTTTGTCGATGCCATTCTTAGTAATAATTCCACTGATGATCATTGTAAAGAATTCGTCAACCAAGGTGGTCTACCGTATCTCTTGAGAGTCTTGAGACTTCCGAATTTGCCTGTAGATTATCCAGCAACTAACACTGCTCAAGCAGTAGCCACAGTCTGTAAAAGTATACTTAATTTGGCTCATGATTGCTCTTTATTCAAAGAGGGATTACATCAGTTGGCTGAAGTTTTGCTAGTAATGAAGCCGCTTTTCTCGAAAATGGAAGTCCCAGGTGGTTCTAAGTTGCTGATGGAACTAGCCAGTGCTCCGAATGCAGATAGTGCATTTAGTACAGCTACCGACACCCCTCTTTTACATGGTATGAGCGCTGCACATGGATATGTCATCATGTTTGTTCATATATGCAGAACAGGTGAGTAAAAATGGAAATATCTTTGGGTGTTATTAGGAAAAACTTATTATCTGAATGAAGTTTGAATGAAATCCAGACTTTCATAACATGACACGATTTCAGGTCAGAATGACATCAGAAGTCTATCCCTACAACAATGGGGCACTCAGGATGGCATAAGAGTGTTGAGAGGTTTATCTGAACTGTATACTTCACTTGTGTGGGAAAGTACTCTGCTTCTAGCTTACTGCAGCGAAGATTTGATGCCTTCAGACTGCAATATTCCCAGGGAGGATTTGGAAAAACTTCACAACTTCTTTGCTATGGTAATTATGTATAATTATTAATTGATTAGGCCGATTTGGTGACTTAAAACATTCATAATGAACAATATTCACATATATTTGTTTGATATTCATGGCGCGAGTTTGCATCTGACGAATAATTAGTACTTAGAAACGTCAACAAATATATGTGAAAATCGTTATCAACAGTGTTTCATTACGAAAATTTGACAAAATCTGCTTTTCTAGTGCGACAGTGCGAATACCGATGATGGCCCGTCAACTTCCACGATAGAAGCTCTAACTAAAAGCAATGGCCCCATAAATTTAGACCCGGAGACGGATGCCAGTACCTCGAAACCAAATCCTAATGTGAAACTGATCAAGCCTCTGCTTGGTTCTTCTTCTAGATTGGGCCGTGCATTGGCCGAACTATTCGGTCTCCTCGTGAAATTATGCGTCGGTAGTCCCGTACGTCAGAGGAGAGGTCAAAACGTCGTTGCTTCGCCACCTAGCCCTTCACCCTTCGCTCGTAACGTCGCCACTGCACTCGGTTTACTGCTCTGTGACGGTTTAGATTGGGAGAAATTACCTCCGTGTCCTACACCAAAATGTAGGCTCACTTTTCTAATTTGTAGTGTTGGTTTCACGAGTCCAATGCTTTTCGACGAAAAGAGGTATCCTTACCATTTACTTTTGAAGAAGTTCGTAGAATGTGGCGGTTTGGATGCATTTTTCAAAACTTTCAAATGGGCTCTTAGTGCAGGTGCCACCATTCCTATCGAGCAGGCAATTGAGGATCCAAATTTACCTGAAGGTAAGTAGTAAAACTACTGTGTAAGCCCTGACAAGTGATTTCCTACAATAAATATGAGCTCTTGAAAATACATCAACTTTGAAAATAGTATATATTCTATTAACGATTGAATCTTCAAATAGTGTAAATGAATTTTCAATAGTTTATTTCAAAATCACACAGTTGCCTTTCTATATTTTTGGCTCATATTTTATGTACGACGTTTTAAAAAAAAAAATAGTTCCTTTATTTCGAGCTTATGTACACAATCAAATATCTACAGGAACTGGTGGCTTCCTAGATGCGTGGCTAATGCTCCTTGAGAAGATGGTTAATCCAAAAGCAGTGCTAGAATCACCTCATGTCGTTTCAAATCGCGGGGCTGAACATCCTGTACAAGGGTGGCACTTCGATCCACTAAAATACTTGATTACAATTCATAAACACGCTTTTGAAAGTTGCCTCCTGATTTGGGGGAAAAAACCTTTACCTACGTATGGCACCAGAATGACAGAATCGATGCTGACCATTTTCAAACATATTTTGCGAGGCGAAAAGATTATCAAAGAGAAGCTGCGAGATGGTACTCTGACAGCCTTGAATGCCAGCAATTCACAAGCCGATAAAGACTTTCCTGATAATTTGAAACAACTGATGGACATGGGTTTCACCAGAGAACACGCCCTTGAAGCTTTAGTCCATACGATCAACTTGGAACAGGCTACAGAGTATCTTTTGACTCATCCACCCAGACAAAATCAAGCAACTACATCGCAGGTTGAAGAACTGGATAGTGTCGTTGAGAACCTTTCAACTGCTCTCGGTTTGAATAACACTGAGGCATTCAAGCGTAAGGTGAATATAGACAACTGTGGTTCTCCGCTAGCGGAAAGTGTTATAGACAAATTCAGCAAGGATTGTCTGCCCATCTGCGTGAAGATTATTAAGCAAATCCCTGATTGTGTTCATAAAGTTTGCGAACTCTTAGTAGCTGTTATGAAGAGAAACGGAAAATCATATAGAGATCAGCTGTATGATACAATCATTGATGACATATATTCAATAGCTGTAACAATAGCTTCTTTCGGTCTTGAAGAAATAATGGCACTCCATCCACAGTGTACTAGTCAGCTAGCCAAACTTTGCCATTTATACATTTTATTTTTGGAAGTTTCGACTTACTTCGAAATGAGAATATCCTGTGCTGGCGCAGCTTTTCGAAAAAAGGATTTGTTACCAGCGTTGATAAACCTTGTGTCTAGAACGGAGATCTCGATGACCAATCATAGTGTTGGAGTTGGCTTTAAATGGTTATCGCCGGTCATCCTAATGATAGATGAACTCTCTAAAATAGCGGTACTGTGTGGCCGCAAGGATTTGATGCACGTAAATACGAGCAGAGTTTGGAGATGGTTCGATTTAGTTACTGGAAAATGGACTCCTTACTCAACAAGTAACAATAAGATTATCAACGACGCCTACTGGGCTGGTGAGCA
Organism: Cynegetis impunctata; assembly: GCA_030704885.1. Taxonomy (NCBI): domain Eukaryota; kingdom Metazoa; phylum Arthropoda; class Insecta; order Coleoptera; family Coccinellidae; genus Cynegetis; species Cynegetis impunctata. The sequence goes on along the minus strand of JARQZK010001467.1, from coordinate 583,854 downwards.
TAGCGTCAAAGTCAGCTGTGGACGAAGGAGGTATACTGTAACCTTCGGAAATATGCTCCAGATTAATGACGAAAGTGGTAACAATAGGCCAATAGCGATGACTGTAATGTGTATAAGCCATCCAAGTTTTTTGGACATCACCAAACCTGCACCAACTGAGCCTGTGAAAGCTAAACTAGCCGACAAAGAAGATGGGAAGAACCTTCGATTCCAGGTGATGGATAAAGCCCAAAAAATCTGTATGTTATTGGCTTGTGTTAAACTCTTGCAATTACCTGTTGACAAAGAGGTTATACATTCAGTACTTCAAACTTGCGTCCGGTTGACTAGAAGTTTTGCGATGGCTAAGATTTTCGTTGAAGAGGGTGGAGTTAAAGCACTTTTAGCCATGAAACATATGAACGATTTTATGGGATTCGGCATACTGGCAACTATTTTAATCAAACATTGCTTAGAAGAACCTAACATATTGGCCTGTGCTATGGAGAAGATCATACGAGGCAGAACGTTGAATGCAATTCCTCCACCATATAAGGAATTAATTTATTTCACACGACAAATAGGTGGCGCAGTAACAAGATGCCCTGTAACGTTTTTTGAAGTCTGCAAAGCGATATTACGGTTGGACACGGCTACTTACAGAAATGGTGAAATCGAATCTCGTTTAATCGTTACATGCGAGCCGCCAGCAAGAAGCAAGCCGCCAGCTTTAGAGAGCAGAGTTGCTAATGAAGTGCTAAGTGATCTATTGAATGCCCTGAAAAACCCTTTGGAAATTGATACCCCTCCGCCTCCTCCACCACCATGTACCAAAGTTTCCATAGCTACTCAAACTTCCGAAGATAATATGAATGTTAACGAAGACAGTTCATCATCTTCTTCCCCCTCAGTACAGACTGAAAGCAATGCTGAAGCTAAAACGGATAACAACAAATTGAAACCAATGCTTTCGAAAGCTGTCATTTTGAAAATACTAGCTGACGCAATCGTGTCCTACCATCCCATCGCGAAGCTTGTTACCGAATTTCACTATAGAGATAACACAAGTGTTCTTGCTTTTCTTTTTGATAAAATACTACCTGAGACTCCAAATTTGTCAGACTCTGAAAGTTCGTCAATGTGTCGTATGCTTATTGCGGCCCTTGCTTCTTCTAATCACTCACCTGAAGCTCAGCAGACTCTAGTGTTGGAAGTGAAGGCGGCTCTTTCAAGAGTACTACTTTTACCCGAATCTGCAGAAAAACATAACCAAATACAAAACTTATGTGGAATAATTTCAACAATGATCGACAATTGTCCGCCACAATCTAAAGTCAGACCTCAAGTAAACAGTATCGTCAGATTACTGATAAGAAAAGGAATATTCAATGACTTAGCCAGAGTTCCTTTATTTTTGGATTTGTCGTCTCCTCATCTATCTTTTACCAGCAATGCTTGTTTAAAACCTTTGGAAGCATTATCAAGAATTGTTAATCAACCAATGCCCTTCTCTATACCATCAAAGAAAAAAACTCATCAGCCTGCAGAAGAAGGTCCTGGCTTCCAGTTGGACAACACTTCGAATGAGGACACTATAGCACAAGGGGAGGAAGCTATAGATGATACAGAAAACACCGATCACGATATTTCTTCTACGCTTGACACTACAAATGCAGAAGAGGCAGGAGAGGGCGATGTTTTAGAACAAATAATGGAGCAGCTGTTGGATCCTGGAAATTCTAACAATACCACAACCAACAGAAATCACAGTCTTGAGATTGACAATCACGGAAACATCAATTTTGAGACTGAGAGAGATGCGACGGTAAGTTAACTATCTTTCACTTTGAACATATGAGTTGAATCAATTGATGCCTTTTGCAGGAGGAAATGATGAGTACAGATTCTGGCGATTCTGATTCCAATACCTCAGATCAAGGTGGAGACGATGACAATGATGATAACGAGGTAGACGACGAAATAATAGACGACTCGGAAAATACCTTCGCAAATAGTTATAATGATGAGAGCATTGAAGAAAGAAGAAGAGGTGAGTTTCTACAATTGTTAGTATATTATTCTCGAATTCAAAATTTGCTATTTCCTAGTAGGCACTCATGGCGATGGCAATGAGGACGATATTTTGATGATACATTATGCTAATGTCGATCAGGATGTTGTTCCTACAGTTAGATGGAATGAAAATCGATTCACGGTACCAATTTTCGATGAGAGCAATTCTGCAACAGACCACTCTGGTAATATATTTAATTATCAATATGTTCATTATTATTGCTAACGGACAAGTATGGTGCAATAAATTTTCCTTTAATTGGTCGTTGAAATGTTTTCAATTGTACCACTTTTAAGTTCCAGGTTCACTTATTCATCCTCTACTTTTGGGTCGTGGCACAGAATTAAATGGGACTTCAATGTTTACAAGGACTCAGAGAACAAATAGAGCCAGGCGTTACCAATATTTGTTTAATTCTAGAACTCTAAATCCTCCTGTAATTCTTCAAAGGTATGCACTTCGAAAATAATGAAGATTTTTTTAGGGATAATGTGGAAAGTTAGAAACACATGATGACATTTATGTTTTTATTTTAGGCTTTTAGGACCCCATGATCCTCATATTGCAATGGGGGCGGCAGACATTCTCGGTCAACGACCAGAAATAAGAGAATCTGCCCGTGTAGTAGTCATGGATAACTTCGGTTTTCTTCCAACTCATGAGGAACAAATAGACCTTGTAGATCAATCTGGATACATCTTTGGCTCCACTTTGGCAGCTAGCCATATTCCCCCAGTGCTCTATTGGTGGAACATTGAAGCTAGAGTATTGGACATGGAGTCTATTTATGATACTTCATTGTATGTTTGTAATGAACTATTGCCCCATTTGATTAAACACAGGAATGCTGAATTGTTAGAGAAGAAAAAAAATGATGAGCAGACTACGCAAAGTAGGAAGCATAAGTTAACAATACACAATGTAGATTCTGAACAGACTAGTGAAGAACCTAGGGAAGCTGTTCCTGAAAATAGAGCTGTTAGAAGAAGTAAGAATTATAGTGAACATAAACAAATTGATACTAATGCATTTTATTTATTAATTTTTTGAAGGAAATGAGGAGGACCTAGATGGTATTCCTATTGAAGAAGACGATAATGAATCAAGTCATTCCAACATTACACCTGCCCAGTTTATAAGAAATATAGTATCAGAATTTTCAAATGCTGCCAATGTAGCTCTTCGCAATACTATTGCACCAAATCCGTTCCATGGTGAATCTGAACCACCTCAAATTAGCTCAGGTTCGGCTAGAACAACGCCACCAAACACTGCTAGTAGTAACTCTGGTATGAAACTTTGTTTTGAGAAATGCATACACAAATTTCGATATGGTATCGAAAAAGATTGTGTGTCATATGTTAATAGGTGATATTTCAGGATCTGGAACCAGGGATTCATCAACCGACCCTGAGAATGGCGATCAAGATAACGATATGGTGTTTTGCCCTAGAAGGACCACCATTAGAAATTTGTTTGAGGAAGCTTGGAATCAACCATTGCATCCTACAATACCATCAACAATGCCACCATCAATAACAGCTCAGAATCAAACTGCTGAGGAAATCGTGGCTACTTTAATGAATCCTACGCAAAGCACTCAAACTGGGGACAATACGCCACCTGAATCAAGCAGTGCTGTTTTGAGTGAGCCAGGTCCAAGCTCAATGACCAGCAGTGAAGACGTGCCTGAAGGTTGTCAAGCAATCATGATCCCCCAATAACAAGTTGTAATTTGTTTAATTTTTCAGGTGTTGATCCTTCCTTCCTTGCGGCCATTCCGCCGGAAATGCGTAGAGAAGTATTGGAGCAACACAGGTTATTGAACTTCGAACAGCGCCTTGCTAGAGCTACACAGTCTAGAAGTAGTGAGTTAACTGCTGAACTTCCCGTGGAGGTAAATTCCGAATTTTTGGCTGCGTTGCCTCCTGCTCTCCAAGAGGAGGTACTAAATCAGCAAAGACTTGAACAACAACGACAGGCAGCTTCACATGCTAATCCTAATGAACCTGTCGATGCTGGAGCATTCTTTGAGACATTACAGCCATCTTTGAGACAGATGGTAAGAATTTAATTATTTTCTAGTCTGTATTGGTACAGCGTGTCTCTTTTAGATTTTATCCGATATGGAAGATTCCCAAATTTCCGCACTGCCTCCTGACTTGGCAGCTGAGGCGCAGAATCTCAGAAGAGATCTGGAAGCTAGAAATCGACAGTTGGTACAAGAGCGTTTTCTGCAGAATAATCTTACTACCATAATTCGTCAGTCAGCTAGAGGTAGACTACCTGGAAGGCCATTCATGCCACCTCAACGGTCGCAATGGACGGCTTGGGGCCGTGACATTATTAATATGAACAGTACGGGACCTTCTGGCTCCAATACAAATATGAAGATTCGTGGAAGACAACTCCTGGATCATGAGGGTCTTGCCTGCCTTTTGGTTCTTCTATTTACTGATGATACTCAACTGAACAAACTTCGTCTTCACAGGTAACAGTCCAAGGAAATTACAAGTTTCACGATATGATTTTTGTCTGATACGACGTGAAAATCTAATAATTTGATCCTTTCAGGGTTATCCGAAACCTCTGTTTCCATGGACCTACTAGAGAATGGGTTGTGAGCGCTCTTCTATCTGTGATAGACAGAAGTGTACACACGAAACAAGACGAAGCGTTGAATAAACCTGTAAGGAAAGGCCCAAAACCTGGCCCGTTGACGAGTAAACTTATGACAGATATGAAGTCTTTGCACTCAGGTGGCAATTGGTTAAATATCAGAATGGAAGCTGCATTGGGTAAGTGAATTATGCAAATAATACAAATACCACGATTCAATATTGTCTTGATATACAGGATGTGCAGCAAATGTCTTCATAGTAACTCGAGGATCAGCAAAACGGAGTGAAAAATACTCTGTTGCTAACGTTTGTATTCATCCCCAGGCTGCTCCAATAATTTGTAAAAATGCTCTTGAATTAATCATTTCTTTGTCGAAAACGTTTCCAACCAATCTGTTGCCAGTGAAATGCTTCAAGGAAGATGATAAAATTTTATTATCTCCAGTTAAAGTAAAAACTGACGGTCTAGACTTCTGGGATGTGTTACTGAGATTAGATTGCGCTAGTACTAAGAAAGGAAAAAGCATTCCTAAATCTAACACTTTATCACTTATGGACTCTGATAATGTTACTTTCGATCATTCGATTTTCGGACAGTTACTGAACATGTTATCATCGCCAGTTATACATAAAAACACTCATCTTACCGACAACTTACTTCGACTCTTATCTGTGATAACTTCAACGATGCCCGAAGTTTCGAAGTCACAAAACGGAGCTAAGAACAAAGTGAAGTTGCCCAAAGAGAGTTTTGCTACTCCAGTTCAGTCGATTAATTTAGCTGTTAATGTTATTACCTATAAGAGTTGCTCTGAAGAAGGATTGGAATATATTACAAATCTTCTGCTCAACATGGCCAGTTCATCTCTTGAGATGAGTTACTTGGTGAGTAAAATATTATTAATATTTTGTTACACTTTTTCATATGTATTCAAATTTTTTTCAGATACTAAACTTACTATTAACAGCTGCTAGGAAGATGGGGAATATTGTCAAGGGTCAAATTGAGCTAATGTTAAGAGAACTGAAAAGTTTGAATGGTTCTCAAAAACGAAAAGCTGAAGATATTACTCAGCCTTCAACGTCCAAAGGAATTATTGCCAATCGATTTACCAAAGAGACAGTAGTAATAACTGCTTCAACTAAAGCAAAAGCTTCCTATGAACTGCAACTACCATCTATGGTGCCTTTAACCTCAAAATCTTCAAGTCAAGTGTTTTTCTTAAGAGTATTGCGGGTTATTGTCAATATCAGACACTCCATCAAGCAAACTCTTCGCAGTGGTAAGTATATATTTTTAGAATATTCGGAACGATCCACTTTGGATCAGTCTTTAAACATAGGTATTTGAGTGAACAGTATCACTGACATTGAGAAGACCTTGAATAAATATGCAACACAATAACAACTTACTTTCTGCGACTGTTTCATCAATCCTTTTTTTCCAGAGGAAGCTTCTTCATCAGCCAGTCAAGAACTGCCTCCATTAAGTGATCAACTGTCTAAATTAGAACATCTTTGGGAAACACTGAGTCAGTGCCTTCTTGAATTAGAACATACCCCAGACCACCATGCTGTTCTTGTTCTTCAAGTAAGATTCATTAAAATAAATTCATATCAGCTTTTCTCTTCACGAATGTCCCTGATTACAGCCAGCAGTTGAAGCGTTCTTTTTGGTGCATTCCCCACACCATCCAATGACAAATAAGTTTAGAGACAGAGACAACCAGGCCGAAAGAGACAACCCGCCTAGAACCACGCCGATGGCTGTCGATTCGGAGGCTAATGCAGGTGCCAGCAGCGCAGGCGTAGGTACAAGTGGCGCTGCAGGTGTAGTTGGAAGTGGCAGCGCAAGCGTAGTAGTCGCGAGTGGTGCATCAGTTGCACCTAAATCGGAATCTTACCTTGTGGACGCCGATTCAAATAGTTCAGATTCCTTTGTTAAACCAACCGTTCCACAGGAACAGATGAAGTTTTTGAATTTCGCCGAAAAGCATCGATCGGTTTTGAACCAGATATTGCGTCAGAGCTCGGCCAATTTGGCGGATGGACCTTTTGCAGTGCTAGTCGACCATACTAGAATTTTAGATTTTGATATAAAGAGGCGGTACTTCAGGGCAGAGTTGGAGAGAATGGATGCGGGCGTTAGACGCGAAGAAACAGCTGTGCACGTCAGGAGATCGAACATATTCGAAGATTCTTTCAGAGAATTATATAGGAAAACTCCAGAGGAATGGAAAAATCGTTTTTATATTGTTTTTGAAGGTTGGTTCGATGAGGCTTTCTAGTGGTACATTTTAATTCGTCATTTTTTCAGAGGAGGAAGGTCAGGATGCTGGTGGTTTGTTGAGGGAATGGTATGTTGTCATATCCCGTGACATATTTAATCCGATGTATGCTTTGTTCACTGTTTCGCCTGGTGATCGTGTCACTTATATGATAAACTCTGCTAGTCACTATAATCCAAATCATTTATGCTACTATAAATTTGTTGGGAGAGTTATAGGTGAGTATCTGCTCAATTTTCTTAGATAGTTCCATAATACATAGATTTTTTAACTTGGAAAGGAGTACTTTCATCATTGACATAAAAAATGCAGAATCCTCCAAAAACAGTATTTCATTTATCCTATTCAATTTTGTTCTGGTCATGTGAATAGTACATGTCAGAATAATATATTGGTACGTTCAGGCAAAATTAAAATTTTTCAATTAGCAATATCAATTTGTAGTAAACTGTAGTTTATCATTATTAAACATTGAATTTATTTTGTTTTAACTTCTGATGGTCGTGAAGTTGAACCAGACATCTGCGATATTGCTTTCCTGTAATTTATGTTTTCACTAATAGGTTTCTTTTGTTTTAATTTTTCAGCTAAAGCTATATTTGACAATAAGCTGCTTGAATGTTATTTCACTCGTTCCTTCTACAAGCACATTCTAGGAATTCCTGTTAAATATACAGATATGGAAAGTGAAGATTACAGCTTCTATAATAGTCTGGTGTATCTGATGGAAAACAATATTAGCTCCCTTGGATTAGATTTAACGTTCAGCACGGAAATTAATGAATTCGGGGTAACAGAAGTAAGGGACCTCATCCAGAATGGTAGAAATGTTCCTGTTACCGAAGAGAATAAGATGGAGTATATAAGGCTCTCTTGTCAGATGAAAATGACTGGAGCCATCAAACAGCAGTAAGATAGAAATATTTCCGGATTCATTTATTGTTCACTTTGACACTTATTTATCAATTTATTTTATTTTTTCAGGTTGAACGCGTTCTTAGAAGGATTTTACGATATTATTCCCATGCGTTTAATCTCTATTTTCAATGAGCAAGAGTTGGAATTGCTCATTTCGGGTTTGCCTAACGTGGATATAGAAGATTTGAAAACTAATACTGAATATCATAAATATCAGTCCAATTCGTTGCAGGTAATTTATCTTCCATCTGTATCACCCTCGTGTCTTCAGTGACATTTCCCTATGAAATATATTCAATTTTTTTTAATTACAGATTCAGTGGTTCTGGAGGGCTTTGAGGTCTTTCGATCAGGCAGATAGGGCAAAGTTCTTACAATTTGTGACTGGAACCTCTAAAGTACCTTTACAAGGTTTTGGAGCTCTAGAAGGAATGAATGGAGTGCAAAAATTCCAAATCCACCGTGATGATAGATCCACTGATCGTTTACCTTCTGCTCACACCTGGTAATTTTTCAAATCAATTTTATTATCCAAAAACTTGAACTGAATTTATTTTTCAGTTTCAACCAACTCGATCTTCCTGTTTACGAGTCCTACGATAAGCTTCGTTCCAATTTGCTGAAGGCTATACATGAATGTTCCGAAGGCTTCGGTTTTGCTTAAACTTAAAACACTTGTTGTATTTAAAGACTGACAAAAGTAAGAGTGTTTTTAATATCGTAGTTGTAAATAAGAAAATAAATGTACAGATTATAGGATGTAAAGAAAAAAATCCTTTTTTTATTTTAATATGGGAAGATATATGAGTTAGTAATTCTTGTGTATGCAATTTCTGTTACATTGAATTGTAAAGATTATTTATTGGGAAGCACATGTATTTTTGTAAAGCGTCCTTCAACTGGGCGAACTGAACGTGATAGAATGAATTTGATAATTCGAATTCACTCCTTTGTAATATTAATAGTATTGAATTGGTACATCTCGAAATTAAGTATTGTTTGTTAACTTCAATTGGATTATTCTATCAATAATGATAGTTTTTATTTCTTTTAATATTTCGTTGCAACTTCTTGAACATTATTTATTTGAAATGTAATTCTAAAATTAGACGATTATTTTTAATAAACAATTCTCCATTTCTGAATTTTTATTTTTCACATTATTTGAAACATATTTTTTTTTTCAAGGGGATAGTGGGACATACGCGAGTATTTCTCATGTGTTCCACCATCAATCCTCATGGGCTTGTAGACTATATACATTACTCAGTAATTATAGATGCATAAGTATAAATAACCACTGAAACTCGTGGACATTTATAACATCCATATCTTATCCGGGATTCGAAACCGGTAAAGTCTGTACCCTAGACTGTTTCCAACCGTTTTTAGACCACAGGGAATGTAGTTTTAAGTGAATTTTTGTGTGGAATTGAAAAGTCTTATGAGTCAAGGAGGATGAGTGAAAACTAAAATTATATATGTTTTTTGAGAGTTCGACGCACGCAAATTGTTCATTTTGAAAACATTCAAAATGAATTTGATTTTAAATTTTGGATTGATTGGGCCGATACTTGGTGTAAATTAATGAACATATTGAAACAAGTGTTAGTTTGAATGGTTTCGACAATGTTTCTTCTGTATTTGTGGTATTCTGGACTTCCATTGTCTATAAACATATATCTGAAACAAAAATAAAAGAAAAGAAAATTTGATTAGTAAATGGCAAGAAAAGAAAAGAAAATAGCTGAAAAATTAAATTCGATGAATTAGTAGTATCTGAAAAAAGAATTGAAATGAGATTAGTAAATAATAAGTTGGAAAATGATGAAAAAATAAAATTATACAATTAATATACACGACGTTTCGGTTAGTTGGGTATCTCTAACCGTTCTCAAGTGTAAACTTGTTTTTTTTTTTTTTTTTTTAATTCGAGGTGAAAACTTCAAAAGCGATACCGGATGCGAACCCGGCCTGTGTGGGATTCAATAGTTGATATATATAAATATATATCAACATTGCCTACCCACTAAAAACACCTCTGTTCTTTCGATTTCCGGGCATAAGCCTACTAAACCTCCAGTCTCACACTTAGATTAGGACTCTCGTGCTGCGGTCAGCACTAGAACCTGTTCCCTTCCTTGTGTCTATATTTCAAGACCCAAGTGTATATCTCTCTGCGTCGCGTCGCATTAATTTTGAAATCAAGTAAACATACCTGACGACTGCCCGTGGCTTTCTCTGTCGACTGGAAGTACGTTCGCTTCATCCCAGGTTGGTTCGAACTTGAACAATGCTCATCACTCCGACCTCGAGATCCAACATCCATTTTCACACTCGTCGTCTGCAATGGCCATTACTCCGACATCGAGATCCAATATCCATCTTCACTCTCGTCGTCTGCAATGAGCATCATTCGTCTTCGAACCTGACGATCCGCTTCCATCCCACCGTGCCGTCCTCTGTTGGGCGCTGCTCCTTACTAGCGAACCGATGATGGACAATCTCTCAGCCCATCTAGGTCCTTCTTCACTCCTCGTCGTCTTCAGTTTCAGTCGCTTGCCGTCGAATTCACCGCTTTCCCAGGGCGATGCTGCTTCCTCGGTGGTCTGGTCTCGAATGTAAACTTGAGAGTTTGGATTGATCTTTATATACTCCCTTGATCAGTCGTGCCGTGATTTTCGTTTTCGCCAGTTCTGTTCCCGGTGGATAATCCTAGCATCGTTCCACTTAATGTTGTGATGTTTTGTCCATGCGTGATCAGCAATTCCCGATTTCGATGTTTCGGCTCTTCGTGTGTGTATTTGATGTTCTCCGATCCTAACATTAAGAGGTCTCTTCGTTTCACCGATGTATGAATCTCCACATTCACAGGGCACAAGGTATACGCAATTCTTGTTGTCCGGGGGTCCATCTGGTTTAGTTTTGGTCAGCCTGCTTCTTAAGGTGTTGTCCGACTTGAACTGCTAGTCCGACTTCTGAACTGCTAGTCAGGTAGTTCGGTAATTTTGAAAATATTGAGATGGGGGCTCGAAGTATGATCGATTTGGCTATTCAATAGGAGACCGGAATGCTTGTATTTATTTATCTGTAATGATTCTTAAAAATTAAGTTTAATTCCCTTACTTTCAGTATTTAATATTTTAAAATCGAAATTGAATGTATGATTTTCTTGTATTAAATGGTTTGCATAATGTGAATCCGACTTCTGATTAACAAAGCTACGTTTGTGTTCTGAAATTCTAGTTTGAAAAGTTCTACCAATGTAAAACTTATCACAATCGCCACAATTAATTTTATAAACTCCTAATTTATTATCTTTATGAACTTTGGATTTATTATTTTTTATATGATTTCCTAAATTATTACCGGTGCGATAAGCAATGTTAATGTTGTGCTTAGATAAGAGAGATTTAAGTTTTTTACTTGAATTTCCGACGAAAGTGAGAGTGTTATATTTGATATTATTTATAGTAAGGGGGTAACCTAGTTAATCGCATTTTTGAAAAACTTTTTATCTATCATATTGTCTATAATATTGGGATCATAATTATTATTTACGGCAATTTGTTCAATTATATTTTTCTCGATGTTAAAATTGGCGTTTGAAAGTGGAATATTTACTAAACGATGTACCATACTATTGAAAGCTGCCATTTTGTGTTGGAATGGATGTAGGGAAGTACTATGTATGACGCTATCAGTGTGCGATGGTTTGCGAAAAATTGAAAAATTATGTTTGTTATCTACTTTTATTATTTTCAAATCCAAATAGTTAATCAAGTTATCTTTTTCCATCTCTAAAGTGAATTTTATATTAGGGTGTAAAGTGTTAATGAATGTTTGAAAGCAATCTAGTTGTCTAAGAGTACCAGTGAAACAACAAATAATATCATCCACATATCTAAACCAATAAACGAATTGCCGACTAACAGGATGATTATGAATTGATTGTTCCAAATTATACATGAATACTTCAGCCAACAAAGGGCTCAGAGGGTTTCCCATAATTAAGCCTTCAGTACTACTGTAAATCTTATCATTGAAACTAAAATAATTCTGTTCCAGGCATAATTCCAAAAGCGACAATATATCTGATTTTATGAAAGGATTAACAAGATTGCTATTAAGTAACTTTTCTATTAGGGTTAAAGGAACCTTGGGTGGTATACTTGGAAAAAGATTAACTACATCCCAGGACATCAATTTAGAATTGAGTGGCAAATGAATATTTTCAATTTTATTAACTAAATCGTAAGAGTTTTTGATAGAGAATTTAGGCTGAAATTTACAATAATTTTTAGAAAATCACACATTCAATTTCGATTTTAAAATATTAAATACTGAAAGTAAGGGAATTAAACTTAATTTTTTAGAATCATTACAGATAAATAAATACAAGCATTCCGGTCTCCTATTGAATAGCCAAATCGATCATACTTCAAGCCCCCTTCTCAATATTTTCAAAATTACCGAACTACCTGACTAGCAGTTCAGAATTGGTTTTTCCTTTTCTAATAATTATTTGTAACCATCTTTGTATTTACCCCTTCTACATAATTTGTCATTTCTTGTTTTCGATACAACAAAGAATCATAGTTAGTTTGCCATTAGCATCTGAAGAAGGTGAAGTTCCACCGAAACGTGCGTCATGCGTTATTTTTTTTATAATAAATGTGTAAATTGTTCTTTTTAACCATTGTTTCAATAAATTTGATTTTATATTTAGAGCTATTTTATTGAAATTCAGCCTTTCAGGGGAAAAAATGGGCAAGCTATTAAACTTATTTAGCCCAGGTCAACTCAGCTACAGCTAGGTTCCGTTTTCTGAGGTATTGGCGAATCAGTACCTAGCTGTTTATGTATATCAAACACTTAATTATCTGTATACCAAACACTTCATTAGACGAACACGTGTGAATTCTTCTACGCTTAAGCTGTAAATCCCACTTATGGTTATAAAGAACTCGTGAGCTCCAGCACTAAGGTCGTATTTTTCTCGAGAAATGCATCGCTTCGAAATGCGATTCTAACGTATTGATTTATATTTTGAAAAGTCACGCTTAAATAGCAAACCGAATTGAGAAGTAGAAAATAATTTATTTTATTGAAAAAAATCGCGAAATTCATCGTGGTTAAGGAAAAAAGTTGAAACCAACGAAAGAACGTACCTCAACATCAACTCAATCCGCGTACCAAATTTCAACGCTCTATTATTAAATATATATATATATATATATATATATATATATATATATATATATATATATATATATATATATATATATATAAAAGTAAATACACGTTATTGACTGTTTTCAGAAACAGAACCTAGGTAAGTACGCTATGAAATAAAATGCTGTTGATTTGAATTGATCACGATAATGGTATCTTTCGGAATTTCGAAGGACATCACTTTCTACGCCCTGAACATAATGTACTCACACCAGGTTAGCCTCGCGATTGATTGATGTATGTTGAATGTTGTTTTAAGGCCCCTACACACGGACGTTGATTTCTTCACACATCAACGTGAACCCATGAACGTGCAACCAATAACGTTAATGTGGATGCAAAAACACCCACGTTTTTGAATGCACACTCCGGATGAACGCCGCGTTGATGTTTTCTGAATCGCTTGAATTTTTGGATGCGCATTCAACGAACACGTACAGGTGTGAACGCGTTGATGCGATTTAACGTTATATTGATTGCACATTCTTGGATGCACTTTGATGTGTTAAGACAAAAGGCCCCTACACACGGACGTTGATGACTTAACACATCAACGTGCAACCAATAACGTTAATGTGGATGCAAAAATACCCACGTTTTTGAATGCATACTCCGAATGAGTTTTCGCTTGAATTTTTGAATGCGCATTCAAATGAACACGTGCATCTCTCAACGTGTGGAGGCGATCCACCGATGTTTGTGCATTCTTAAAGCAGTGGTTGCGGTTAATCTTCATGTTTATTTCTATTTCTCTTTTCAAGAGCATAAGTACACGCCACTATCACAAGAGCTAGACATTCTTCTTCGAACAAAACTATGGTTTTGTTCGAACGTGTGTACGCAATCTACTTGCACGTTTTTGGTTACGCATTTTTGGACTACACACGGACGTTGATGTATTAACACATCAACGTCCGTGTGTAGCTTGCGAAAACTGTAGTTTTGTACCTACGTGTGTATGCAATCAGGTTGCACGTCGATGTATTAATTCATCGACGTCCGTGTGTAGCCCGCATTACATTATGATTCTCCACAATTAACTCTAAATTTTATCAAATAAATGATGAAATATTGAGTTAATGGAAAAAAGCTTGAAATAGACGCTTATACCTGAAGAATAATTCCTGATCTGGAAAATTAATTAGAAATAAGGAATAGATTAGTTCGTTCTTTTGAAATTTTATTGTCAAAATTTGTATTTTACAAAAGTAGTGTGCAAATAAAACTACAAATGATTCATAACTAGGGACAGCCGAACAGGTAATTTCGCATAGCGATTCACCGCTTTCAAGGTACAGGAGTTCCCGTTTCGTAAATGGCTCGATCTTATTTATCTACGCTTTAAAAATAAAGATCTATCATTATTTTCCCACACATCGTTGGTGAATGAATAGAATTTTTCTTTGTCAATTCAGTCAGATCGGAATTGCATGCTTTGGAATACTTAATTACTAATTGGCAATGATTCAATATTCTATTTTTAACTAGAAACTGGCTTTGTATTTCCGATGCGCAGGAATCACAAAACAAAAAAATTGTTTAATCGATTCACATACTCAATTTAGGTTCAAAATTTGTGCTAGTTGTCTCAAGTTGGTTCTAAAATGTGGAGGGAACGCGTTTACAACGTAAGATTTCAAAATTAATTTTACTTGTAAATAAATAAAATTTTTCATCTATACTTATGTATTGTGAGTATTCCCATTTGATAGTGTATCATTTTTTTCCTGCGTTGAATTGAAAACTGCTTTTCTGCGGAAATAATGAAAATTTCGTAACTGTTTTTTCTACAAATCTAATCGTGTCAAGGCTTCTATTATTACAAATTGTGTCAAGGCCTCTGTGACGTGCCAAAACCTTCCGAAAGAAAATTTTTTAAGTTTTGAAGAAATTTGAACACAAGTTAAAGAAGAAATGAGGATCTCCACATTTATTTAAAAAAATCATATTCCTAATCACAACTTTATAGAATAATTTTGCATACATGCAGCAGTTTAATTTATGACTGACAAATTATACTTATTTTATTGCTACACATCGTGATGAATTTGAACTTCATTAAAAACTAAACTATTAGAATACTTAATCAATAACATGTAATAATCAGTTAAACACTAATATTTATTTTTGAAAATAAGAATTGGTAAACTACTCAGGACAATTTGAACCATCGAAATTTAGAAGACCATTTCTTTACGAGTACATACTGATTTATGATAAGTTACGTAAGTTTTCAGGGTACTCTTAGACCAAGAACGTCTTCTGTCATAAGTGGTGAGTACCTAAGTGAACTCTTGGACTGGCTGACTGCGAATGTGAATACAAATCAGTCTACAAAAATTTCAGAACTACATGATGTAAACCTCATCTGCTGCGGAGTATATCTTGGAAACAAGTAAGTACCCTACCGCAATACTTCAGATGCATACAGGGTGTCCCGTAAATAACACGCCAGAGTGACACTGGAGGTAGATTGGTTTCAGGTCAATCAGATAACATCAACATGACCTCAGTAAAAGTTTTCTCGTTTTCGAGATATTGCCATTCTTATGTTTTTTTTTTTCAAAAATCTATACTTTTTGTTCATTTTCTCGCCTGTTTTGAATATAAATAACTTCTATTTAATAAAATGTGCAGACGTCTTTTGTCGGCAAATTACAACTTGGTAGTTGTAGAAAATATTTGAAACCGCTATTCATTACTCTTTTTTATTCATTGTTGTAGGTAGGCGTCCAAATAATGTAAAGAACATAAGGTCGTATTAATTATTTCAATAGATTGTTACAATGTTACATCGTTAAAAGCAAATGAGGAATTTTGATCTGAAATTTGAATCATTATTTTCACAATAGATTTTCGGAATTTCTACCACTGACTCTTAAACACAATCTGCATCTTCTCAAAAATAATCCTTTCAAACGCCTTAAACTCAAATCAGATATTTCGCGTGCTGTTTGATTGATTCGTTGACGTAATCTATTTTCCGATAGAATTGGTTTTCCATAGACCTTATCTTTTAAACATCCCCAATAAAAAAAATCGAGAGGATTGAGGTCTGGGGAGCGCGGGTGCCACACAATTGGCCCTAGTCGGCCAATCCATCATCTTGGGAATGTTTGATCAACATGTGCCCTTACTGCTCGAGCATAGTGTGCTCATCATTTTGCAACCATATCCTTCTTCTTAATCAATCAAGCAGCAAATGATTTGAGTTCAAGGCGTTTGAAAGGACAATTTTTGAGAAGATTGTGTTTAAAAGTCAGTGGTAGACATTCCAAAAATCTATTGTGAAAATAATGATTCAAATTTCTGATCAAAGTTCTTTAGTTGCCTTTAACTATGTAAAAATCTATCGAAATAATTAATACGACCTTATGTTCTGTTCATTATTTGGACGCATACCTGCAACAATGAATAAAAAAGAATAGCGGATTCAGATATTTTCTACAACAACTACCACGTTGTAATTTGCCGACAAAAGACGTCTGCACCTTACATTGAGTATTATTTTTTATTTGAAGTATTTCGCAAGTAGCACGACTTCAATGACAAAAATTGGAATTTATTGACTTTTGAAAAAAAACAACAAATGTTATACCATTTTCGAAAGAGCATTAAATAGGATAGTTTTTAAGATCATTTGATGATTCAGTCTGGTGGAATATTTTTTCACAGTAAATAGTCAAACTTTAGTTGAGGTTTTCAGATTCAAATTTTAATTGTTTTTCAAGGATATCGAGCTAGTTTTTGATGAAATGATGGGTCGATTGTCTCAACCAACTATTGATGATAGCACAAGAAAAAAACCATAAGTGAGAAGTTATTTATATTCAAAACAGGCGAGTATAGATTTTTGAAAAAAAAACAAGAGTGGCAATATCTCGAAAACCAGAAAACTTTTACTGAAGTCATGTTGGTTTTATCTGATTGACCTGAAGCCATTCTACCTCCAGTGTCACTCTGGCGTGTTATTTACGGGACAACCTATATATATATATATATATATATATATATATATATATATATATATATATATATATATATATATATATATATATATATATATATATATATATATATATATATATAAATATAAATATATATATATATATATATATATATATATATATATATATATATATATATATATATACAGTGCTTTCATGATGAAAGGAACAAATTCATTAAAAAATTAGGTTTCTATTTCATGTTAAAATCCTCGGACAGGTCGATTAGTATTTTTATTTGGGCAATTTTCGCAATAAAAATTTTGTTGTGTCTCATTCAAGAGCTATGGCTTTGTCATTAGTTTTTTTAAAGGTAATACCCTGTATATTATTTCACTTTACAATTCTACGATAAATTCTTATCACTTTTTGTGAACATACCATATGCCTCAACTTGATGGATTCCCAGATTATAACGGAGATAGTGGAGCACCTGGAGATTTAAAATGTGGATTAAAAGTACAAAAAAAAATTTAGGTAAACATTGTCATTAAATCTGAAGAATGAAATTTCACATGTACCATCTGAATTCATTCACTGGTGCTGTATAGTCCGCAGTTTTCACGTTTTTAACGCTCCAGGCACTACACTACTTCATTGTTTAAGAAAATGCAATTACTTGAGAGAGAACGTATTGAAGTACTTATGATGATTGGTTTTGGAGATAGGGTGCGTTCACAAGAAGAAGTCTGCAATCTATTCAATGAAAATCATCCTGATCGTCCGCCAATTACTAGATCGACAGTCAGCAAAATTGAATCAAAATTCAGGAGATACGGCCACGTTAGAGATTTACCTAAAGGAAGACCACCGAGAGTATCTGAAGAAACAGTGCTGAACGTTCTACTAGAAACCCAAGATAACCCTCATACATCCATTACTACAATTTCCAATAATTTCAATTTATCAGTAGGGTCCGTGCATAAAATACTTAAGGTAAATAAGTTTCATCCCTATAAAATTAAGCTGGTACATGAATTATTAGAAGACGATTTTGACCGCAGAGTACAGTTTTGTGAGCAGATTCTTGAAATTCATAATCAACATCTAAATTTCATTACAAACATAATTTTTTCTGATGAAGCCACCTTTACTTTAAATGGCCACGTCAACAGACAAAACTGTAGGTATTGGGCGACCGAGAATCCTCATTGGATGCAAGAATGCCACACACAGCGGCCTCAAAAAATTAATACATGGGCAGCGATTGTTCGAAATCGTATAGTTGGTCCCTATTTTTTTGAAGGAACACTAAACGGAGAGGACTACTTGAACTTTCTCCAGTTCGAACTCATTCCGGCTTTAGCTGTTTTGTTTCCTAACCCACAAGATCCTGTCATACCTAATAACGAGATATGGTTTCAACAAGATGGGGCACCTCCTCACTATTCAATCGCTGTTCCACAATTTCTTGATGCAACTTTTCCCAACAGATGGATAGGACGGAGAGGTCCGATTGAGTGGCCGCCAAGATCACCGGACATAACCCCATTGGATTTTTTCTTATGGGGTTATTTGAAGTCTAAAGTTTATTTGAATAGACCAAATAATATTGATGATCTAAAAGAGAGAATCAGGCAGGAAATAAGACTTATCAGTCCAGAAGTAATTGAAAATGTGCAACGGGAAACATTGAATCGACTTCAAAAATGTCTCGAAGTAAACGGACAACAGATTGAACATATGTAAAAATTAAATTAGTAATTACATTTGTGTGTTTTCATATCGTACCTCTCATTACCCACTATCTCCGTTTCTGGCAATCCATCGAGTTGAGGCATATGGTATGTTCACAAAAAGTGATAAGAATTTATCGTAGAATTGTAAAGTGAAATAATATACAGGGTATTACCTTTAAAAAAACTAATGACAAAGCCATAGCTCTTGAATGAGACACCCTGTATACAAAATTTTTATTGCGAAAAATGCCCAAATAAAAATACTAATCGACCTGTCTGAGGATTTTAACATGAAATAGAAACCTAATTTTTTAATGAATTTGTTCCTTTCATCATGAAAGCACTGTATATATATATAAATATTAATATATATATATATATATATATATATATATATATATATATATATATATATATATATATATATATATATATATATATATATATATATATATATATATATATATGTAAATATATAAGAGTTAATTTAATTAAACTATACACTCTTTTTCCTTTGTTCTCGAACTTTCGATAATTTTTTATTATCATCTTATTCAGGAGACCCAGAAGACATCGAGGACAATTTCATTTTTATATACTGAACAGTCCCACCTACAGTAGTTGAGTTTGTCCCTGTTGACTTTGAATATACGAGATAAATATAAGTATTATAAGGATGTGTATAACATTATTTCATCATTCAGCAAGATAAAAATCGTCATAATACTTATATTCATCTCGTATTTCAAAGTCAACAGGGCCGAACTCAAATCATGTTAGTTGGTATGTTCAAAATATAAAAATCATAAAGTTGTCTTAACTTAATGTCTTCTAGGTGTCCTGAAGAAGATAATAAAAGATTGGCGAAAGCTCGAGAACTATTTCTGTATGTATTTATATATGTATGTTTATCTATTTATATATATATATATATATATATATATATATATATATATATATATATATATATATATATATATATATATATATATATATATATATATATATATATATATATATATATATATATATATATATATATATATATATATATAAGTCTGCTATCAAGACTTATGATCAATTTAAGTACGGCTGTTGATGCCAGCAATAACTGAAAAGTTTATTAAAACACATAATTACATACATTAAACCTATTCAATACATTATAACATTACCTGAATCAACAAACAAGTACATTAATTCACAAATGAATATGTTTGTTTTCAACAAATATACAATTTATGACGGTGTCAAATTTATACAATTGAAAATGAACAGTAGTCAAGGTATCTGGATATGATGCCTTGATAAATCTTTTAGAAACCTCGCAACCGTGATATCCGCTCAGTCGACTGCACTGAGCGCATCGTTAGGTTGGACGAAACTCCAAACTTACATATATATATATATATATATATATATATATATATATATATATATATATAATCAATATGCAGCGAGGTTTGATTGTTAGGTAATAATGCAGGGAAAGGAAACTTTGAGTTTTATGGCCATACATAAAATATGAAATAATTTTTTTAAACTAGCACAAGAAGAGTTTAGCATTTGAATTCATGTATGTTAAATTTTTTATTCAACTAATTATGATATGTCCATTTTTCCGAAAGTATTTTCTGTATAACACCCATACCAATACTTCGAAAAGCTCGTCGTTTCGTTAAGTTTTTGATGAAAATGTTCAGGTAATAACATTTCGAAAGCCGTTTATTTGGGTCGTTAATAAAATGTGAAAATACTGAAAAATATCTGAAAAAAATTGATTTTTCAATGCTTTTGGAAGATGCAAGTTCAATTTGTTAGGGTGATTGTATGTCAGGTTCAATTTAACTATCCTTTTTCTCATTTTGTATTTTAGATATACAGCAAAAGATAAGAGATTCCTTGTCAAGAATGGTTTCACTCATGTCTTAAACGCAGCTGAAGGATTGGACTACATGACGCAAGTTGATACTAGTCAAGATTATTACAGAGATGTAAAAATAAAATATATGGGAATACCAGGTGAAGACAGGCCCTCCTGGAATATTTCTGTCTATTTTGATTTGGCTGTTAAATTTATCGACAGCGCTGTAAGGAGTGGAGGTATCTACAAATATTTCAGTATTAAAGTACTTATATGAAATATAGTTGTTGACATCACACATTTCAACAAAGAACATAACCAAGAAATTGTATTTACAGTCACACCATATCGGTAAATACAAGATGTCATGTCATTATGGAATGACATCTTGGAATTTATCCAAAAAACAGATATCTTTCGTATTATTCCTTTTGATGACGTTACGATCGGCAATCTTGAATCATTCTCATTCAACCTTCAAGGTTGGAATGTTAAACATATCAATATTTTTTTTTTTTATCTCGAGGGACCTACAGTTTAACGCCGGTTCCGAACGGCCAATGGGCTTGTAAACGAAGTACATTACCCAACAATTTATCTTTATGAATAGAACCACTAAATTCCTGACATACACAACACCCAAGAGCAAGGTGGGACTCGAACCCACATCCTCGGCTTACAAGCGGTATACCTTACCGCTGGTCTACCGAGGCCTCAAAAAAACATATCAATATAGTCAAAGGATTCGACCTCATTAGTCAGTATCACATATCAATCGATTGCAATGACTACATTCATATATCCATGGCGTAACAATAGCAAACTATCGAAGACTACGTACCGTATTGAGAAAACACACAACGACGTCGCCCGCCTGTTGTTTTCTCAATACGTTACATAGTTTAAGCTTTGCAAATTGAGTGTATAGTCGATGAAGTTGATCGACATTTTGTGTTGTTTTAATCTCCGACTGGAGGTGTGGAAACTCTGTATTTTAGGAAGGCGACGTAGTAGTGTGTTTTCTCAATACGCTACGTAGTCTTCGATCGTTTTTTATTGTTAAGCCTTGGATATAAGAATGTAATCATTAAAATCGATTGTTATGGGATACTGACTTATGAGTGTCTCATAAGACTGGAACAGGGTGTCTATCACGTCAATCCTTTCCGGTGACTATATCGATATTTTTAACATTCCTCCCTTGAAGGTTGAATGAAAATGAATCAAGACGCCAATTGTAACTTTATCAAGCTCAGCCTTGCAGAGAAATTATACGAAAGATTTCTGTTTATGTATATATATATATATATATATATATATATATATATATATATATATATATATATATATATATATTTATGTGTATATATATATATATATATATATTTATATATATATATATATATATATATATATATATATATATATATATATATATATATATATATATATATATATATATATATATATATATATATATATATATATATATATATATATATATATATATATATATATATATATATATATATATATAAATGTATATATATATATATATATATATACACATATATACATATATATATATATATATATATATATATATATATATATATATATATATATATATATATATATTGTTACGAAAATGTCTAAAGCCGACTCTGTGTTCTCTGGAATATTCGATGAACGTTGAAGTAACCGCCCTCTTAATTCGAAGACTGGAACATTCTGGAAGCTTCTCGAAGGAATGACAAGACATATATAAGCGACCATAGAAGAGACGAGAGTCAGTCTACAGTTAGTCTACAGTGAACTACCGTGTTATTAAAGAAGAACGAAGCTTGTGTTTTGAAGTAGTGACAGTTATTGAAAAGTGTGGTTATTTTAAAGTTATTATTTTGTAAATAAATACCGATTTGTTTATTAATTGAATTTAGTTAGTTATTGGAAATCATCCTAGCGAACCCGAATTCGTAACAACTGGTGTCAGAAGTGTGGGATGCCAATAACCAGAAAAATGGAATCGATGATGGAAAAAATAATGCAAAAACTCGCCGAACAAGAGGAACAACGTCAACGGGAGCAGAAATGTCGAGAACAGGAGAAATTAGAAAAACAAAAACGTCGAGAACAAGAAAAAATAGATGAACAGAAACGTCGGGAGCAAGAATTACAAGGACTACAGAAAATCCTGGAAGATCTCAACAGAGTTAGGAAGGAGGATAATGAGAAATTGAGAGGAGAAATAGTACATGTGAAGGAAGACCTGGAGGAGCAATTGCATAATTTAGAAGAACGTGAATCACAGGTATTGAAAGATTTAGAAAATTTAGAAAAACGAATATCTACAGTGGAAAGAAATGAATCAAAAGTAATGTCAAATCCAGTCCCCAGACAGAAAGTTTCGAAGCCACCTACTTTTGATGGAGATTCTTCCTGGCCAATATTCAAACGACAGTTTGAAGCAGCAGCCCAAGCTAATGGTTGGACAGATGAAATGAAAGCAGTAGAACTGGTTTTGTCCCTCAGAGGTAAAGCTGCAGAACTGTTACAAAAATTGTCAGTAAAAGAGCAGGAAGATTACATAATTCTAATAAAATCCCTAGAGTTGAGATATGGTGATGATCACAAAGAAATGTTGTATCAGGCCCAATTAGAAGGTAGGCATCAATTGGCAAATGAATCGCTACAAGAATTTCAGGCCGAAGTAGAAAAGTTGACTCGGTTAGCCTACCCAATGGCTCCAGATGATATCCTTGAGCAATTGAGTGTCAAGTCTTTTGTTAATGGGTTAAAAGACACCGACCTGATTCAACATCTGAAAATTTTGAGACCTAGAACAGGAAATGATGCTTTAGTGAGGGCTCTAGAATTTGAAACAGCAAAATTAACATCTTGTAATAACCGAGCAACAGACAGAGCTCGAAAAGTGGAAGTAGAGGAAAATAAAACACTTGGAGTAGTATTGGAACGATTAGAGAAACTTATTTCTTGCTTTGAAAGGAACCAAGTATCTTTTAAGGGTGAATGTTACTCGTGTGGAAAATATGGACACACTAGTAGAGAATGTCGTTCCAGAATGAACATAGGCAGAGATAATAACAGAAACAAAGGAATAATCAATTTAAGGAGAACTACCATTGATTTGAATAACCGAGCAACACACAGAGCTCGAAAAGTGGGAGTAGGGGAAAACAAAACACCTGAAGTAGATATATTGAAACGGTTAGACAAACTTATTTCTTCCTTCGAAAAGAACCGAGTATCTTTTAAGGGTGAATGTTACTCATGTGGAAAATATGGACACATTAGTAAAGAATGTCGTTCCAGAATGAACAGAGGCAGAGATAATAACCGAAACAGAGGAATAATCGATTTAAGGAGAACTACCATCGATTTGAATAACCGAGCAACACACAGAGCTCGAAAAGTGGAAGTAGAGGGAAACAAAACACCTGGAGTAGATATAGACAAACTTATTTCTTCCTTTAAAAAGAACCGAGTAACCTTTAAGGGTGAATGCTACTCATGTGGAAAATATGGACACACTAGTAGAGAATGTCGTTCCAGAATGAACAGAGGCAGAAATAATAACAGAAACAGAGGAATAATCGATTTAAGGAGAACTACCATTGATTCGAAACAGGGATGGACGACAGAAGAATTAATTGAGGCACAGGAACAAGATCCCGAAATAAAGCATCTCAGAGAATGGAAAAGACTCGACCGTAGACCCACCTGGAAAGATATTTCAACGATGAGCGCTAAAACGAAGGCACTGTGGGCGCAATGGGATTCCTTAATTCTTGAAAATGGGTTACTCAAAAGGAAATGGGAAAGTCCGGATGGTAAAGAAATCAAAACCCTCTTAGTGGTACCAACCAGCAAAGTGCAAGAACTTCTACAGGAAATCCACGGTGGAAGCTCAGGGGCCCATTTTGGCGTGAATAAGACAATTGCAAGGATAAGGGAAAGATTTTATTGGGTCTACTGCCGTGATGACGTAGAAGCTTGGTGCAGAAAGTGTCCAACATGTGCAGCCACTAAGGGACCCTCAAAGAGAACTCATGGAAAAATGGAGAAATACAACGTAGGGCTTCCATTTGAGAGAATTGCTATTGATGTTGCCGGGCCTTTTCCAACTTCTAACGATGGAAATAAATACATACTGGTTGTCATGGATTACTTCAGCAAGTGGCCTGAAGCCTATGCTCTTCCGAACCATGAGACTGAGACTGTGGCACGTGTACTGGTAGATCAGTTCATATCCCGATACGGAGTTCCACTGGAATTGCACTCAGACCATGGAAGAAACTTCGAAAGCGAAGTTTTTAAGAAAGTGATGGAGATATTGAACATCCGGAAGACCAGAACCACTCCATTACATCCACAGTCTGATGGGATGGTGGAAAGATTCAATCGCACCATGGAACAATACCTGTCGAAGGTTGTGGCTGATCATCAAAAGGATTGGGACAGACATTTGCCAGTACTGCTGATGGCTTATCGAGGATCGGTTCATGATTCCACAGGTCATACTCCAGCCAAGATACTCTTTGGTAGAGAATTACGTTTACCATGTGATTTGCTGTTCGGTACTCCCGAAGATACACCATTGGAAGTAAAGACTTATGCAGATGAATTGAGACTGCACCTAAGCAAGATCCATGAGCACGTCCGGGATAAGATAGATGCTAGTACTGACAGAATGAAGACCAGATACGATTTGAGGGCGAACTCAGCCGGATTTAAAGAAGGAGATTTAGTATGGTTGTACAATCCCCAGCGAAAGAAAGGGTTATCACCTAAATTGAGCCAGAATTGGGAAGGGGCCTATAAAGTCACAAAGAGGATAAATGATGTTGTCTACCGAATCCAACGCACTCCTAGGACGAAGCCTAAAGTTGTACATTTAGATAGGCTAGCAAAGTATCACGGTGGAGGTGTATCAGAAGATTTTGATCGGGACGATCAAACTTAAGAGGGGGGCAGTGTTACGAAAATGTCTAAAGCCGACTCTGTGTTCTCTGGAATATTCGATGAACGTTGAAGTAACCGCCCTCTTAATTCGAAGACTGGAACATTCTGGAAGCTTCTCGAAGGAATGACAAGACATATATAAGCGACCATAGAAGAGACGAGAGTCAGTCTACAGTTAGTCTACAGTGAACTACCGTGTTATTAAAGAAGAACGAAGCTTGTGTTTTGAAGTAGTGACAGTTATTGAAAAGTGTGGTTATTTTAAAGTTATTATTTTGTAAATAAATACCGATTTGTTTATTAATTGAATTTAGTTAGTTATTGGAAATCATCCTAGCGAACCCGAATTCGTAACAATATATATATATATATATATATATATATATATATATATATATATATATATATATATATATATATATATATATATATATATATATATATATATATATATATATATATATATTTATATATATATATATATATATATATATATATATATATATATATATATATATATATATATATATATATATATATATATATATATATATATATATATATATATATATATATATATATATATATTATATATATATATATATATATATATATATATATATATATATATATATATATATATATATATATATATATTTATATATTTATTTATATATATATATATATATATATATATATATATATATATATATATATATATATATATATATATATAATAATTGAAAATTACAAGATTTTACCAGTAACTATAATTTTAATTTTTTATTATGGTTTTTTTATATTTCCAGGAAAGATTTTGGTTCACTGTGTTGTGGGAATCTCAAGGTCCGCCACGCTTGTTTTGGCTTATCTCATGATTTGCAAAAGGATGAACGCTGCAGATGCCCTGGAGTATGCTTTCAAACAAAGAAGAATATTTCCAAATATTGGATTTCTACATCATTTGGCACAGTTGAATTCTGTTATCGGTAAAAATGCCATTTTATATTAAAATAAGTGGATCATCTTTGATGAATTTAATAATATCTAAATGCATTCTTTAGATTTGTATTATTTTTTTATCATTCAACAGAGGAAAATATATTTAAGTAAAGTATCGATTTTTTTGTTGAAACCCTGTTTTCTGCTTTTTGGACAGAAAATTCATAACAAAAGCATCGAAGGTTTTGAAATCTTTTCAAAAAATATTTCGCATGATTATCAATTAATAGACGAAGAAACGTGAAATTGAAAAATGCAAAGCCTTCAGAATGTAAATATTTATTTCCAAGTCGTTCAGTACATGTTCTTATCTAGCACTACCGTGCTAGATAAGATGTATTCCTCGCAGGGCACTTACTACCGTAAGTGCCCTGCGAGGAATACATAAAAAAATATTGATACTTTGAAATTATATTCATTACAAACTTGAAGTTCTTAAATCTGCAACAACAGAGCTACTCCTGCTAAGGTCCATTTCGCTGGTTTATCCTTGATTTTCAAGTTAAATGTCCATATATAAGTTGGACCCCTGGTTCTAGTTTTATACACTGGACATTCATACATATTTCTCAAATCCTGTTTGTCTTGGGTTATTGCTTTTACGTTTATAACCGGCAATGGAGGGAACAATTCCTTTAGTTTGGAGTCAACTATTATTCCCGATTGAATGTCCCATTTTGCTCCTTCCATAAAAAGACCATGAATATAGGCACCATCTCTAGGAGCAGACCTACAAAACAACTTGAAAATATTCTTAAAAATACACACTACGTTCGCATTCACCAATTCATAACTTAAATATTATTCTAATATAAATATTTATTATCACAGTTTCTGTAGACTTTTCTGAAAGAGTCCACACTATAGTGAATAAGGTATATGTAGTATATATAAATCCATGGTAACAAAGCTTACGTAAATTCTTCTTTTTGTTTTTTAGTAACGTCACACTGAAGGCACATTTTATCCAACGGTAATTCATTTCTTCTTGCTGTACTTTGCATGATTGCTGTGAGAAGGGACTGAGGATTGAAAAATCCTCCTAACCATACAGATGAGGGTAACTGCAATTAAATTTATAGTAATTTTTTATACATTAATTAATATGCTAAACTTACTACAAAGTCCGTAGACCATGTTTCTAATTCTCTTATTCTCAACAAAAGATCGGCAAACCAAGCAGTTAGACCTAACAGTGAAGGATAAGCTCTTTGGGCCCAAACAGGTGACACCTGATCTAAGAATAATGCGTTTTCTAAATCTTCCATATCGGAGGTGATAGTCAGTTCTCCTTTGAGTCCCAAATCTAGTTCTCTGAGTGATCTCTTGACTTCTCCTGTTAGGTAATTCATACGTTCACACTCTTGGAAAGCCACAATAACATATGGAGTTCTTTCTTCTACCTTACCCATTATTTCGAACATATTAAAATCTTCAGGAAGCTTTTCTATCATCTCATCCACAATTTGCTTTACCTATAAAAGAACACTAGTAGGTAATTATAGTTAATCCTCCATATTTTACCTTATCTTCTCTCGTGATGGTAGTTCCACTAGAAGAACCGCCATCTCTTGGTTGCATTTCGAATACCGTTTTAAATAAATTTTCGGCTGTTGTAGTTAAAAATCCTATTTCAGCATTTGGATGCAATCCATATAGGTATGGAGATTCAGGAGGCATAGAGTCGTCTATGTATTGATGATAACCTACATAATCCGTATTTGGAGGCGCTGGAAATCCTGGAGCCAGCATGAGCTCCCCATCCACCTAAATAAAATTGATGAAACTTTCTTGATTATTTACACACTATTGAAGATTTTTAAATTACTATTGAATTATAGACCATGCATTATGCCGATATATGGGCACATCACTCACAAGATCAGGTTGCAGAAGTTCTTCCAGATAGGTGATGCATAATTTTCTGTCCCAATCATCTGTTATGTGCCCTCCATACATAATTTCTCCAAAAAGATATCTCAGGTCCTCCCAAGGTACCTTCGTATTCGCTTCCAAATAATTATATAGGACGAATACACTTATATTCAAATCGCCAACGTTAAAGGGATAAACTTTGTTCCATCCTTGAGGGCCAAACTTCCGCCTCTCGGCCACAACAGCGTGAAAGTAGCAAAGGGAGAAGAGAATTACCTTAAATTCTGCCTCTTTTCCACATTGTTCCAATGTTTCTTGGTTGAAGTTTGAGAACGCTTTGTGAAGATTTGCTTGCATTCCAGTAGGTGGTTCATTAGTGATTTTGATAGAAGATTCCAAAATTCCCTGAAAATATGTTAGTTGTACAATTAGCATACATTCAACTTAAAAATCTACTGAAATATTAAAATTACATCATATCAAATCTAAAATAGTTTATTTAAGATTCAATAGCAAAATTAATCCGATTGGATTTGTGTGTGCACTACTTGCACCCTTACTTGCGGCAAAATGTGTGCTGTAGGGATTGCTGCAGGCTCAGCACTCATGAAAACTCTGTAATTATCATGGGAACCATCAGAATACTTTTCTAGGGTTTTCTCCAAATTTGGAAGCCATTTCTTCACCAAATGAATATTTTGAAGGACAACCCAGTGACCATTTTCGGCTGCTATTTTCATAGCTCTCTCAGCTACAACTTCTTGTCCCTGTCCCAAGGAAACGTTATGGAAATTGTGGTTGTCAGATGAAAAACCCATGCGTTCTCCGAGTTCTTCAACATCTTTCAAGGGGTTTACACCAGGCGATAAAATAAAGAATATTGGAGTCGATGGACTGGTTTCCTCGTAAGATTTTTCAAAATCTACTGTTTTGTTTTCAACGTACTTGACACCTAACTTTTCTTCAATGAAAGCCCTGGAGAGAAAAAATATTGCACAATTCAATTTAGTAAACATTCAGAGTATTACATCATAGCATAAATCATCCTGTCTGGTCTGAGAGCTCTCATCATCATCAGCCTCTGAAGCGCAGTTTTGTTTTTCCATTCTTGAGGAAATTTTTCTCTTTCTGGACAATCTGATTCAACAATTGTTTTCCACCTTTTCGGAGAATTTTCCATATCTCTGTCGAGGTTTCTAAACTCATCTTTGGTAGCTAAACAGCAAATGCCACCCCAGCTAGAATTTGAAAGAAAATCGATTGGACTAGTCACGTGGGGTTTAATTGGAAAACGTAGAAGAAAATCCAGTTCTGTTGTTGATATTTCTTCACTCATGAGAAGAATCTACGAATTATGAAACAATGTTTTAACAATAACGAATACAAGCAATATATACAACCTGAAATGTCATTTGCGAAGAGAAAATCAGTTTATCACATTCAAATAATCCCCTTGTTGTGTACTGGAAAACGGAGAATGATATACAATCGATCAAATTATCAACTCTCAGGGAAACGGTATCCGCTGGATTAGCTTTGGCAATAGCTTTTTGAAAAACTACACTGAATGCCTAAAATGAGAGAGAGAGAGAAATAGCTTTATTGTCATATAAAATTACAAAATTTTGTAGAAAAAGCACATATAAAGAATTAAAAATAAAGTTTAACAATGATAACTAATCAAACAAAACACACTTTCAATAGTTGAACAAAACAAGAATCTATTAAAATGAAGAACAAAACAGAAAAACATTTATGAGTCAATTATGTAAAACATATGTTAAGAATCAACATACTTGTCAATTAAACTAATTACAGATATAAAATTTTGTATCATGTTGCTACAAAATGTGGAACTCAAGGTACGTTGTGAAATTCAAATGTCACATGATGAAAATTTTCCAACTTTAATTCATACCTTCAATGAGAACTGATAAATGGGATTGATAGTATTCAAATCATTTAGAATGAAATACAGCAAACTTGCTCTGGCGGCTGCAGGTCTGTAATGTTCTCTAGCTTGATCTATTTTAACTGAAGTTATTTTGGCCTCGGCAACTTTTTCTTCTATTTCTGCAGCCGTTTTTTTAGTTGTCTCTAAATTTTCAACCAACGTTGTATCTCCTAATAAATTTCCTCCTGCTGATGACAGTCTTGATAGAAGATCATCTTCTAAAGACTTCAACATTATTTTGAAATCGTTTTGCTGTTTAGTCAATTCTGCCTGTAAATGATAAGCTAAGTGAATGTTTGAAGGATTAAGTACTCAAGGCAACATTCATTACCTTTAGCTCTTCTAAATCAGGTCTTTCAGCTTTTACTACTTCAGCCAGAAGTTGATCTTCTAGGCCATCTCTAGTAACTGTAAAGTTAATTAAAGTAGTTTGAGCTTGCATTTCTGGTTTATAGTGTGGATTAGCCAGTTTTGTCTGTAATATCAAACGGAAGTTTGAATTATATTCCACTTCTTTATCGCCAAGTTTGATAACTCTACGGAAAGAACGTATAAATTTGTCAGGTTCTATTTATCAATGTCTTACTTACTTCCCCTTCTTTATGAGGTTTCTTCCGAGAAGACTGTCCAGTACTGGATCTAAACTCTCTTCAATATTTTCTAGCAGAACAGTTGCTCCAATAGTTATACATTTCTCAACTATATCCAAATAACCCTTTTGTCCTAGTCGTATTATTTTAAGATCATCCCCATATTTCTGTTTAATCCACTTGACTCCTTGCAGCTGAAAAATATGAAACTGAAGGCCAATATTAAAACTATTAATAATTATACCTGTGGATCAATCATGAGCGGCCATCTGTCAGAGTTTGAAAGAATGGTTGCATTTTCAGTGGACATGCGGTCACTTGGTAAACCCTCATTATTCCACTTTGCAATTTGAGTATCATCAGTTAACAACGTCAAGGGGTCTAAATCTTCTGTGATTGGAACAGCAGGCTAAAATTTCAAATTTCATTTTAAATTTGTTTATTCGAATTGATTAAACTAACTAAACTAACCTCTAGCGTTTTCATGAAAGGCAGCCACATTTTATGAAGGAGATCTTGTCTATATTGTTTGGTGAAGCATCCTACATAAGATATAAAGGCTGTGACTAACAAAACATCACCTGGTAACATCTCTCCTTGTTTCAAGAAACTGTAGAGATATTTATCATTGAACTATGATAATAACATTCTGAAAAGGCTTACTTGTTCACTGCTTCTGCCCATCTAACATTCTCACTGGCGAGACCACCAACCAATCGGTTTGCTAGCTGAATCGTAGCATTCGTAGCATCTGCTTCTTGTTGACATAAAAGCTTCTCAGTCGTTGCTTTTTCAAAATCAGCAGTTAGTTTAGCTAATTGTTCTTCCAGTGACTACAATAATATAGAAGTAAAATGGCGGTTGAATTTTCATTATCTTACTTACAGCTACTTTCCTTTTAATTCCGCTCAATTTTTCTTGAGCTGCAGCTAATTCTGCATTAGCAGCAGCCAGAGCTTTTCTTTTAGGTTCTACATCGCAATATACTTCGAAGAATCTGATGATGTTGATCACCCAAGCGCACAAGCCAGCAGCAGCAGCTGATTTCGACCTAACGAACTCAGGTTCGAATTCTGAGTCTTTCAAGTAGGGTTCTATAGCTTTCATGACTTCAGGATGTATATTCTCTTTATCATAAGTGATCAAAGCATCAAGAAATGCATCTACTTTCGC
This sequence comes from Cynegetis impunctata, assembly GCA_030704885.1. Classification (NCBI taxonomy): domain Eukaryota; kingdom Metazoa; phylum Arthropoda; class Insecta; order Coleoptera; family Coccinellidae; genus Cynegetis; species Cynegetis impunctata. Next base: position 551,612 of record JARQZK010001467.1, on the reverse strand, counting down.
CATCATAATCTAAAATTTTTTCATTACTTCTAATAATTGAGAAATAATATTTTTTTGTGTACCTTCGCAGCTTTCCAGCTTCTATCTTTTGGTATTTTTCCTGCAGGAGATAGAAGTACCATTACAGCTGCTGTTACATTGGTAACAACACCGGGTGGAGATCCAAAAGATTTCAATTCTGTTAAATTTGCTTTATTAAGTGTATTCAGAGCATCTTGAGCAGCTATAAGTGCCGGTTCTGCTTTAAGTAAGTCTTCTTCACAATCTCTTTGCTTTTTACTAACCTCCTCAGCAATGAAAGCAACCTTCTCTTCTTCTTCATCTGCTAAATTTTTTTCTATTGATACTTTTTCAGTTTCTATACCAACTATTTCAATTAGAGAATCGGCAGCGTCATTTTTCTCTTTAAGTTCCACCTAAAACATTCAATATCGTCAACAATCTATTACTGCAAACATTGTTATCTTACCTCTTGAATAGCAAGTTTTATTTTCAGTTCATCTACTTGTGAAGCAGTGCTTCTCAGTTTATCCAAACCGTTTTCCAATCGCTGTATCTTTCTCCGTAATTCATCTACCTTCTGATGTAGAAGTTTTGAGTAGAGATTTATTTGTTCTAAATAAGATTTTGGAGTTGTATAGTTGTATCTTCTCTCGTTTTGAAGAAATACTTTCGAAGTCTGATTGACAGAAGTATGTGCGTATGCCATAAATCTACCAACCGAGTCACGAAGAGGTTCCTGCGAAGTAAGAATAGATAATTTTTGTCTAAACTGTATTCTCTTACATACCGGCAAAACAGATAATTCTTCTAGAAATCGTAATGATACTGAGACCAGTGCTTCTTGAGGCCATTCATGAAACCAATTAATTTGCGTGCAATTAATTATAGCAGGAAATTTCCTTGCCCTGACGCGCAAAGTGGAACCAACAGGTGAAAAACATAGAACTACTTTAAGTTGTCTGCGTACCCTGTCGATGAAGAATTTCCAACTGTTTTCTCGCGTGTCTAATATGCCCGCTCCTTTGACTTCATTTCTAACTCCTGAATAATCAAAAATTTGTACTATTTATATAATTACTTCAAAGAAATTACTCAAACTCACCTGCTATTATATTTTCTATTTCGTCATCTGGGAACATATCGGGTACTTCACCAGAAGCCAACATATCATTTATTAGAACCAAAAACTGTTCATTTGGAACTTGTGCATCGGTCATTAAGAACATTATTCCAACATTTTTCAATCCTGTTTTAAGATATAAAGTTGCTAGTTCCTTTCTGAGGTCTGCAACGCCATAACCTTTTTTTAATTGAATTTGGAACACCTCTAGAGAAGATATGAATGCAGCAAGCCTGGATAGAGATTGCTTCCCACTACCTCCTACGCCAACTAACAGAGAACTTCCTCTAGGAGATTCCAGAATTCTATTAATACTGAAACAGCCGGTTTGGTAGATAATAAATAATAAATTACATTGAAGCGGGGGTGAACAATAAAACAAATATTTTAACCAACCGGCAAACGTGCATCATCGCATCTTCAAATAAAACTAAATTCATAGCTGCAACAAGATCGTTGTAGCTGGACATCGCTTCTGTCAATAAGGAGTTAAGTTTCGACCAACATGCAATTGGCATATATTTGGGTTCTCCTATACCGCTAGCAAAGTGGCAGTATATGTTTGGCTTTTCGAAAATTATTGATTCGTCCATCTCCTGCAATTAGAACGAAATAGCTTCAGTAAGTCGGAAGCTAAATTGAAAATTAGAAATATTTCATGAATTAATTAATTATTCAGGAGGACATATATACCTCGAAATTCTTTTTGAATATATCAAGTTGAAATTTAATGAATGCATCGATATCTTTTTCTTCGATAAGTTTATCACCGTAAACTCTTTGCGCTTCGTGCAACCAAAGACGTAACAGATCCATGGGTTGATTCAGGCAATCATTATTTGAAAATAATAATCCCTAGAAATCAAGTGAGCCGCATTACCTCATCGTTCATTCGAACCACATGCCTTACCTGGAAGACATTTGAAATGTCCCTTAAATTAAATATATAGTGAAACTTAATAGCAGTTGGCAGGAAAATTTGAGAAACCTTGTGATGTAAAGCTATAGAAGCCGTTACAATGTTTTCAGACAATTTACTAATAATAGATGGAAATTTCAGTTCAGGATTAGTCAGATGTTGACCCAAAATTGCGTTGTATATAGTTCCAAGCGATTCTGCACCTGGAAAACTTATTGCGAAAACATAGAAGTGTCTTTGCAGTCGTGGATTAATTGTAAAGCTGCCAGCTGTTGGGTTCATGCAAGAAACATATTGACAGTTTCTTATCTCCTTCAATGACAATTTGTTTCTATCATACCAGTGACTGTAATCTAAATGCTGGCGAATTAGAGTGTGCGGTTGGACTGTTCCATATAGATCTACTTCAGGCATATTTATATCGTCGATGAAATATATGAGGGTTTTACTACCAGGTGGGCCATAATTTCTTCCTGAAAAAATATAATTCTCTCAATAGGTTAAAATCAGGAAGAAAATAAACTCCACTCAGAATTTTGAAAATCTTTCCATTCTGTCTGCTTCGATGTTTCTCTTCTATTTTAGGAATACTTATAATTTCTTTACCTGCTTTCTTTTCCAGTGGTTTCTCCAAAACTTTTTGTAGCATTTCTGAACTCGTGTAGAAGTTGAATGGTACATTTGTTATCATATAATTTTCTGTTAAAGATGATAACTTTTCAGAAACTAAGACAGTTTTTCCACAACCTGCGTTACCAACTAACATCACTGGGTGTTTTTTGTCCATTAATAAATTCAGGAAGTAACGGATTCTAATGGATTCTGCTGTATGAACCAGCACTGCCTGAAAAATTTATTAAAATCCATAATATATGACTTTCTCATTCAATTAAAATACCTGTAGTGGCATATCAGGGTCCATTTCGAATCTACCAAGACTTTCTGTCCAAGAAACGAATTGCTTTGATTCGGAGTCAATATAGAAATCGAAAACAGTTCCACCCGTTGGAAATTTGATTGTTTTGAACTCATTCACCCACCACTTAGTGAATTCTACTCTATAGTCGGTCGCCTGTAAAATAGTGAATAGAATAATTTCCTGTATCTGAAATATTTGACCTTACTTGTTCTTGAAACATCGCTGAACCAAAAGCCCAGACACAACAAAACACAAAATATAACTCGTGCCATTCCTTTGGGCATTCTGGAGGGGTATTTTGAGGTGTTAATAAACATTCTAACAAATGACACAACATTGAAATATGTGCTGTCTCTACAATTGGAGTTATTTTTTTAAACCTCGTACGGACGTTCTCCAAACAGATAGGTATATATTTATCGAATAGCATGATCAAATTCGATTTCTCTGATGGTATGGTACGGGTTTCAATCCAACTTGTTACAAATCTGAAAAATTAAATGATCAGGTCATTATAATGTTACATATAATATATTTCATTTATCTCACGGGTTCCATCCAAGATCTTGAGGGTTGATGTATAATATTCCAGCTCTTGAAACAGTAGCAGGTGTAGCGGTTCGCAAGTTAGATATTTCAAACAATAATCTCATAGCTGGTGTAAGTGCGATACGTTCATTGCTAGCCAAGGTGAGAACTTTATTATCGTCCATGACAGTATTGAGAGATTCTATCCACATTGGATCAATGTCGCCATCAAGAACGATCCATTTCGGATTGTCTCCTACGGTGTTATTAAAAATCAAATAAAAACTATCAATATTGATGAAATCTCTTTTACCTGTTAAATTTGCTTGATCTCTCATCAAAACCGAAAACAAACCATCCTTCCATTCTCTTGTAGCTGGATTTATAATTCCAAACAGTTCATCGTTGGTTACTGCTTTTGGATTCAAATCGTTGTACACGGGTTTCCTCTTTATATTGAAATATGTTTTGAATAAAGTTTTCCACACTTGAGTTTTTCCTGTGCCCGCATTTCCAACTATAAACACTGAATGTCTAACCTCCAGTAACTCTTCCAGCTGTACAACCTTGAGCAGAAATGGGTTGAATAAAAATGGACAATTTGAAAATCGAAATATGTTTACTTTGAGAATAAAATTGTCCTCCGGTTGGAGGACGAGATCTATAGCTGCCTGTTTAACAGTCCGCTCGAATTCTGCATCCCTCTTCCTGGGAACTTCCAGGGCAGGAAAAAGATCCCCTATTAGACCCATAAATACAGGAGTATCATCTGAAACTACCTTGGGGATATTGAAATCTCGTAATGCCCTCATAAGAACTTCTTCTTCTGGCCTTCCTGGGTCACCTCTCTTCATAAAAAAAATCATTTTATTTGCGTGTACACATTTCATATTAATGTTTGTGTTACCTTCAAAGATCCAGCAACTACAAGAACAGATTTAATTGCTCTTAATCCCCAGTCATAGTGATCTTGTTTGGACAATAACTCTTTGCATAAAGTATATAAAGTAATGAACTTTCTTGCTAAAATTTTAGCTTCTTGAAAGCCCTCAGCGACCAACATAATTTCGCAAATTAATTCAAAATCTGGTACCACCATTGCGCAAGGTCTATAAGACAAACCAATTACTTTTGATATGTAAAATAAATCTATGTACTACATATATATGTCATGAAAACTGCTCCAAGTCTAACAATATTATAGTTATTTATGTACCAAGTGCGTTATATAGATCCTAGCGCCTGGAGGGTAACATTCGGCCCGAGGGTAAGTTATTTTATTATAATGAAAACTCGATTTTAAAATCGGTTCATTGCTCCTAGCATTTCCTTTTCATTTTTCTTCTAATAGTAGGCATGGCATTTGTTTATATTTTGACGTTTGTTGAATATTGTCAGCATTATATTTAGTGAATGTCATTGCCGCTTTATTTGTATAGTTTTATAGAAATAATGGAAATGAATAAATGAATTTACCCAAGGATATGATAGAAAATACAGCCAAAGCTGCAAATAATCTATTACCGGAGAAATCCAGACTCGTATACGATAAGGATTATGAAGTATTTAATCAATGGAAGTTGAAAAATGAAATTATTGTCATAGATGAGATCGTGTTATTGGAGTACTCTCAAGAATTGGTATGCTGTTTTATTTTTCATCCAGTTTATGTGTTTGATTGATTTTTTTTATTTAAGACCGACAAATTTTCTCCTCGTACAATGACCAGGCGTTATGATCCATAACGCCCGCTCATAATGCCCTGGGGCGTTATGAGTGTATTTATAGCAACCGTATCTAAGGTAAAATAAACAAATAATGTACGAGTGAAAAATAAAATGAATAAGAGTTTAAATATAAATGGGAAACAATATACTTTGTTTTTATCACTATTTCTATTCAATTAATTGTGCTTGCAGTTTCGTAGTACATTTTCAAGCGAATGAAAATGTAGTAGTACGACGAAACTGCAGTCGTGAATAATTGAATAACAATAAGTATATCGTTTCTCATTTATATTTGAAAATATATTATCACAAAGTAACGGACTATCCATCCAATATTTAAATTAGAGTGTATTGGAGACACATTGAATGAAACAAGGCATATCTATCTATCATCATTCTAGACAGTTGTGAATGTTTTTATAGAATATGTCCAGGAAGTCAGAATATATATATATATATATATATATATATATTATTATATATAATATATATATATATATATATATATATATATATATATATATATATATATATATATATATATAATATATATATATATATATATATATATATATATATATATATATATATATATATATATATATATATATATATATAATTAATTTATTTATTTGTAGTATATTCAAGGTATGATCAATAAATTCTAATATTTTATTTTGAATATCTGGATGCATTTGATTCCCACTCACCTGAAGAGTGCTTTCAGATTTTCAGGCAGTTCAGTTCGTCCAGCGTACCCAGGATTCATCGTTATAAAAATACCTACACTTGGGACCAATGAAATTTGCTCACCCATGAAATCGAAAGTAATTTTTTTATTTTTGATGGCATCAAGTACTGACTTGACTTGAACAGCCACAACTGACAACACTTCAACAGATATTCGGTTGAACTCATCAAAGCATCCCCAAGCTCCCGTTTGAGCAAGACCTTTGTAGATGTTACCGCATGACTAGAAAAAATCCCACTGCTTTATTATAAATAATGCGTTTAATCTACTTTCAAACAAAATTTATTTACTTTATAATCCATTTGTTCAGAACAATTAAAAACATAGACCATGATCCCTAAGGCTCTTCCCAAATCTTTTGTTGTTTCAGTCTTTCCAGTACCAGCCGGTCCTGCAGGTCCACCGCCCATCACCAAATGAAGAGACTACAAAACTAAAATAGTACAACAACGTTTCAAACATTTTAAATTATCACCTGTGTTAGTGTAATATAGCATCTGTCTGTCAAAGGAGTTATGACAAGTCGTGGTGTATTTCCCAGGTACTCATAGCTATATGTGAATTGAGCATCACAAATATTTGCGAAACAGGTAGCTTCTTTCTCACCCCATCTATGCCTTAGTTGCGACACCCACTGGAATGCTGTAGAACTCTCCACTTTCGTTTGTATGAGTTTACTGACGACATCTCGCGAATGGACGTCTATGGTACATATGGTCATAATCTTCTGACGATTTTGCTTTGTTAGATCTCCAAGTAGATGAGAAATTAGTATGCTTAATTGTGACACTTGTTTTTTATAATAGTCTCTAATAGCATTATCATAACCTTCTTCCAGGCGTGAGAAAGCAATGTTCACTTCACTGGTCCACCATATTTGAGTCCCACATAAGGATACTTGAGCTGGAAAGTCAAATACCCAAAGATCTCTCGGTTTTTCCTCGTAAGTCGCTACACCTTCACCTATCGAAATTCGAATTGTTGATCTCATTGAATCTTGAATTTTGTTCAACCAAACTTCAACCTGAAAAAAATAGTGGCATAATATAATATACAGCATTTCTAACAATTAATTTCAAGAGACTCAGACTATGTGATTCAGTTGAAAAATAATCATATAAAAATATTGCAGTGTCTTACCGGTCCTTCACAATTCGTATTTTTGTCAAATTCAACATATTCCCCGTCTTTTGCATACATTCCAAAAATAACTTTTGTTAGAGAATTATTTTCATCTCTTTCAAAATTTAGTTTAGATATAGAGTCAAACAATTTCGTTAAATGCTTTGCTACAGATTCAGGCTGGTTACCATTTGATAGGATATCGAGTAGATCAGCAGATGATACAAAATAAAATCTAGGAAAGGCTAAACGTTTTGTTTCCAGATAAACGGCCAGAGCTTTTTCGCAAAGAGTTAATTTGTTTTGAATTTTTTCAAGACTCTCGAATAAGCCCGGTTTATTTGTTGCCTCAACGACATTTAGTGTTTTTTCCATTTCTCTCATCAATCCCTTGAAATCACTATCAATTTCTTCAAATCTTTCAGAATCTTCTGGTAACTGTTTTCTAATATCTTCAGAGCTCATAAAAATTGACTCTAAATGGATCCAGGTCCTTTGAACCTCGAACCAAATGGTGATCACTTGATCTGCTAAGCTCAATTTATTCTGCCAGGCAGACACTTCTTCTAGAAAATAGGCAATAAACTTCGAAGTGATCAAATTTTGCAGCTGAACTTGATTATCTTCCAACGTTTCTATCAATTCTTCACTCGCTCTTAGCAGCTGACATCCTGTTCTTGCATGAGTTTCGTTTTCAAATTTCATTGTGGACCAAGTAGAGTTCAGTTCTCTTAGAGTCTTTTCCATTGACATCTCTTTAACAGCCTTATCTACAATGTTTTTCACTTCTTCTTCACATTCGTGAAGATTCAGTTCAAGTAAATCCGCCAGGGTAGTATTGTGATCCATCACAATTTTTGTCTAAAACATTAATATTAATGACTGACAGTCTATCATCAGAATTAAACAATTTTTTCATCTTGAATGAGTGATACGGAGTTTACATGCAAAGAGCCATATTGAGTGCTAAACGCATATGAAAATTTCAGTTATACTATTTACATAAAGACAGGAACATTGAGCGATATACAAATACAATTGGCAGTGAGTCATTTAGTTTAAATCGAGTAAGCTAAAAGTTTTACTGTAAATGAATTGAAGACCACATGGAAGAATCGACTATTGTTGTCATGTAAGATAATTCTAGGTTTGCCTATATTTGAATGACAGTAACGTTTTAGTGTGTTCATCCAATATTGTTAGTTTATTGTTTGAATAAAAAATAATTTATATTTCAGTTTACAACTGAAGTTAGTCATAGTGATCTTCAATTTATTTCTAGGGTTCGATCTAAGCACTTTCACTTCAGTGTGCTGAAGATTGTGAAATGTTCATTATATATTAATAGTTGCATATCAAGATTTTTGTTAATTTATACTTACTGTGAATTCAAGAGGCAGAGCTGCTAAGGTCTGCAACAGATGACGAAAAAAAAACATATATTTGAACTAATACCTGTTTAAGAAATGGAGCATGAAATGCTGCAGAAGTTTTGTTAATTTTTTACACTTCCAAATGGTGTATGTACAGAAGTAAAATGTTATATACAGTGACATGATCTATACAAAAATCTTTTATTATTGTATACTATATACAAATTTATATGTACAAGTAAATTAAGGCGTAATCAACGTACCTTGGTAGATTTCATAAGTTGATTCCAATGTCTGGACCGGATTGCTGGGTTTTGTAATTCACCAACAGCTTTCAAAGAAGTTAGAGTATTCTTAACCGTTGCTTCAACACCAGTATATGTATCCCAAGATCGCATTTCCTTATCTAACATTTTAATTTCTTTAGCGAATTTTTTACACTCTATATCCATATTTTCAACATCAATTTTTCTCCAAGGGGTAGTTTTCCAGTCATCCACACACGTTTGCACTATGTATATATAGTCCCACAAATGCTGAAATCAGTTAATCACATGATATGGCAAAGCAAATTATTAGTTAACGCGAGTATGTTAACGAAAACATATCAGATTTACCTTCAGCATTCTCATATCTTTTCTACATTGCTTCAAAATCTTGAAATCAGGGACTGACACTTCGAAGAGTGAACCCGATTCTTGAATTTGCCTCATTTCAAATTCAAATTTTCCGAGATCCCTATTTATGCGATCAATCAGATTATACGGCTCTTTACAAGAGAAATGGAAAAATTTGTATTTTTTAAATACTTCTCTGTAGTAAAGTACCCGTGCATCGAAATCAGTGATCCTTTTTCTTATGAAAATAACCTCGGCAGCTTGTAAAGGAGCTACTTGCTGTTTGACAGTTATTGCTATCTTTTTAGTGTTTGCCCATTGTTCAGGTAGTTCTTGAAGATATACATTGACTTCCTCTGGTATATCTTGGTCGTAAAATTTTAGCAACTCAATGGTATCGTGTAGAGGCCCAAACATATCATCGGTAGTTGTTTGTCGTTCTTTCACGTTTAGAAGATAGCCCATGACATTCACTAGAGCTTGATAGTCTCCTTCTTGAACTGTTTGCTGAAGGCCTTCATCGGCTGATCTTATGAATTGTCCCAAGTCTGTCAGGCTGTTCGTTACATTATCCACAAGGTGTTCTTTGAACATATTGCCCCACTTTCGAATGATATTCAGTAAAGCTTGCTTGAAGGGTTTTATATCGACTTTAAACCAGGCGTTGAATATTTCTTCAATTTTCATATGTTCAACTTCGTTATACAAAGATTCAAAATGATCAATTTGTTCTCTGAATTGTTCCATATTTGGTGGAGATGGCTTAGGAGCCGCCACGTCTTTCAAAATAACTAGCTCATATTCCTCGTTGCTTAGTTGTCTACCATACGTGAGAAACTGTTTGAGGAAGTTATCCCTATTGTCCAACCAAAGGTAATAATAGTTTTCGAAATTGTCACAAAATTCATATGCATTCTCGATTACCTGATCTACATTCAGAAGAATATCGATCTTCATATCAACTATATCTGAATTTTCACTAATCTCTTCCATATAACTCATAGTTTTTGTTTTTGAGAATCTCTCAACGACCGAACAAATATTTAAAATATCAACTATCAGTCCATTGATAAAGTTCTTCAGACCATTTGGATCGTTGTGGTCCAAGGAAGGTATAAAAATAACATCTGGTTCTCTAAGAACCAACTGAGCCTCAAATAATGGAGGAAGTTCATTGGTGGGATCCATATGTTCATTAATATATCCCAAGCTAGAACGGACAAGTTATAATAGAAAAATACCGATTTTCCTGGGAGTTATTATGATGCCAAACAAAGAATACTTTATAAATGCTAAAAGACTGTTAATTTATGGGAGATTGTATATTATAACATGGCATGTGCATTGCTTATTTCATTACTTTGTGCCTATCAACACTTTAAAACATTGATATTATCCTCACCTACATCCTACACATTGATACAAATAACTTAATACTATGTCATCTACATAGTCGACGTAATTGTGCCATTTTATAGTGTCAGTTTCCTTTTCCATTTGGAATATCTCCATATTTTCTTTCAACAGAGAGGTGATTCCATCCGCCGCCTTCTTGATTTCAGAATAACGTTTTGCAATCCTCTCCTCTCTACTTTCAATATGCAGGCAAGTATCTTTTCTCGCATCTTTTCTTTCAAAGAGGGGTTGTCTTGCAAATGGAATCAGAGCATTCCTCATCTCAGACAAATTGGTTTTGGTTTTTTGCAAATTACTTTGCAAACTTTCAACCAATCCATGAAGGTGTATCATGTAATTCCATATATCTGAAAGTACTCAATAATGAAGGAAGATGATAGAAAAAAAACAAAGCCACCAATACTTTCCGAGTTCCAAGTGAAATCAGTCTGTCCCTTATCAATAAGTGAGTCAATGTTGGAAATTTCAGTGGCTATTAAGTCATATTCAACATCCCTAGTAGTTTTTCTGATTTGGTTGTACCAACTTATTATTGAATTGAATTTCTGTGTAAATTTCCTCATCATTTCATTTTTTCCTTCGAATTCGAGAGCGCACTCTGGAATATCTTCCTGGCTCATTAGTTTGAGATAGTGAACTTCTCTTAGTATTGCGGTTAACTGAAAAAATATTGCATTTAATTGAGAATTAACAAATGACATTGTTTTATCTACCTGAGGATTGAAATTGAGTTGTATCTCTTTAGTTTTGGTTTCTCTTTTAAATAAGCTCTGCTTCATATTCGCCTCAATTTGGTCAGGTATATCTTGTGCCCAAGCTTTGAATATTTCCACTGTATAATTGCTAATTTTATCCTGAAATATTTTATTTTTATCAAGAATTTCTTGGGCCTCTTGCGACTGGGTTATCCTGAAATTGAAAAAAAACGCGTGAGCAGCCGAGCTTCATCACTAAGGTCGTATTTTTCTCGAAGTGCATCTTATCGAGATGCAATTCGAACGGAATAAATAATAGTTTAAAAAAACCAAGTATGTTTTAATAGAAAACCGAACTTAAAAAGAAGAAAATTATTTATTTGTTTGTAAAATATTGACAGAAGCAGGTATTGGTATTGGTATTGGTAGGTGTGGATGGTGACCGATGCGCTGCGACCTTATTAGATATATTGTGCCCCATCTTCTTCTGCTTCTCGATGTGTTCTCGTTTTACAGCAGCCCCTCAAGCTTCAATACCTTCAGGAATTTGAGGATTTTAAGGGGGTCTATTCGTGGTATTTCTTCTACTGTCAGCTGGTATGATCCCAGTGTGTTCAGTCTTTCATTGTACACAGCATAGTACTCCATCAGTATATGGTGGGGTGTTTCTGGACGTTTCTTGCAGAATCTGCAGGTGCTGTCCCCCTCTAAACCTAGCTTCCTTAGGTGTTCTTTGAGTCTGCAATGCCCCGTAAGAAATCCTGTGATTGTCTTTAGACTAGTTTTGCTGAGGTTAATCAGTGTCTTCGATCTTGCTCGGTTGAACTTTCCGAGGAGATCTTTGGCCCAGAAGCAGGTCAGGCGCGAATCGGATTGATTAAAGTCTCTACGAAGAGCAGCGCGGTTGAGGAAAATAGGCAATAGATCGTACCTCAATATCAACACAATTTCGACACTGTAACTCAATCTGCAGAAGCTGTGGAGCAAATTTTAAAAAACCACGAAAAAACAAGAAACCTCGACGTAAAAATGGCGACGAAGAAAACAAAATTTAATATAGGAAAGAAAATTTCTCTAATAAGAACTCAATACGCGTGCAGATTTTCAATTCTCTAACTCAATTTGATTGGGTTTGGTGGTGCAAATGTCTTTCAAAAACTGCTCCATACAACCAAAATTCGAAAAAGCTAAATTTCGAATATGTTGTTCATAATTTTATTCGACATATTTTCCCACTTGTTTGAAAACTTTCCATCAATGGTCCTCATCGCCACTCCCCTCCTCAAAGTTTGGAATTGCCAAAATTTCACATTGGTAATATAGGTGTTAATTTGATAATAAAAATTTGAAAAATGCACTCACGGGTGATTTAAAGCTTTAAAATTTTCAATTTGGCAATTCAGCCTAATACAAAGACTTCTCATCCATCTGAGGGTTCCTGCAACAGGAGGCATATATTTGTCTAACATAAACTGGCCAAATTTTTCTTTGTGATTCAATTGTTCTTGAAAGTATGCCTGAAATATTACAAACAATCCTAATTTTTATACAAATTCAGAATGTAATGATACTAACCTCTATAGCTTCCAGTTCAATAGATAACAATTCTATAATTCTATGATACCTCAATGAAAATTCAACTTTAATCATAGGTCTTTCTAAAATTGTTCCCCCAATGTTAATCAGCTGAAATATACAAGAAATTGAGGCTAAATATTTTTGTTGATCTGTTTGATTAGGTACTTTACTTTGAATATACTGTCTAAGTTGTTGCAGTCTTCAAGCGCTTGGCATAATATAGCAGAAAGCTTCATATCCATTTCAAAAATATTTTGTTTGAAAGTCTGAAAATCATCTAAAAATGTTGGATCGTCAGGGTCCAATACGTCATATGATTTGCCAGAAAAAATGGAAAAACTTTGCTGAAATTCCGCATAAACCTTAGTTAATCTGCTATTAAGGCAACGTCCTTTAACACCGCCGATTTCTATTTTCTCTAACTTATTAAATTCAAGAACTGTATTAAAAAACCATTCGACAGTGTCTAGTCGTTCTAGAAATGCGTTAAACCGACCAAAAACCATGTCTGGATGAAAATTCCAGAGCTGGAGTTCTTTATTCTTGAAAAATTGATGAAGATGACTCTTACATCTGTAAAAAGATTTCAGGAAATGTTTCAAAGTCTTCACACAGAGACTAACACGCTGCATCGCTTCATCTATATCACTATGAAAGAGCGTGGTTGGATCCAGAAACTTTTTACCCTGAAATAATCCAACATGAAGTTGTTTCATATTTTAAAAACTTGTACCTTCAAATTGAAAATCCATTATATGTTCGAAAATAGAGAATGGGCTTGTTATCAATGAAATATTTTCTCGGTTTTTTTTAGATTATTATGTTCAACTCAATCGTCAAAACAAGAGGTAACATTTTCAGCTCTTGAACTTGTCCCACTATTTAGATATTGAAGGTTGAAAATGAGCTTTAGTTTCCATGATTAAATTAATAAGTTTTTTTTAAACAAGCCCATTGTATGAAATATAAAAATTTCCCTCAAAATCTTAGCACACCTCACCTCTTGAATTAGCAAATTGCAGATCTGTTTCAGAAGTACTATAATTCTCACTTGATCGCAGTATTTACAATTAGTCCAAATGAAACACAAAACAATCATGATAGGTTCTAGCAAAGGCAGACATTCACTGAAATCTGTTTCTTCGAAGACAGAAAGATGTTTTTTCAGGGGTTCATAATACAAATTTATTTCTCTTGCTTCTGCAAGGGCGACTACGACATTTTTGAATAAATTTTTAAAGCAACTGAAATAAGCACTCTTTGAGACTTCTAAAATTGTCGCCATACTTCTCACTTTAGCTTCCTTGAGCTGTTCGTAAATGTACCACAAGTTTTTAAGTCTCGAACTCCAAAATTCTAATTCTGAAAGAAATATATTTAGTAGTTTGCAAGAGATAAACAGAGGTAATGCTTGTGTTACTGCAGTTCTTCCGTTAACCACATTATTTTATAGATAATAATAATAATAATAATAAGTTTATTATAATTGCCTTACATCTAGGCTTACAAATGGAAGGAGTTTAGCCAAGCTAATCTTCCACTCCTCCGGTATGAACAACTTAACACTGTAAAAAACAATCAAAAATTCAACAAATCTTTCCCTAGTAAGAAATTAGACGCCTTAAGTTACGCATAAACACAACTCAACAATATTCAAAGAATATACTTATTTCAATATACTTATTCTAATCTAACAAAAACTTAACTAAAACTTAACCAAAACCAAAACTATCCTCTCTCAACCGATTATACAATTTTTTCTTAAACGAACTTATTGAGATATCAGCCTCAAACAGAGCCCTATACTTATTTAACGTATAAGGGGCCATATAATCAAAGCAACCCTCAAATTTGGATGTTCTATGCCGAGGAACGCTGTAATTACCAGCCTGGCGTATATTCACCTGATGAGCTGACCCACGCAATTCCAATCTATTCAAAAGATAGTCAGGAGTTTCACTGGCAATCAATCTGGCAAAAAAACCAGCCAGTAAATACTCTGCCCTCTGTGCGAATGTGATATCTTCAAGTTTACTACGGTAGGGCGTGATATGACTTTTGTAGGGAATACAACTTACAAATCGAAGACATGAATTCTGAACTTTGACCAGATTATATTTTTCTGATCCAAAAAAAATTTCTAGGCGTTTATCTATAGTTCATCTACTTACCAAAGGATGGTGTAGGATTTACAACATTTCCAACTTTATCTGCGGAGTCATTAACCAAAACATCGTTGATCAAAGCAGCCCATTTCATTACGACACCCTCAATGGCACTTTTTAAATATAAATCGCATATTTCTCCTTGACTCTCTTTGAGAATTTTCTCAGATTCGTGCACCTTTTCTACTCCCACAGGCATAGGTAAAACAGTTTGGCCATTTACTTGACCTTTAACCTGATAAACGGTACTTTTCAGGCTATGCACGTGTTTCTGGATATCCTTTGCTATCACATTGGGCCAAATATCGTGATTTGAGGTGTTCGAAAGGACTGGAACTAATATCTACAGAGAATTATTCATGAATAATTGTTAATCAGAAAAGGAAACCAAAATGAATTGCATACCTCGTCTACTAAAGATGCAAGTTGATCTATTACTTTGCAAGATAAATCTCCCGAAATTAAGATATCACCTGGAGAAGTTTTAGGTACCATGTTAGAAGATTTCTTGACGAAATATACACCTAAAACGAAATACACTTCTCCATTTAGCAAGAATTTTCCCAATTAATTGTAAATAATTTATTTTCTTTTTCTTGTTTTTCATTGAGACTACGAGCCTGACTAGGTACATTATATAATCATAATTTTTTGTCAAAAAAACTGGTAATAACCAGTAAAAATTCGTGATGATCGTGCCTTAAATTGTACCTACTATAATTCATTTTAATTTATCATACATTGCCTAAGATAATTTGACCATAAAATATGTGTTTTGAACTCGCGATAACTATAAATGACAGTAATAAAACTATTCAATCCTCATTGAAATTAACACGACTTTCAAATAAATTAATCAGTAATATGCCCCCGTTAATTGTGTTTCGTAATAAAGAGAGTTATTCTGTTCTACTCCATTTGAATTTATAGCATAGAGCACGCGACGTTTTCTCTTGATCGATAGAGAAACTATCATTTTATTAATCTGCAATATTATTGGAATATACGAAGACTGAATTTTTTTTGGAAAACATCCCATTCCTTAAAGGACACTTGTAGTCAAATTCAGCTTTATGAGAAAAAAAAAATATATATATATATATATATATATATATATATATATATATATATATATATATATATATATATATATATATATATATATATATAATTAAGTGAACTAGGACATTTATTTGAAACTAATCAAACAAACCTCCTAGCGGAGCTGGTTATAAGAGTTCACGAAGCATCGAAATATCAACAAACTACCCTAGACGGTAATTGTTCGAAATGTTAATTTGATTATCACAACCGATGGAAATTGATAGACAGACTGTTTCGCCCTTATCGGGGCTCATCAGTATCATCCATCCACCGGGAGTGATAACCAAACCAACATTTCAAACGGTCATACATATTTCTTCTAGCAACTCCATGACATATAAATATGACACAGCGCCACCAGTCGGAAACAATTGAACCACGTCTTTCAGAACAGAAGAAAACATTTCGGCCACGAGAACAAATACGCCCGGAACACCCGAAGGTGGCTACCATATTCGCTAAGCAAGAGTAAAGCTGACACATCAATTCGATGTGATTCAACATTACACACCGCAGGCAGCAATCGCCCCGAATTTTATCGCAATGGCAAATGAATATAAGTAAGAATTATTCGTGTTAAACGGAAAACACGCCCGTGGTTATAAAATTAAGTGAACTAGGACATTTATTTGAAACTAATCAAACAAACCTCCTAGCGGAGCTGGTTATAAGAGTTCACGAAGCATCGAAATATCAACAAACTACCCTAGACGGTAATTGTTCGAAATGTTAATTTGATTATCACAACCGATGGAAATTGATAGACAGACTGTTTCGCCCTTATCGGGGCTCATCAGTATCATCCATCCACCGGGAGTGGTAGCCACCTTCGGGTGTTCCGGGCGTATTTGTTCTCGTGGCCGAAATGTTTTCTTCTGTTCTGAAAGACGTGGTTCAATTGTTTCCGACTGGTGGCGCTGTGTCATATTTATATGTCATGGAGTTGCTAGAAGAAATATGTATGACCGTTTGAAATGTTGGTTTGGTTATCACTCCTGGTGGATGGATGATACTGATGAGCCCCGATAAGGGCGAAACAGTCTGTCTATCAATTTCCATCGGTTGTGATAATCAAATTAACATTTCGAACAATTACCGTCTAGGGTAGTTTGTTGATATTTCGATGCTTCGTGAACTCTTATAACCAGCTCCGCTAGGAGGTTTGTTTGATTAGTTTCAAATAAATGTCCTAGTTCACTTAATTTTATAACCACGGGCGTGTTTTCCGTTTAACACGAATAATTCTTACTTATATATATATATATATATATATATATATATATATATATATATATATATATATATATATATATATATATATATATATATATATATATATATATATATATAGACAACTTAAACTTACTTCACCTACACACAGACATGAAACATTACAAGATGTCCATAAATTACTCATAAAAAACGATTACCCAATAAAACTTATGCAGAAAATCACTAAAAATAGAATTCATAAACTTTACAACACATAAGAAATATCAAAAAAAGAAAATATTAACAAAAAATATATTCCTCTCCCATATATTCCTCATTTAAGTAATAAAATTTCACAAATTTTAAATCCACACGATATATTACACCGCACAAAATCAAATAAAACAAATATATTCTAAATTAAAAAGTAAAACACCTCTTTTGCAAAAATCTCATGTTGTTTATAGTATACCCTGTAATAATTGTAATAAATCATATATAGGACAAACTTTTCAAAATTTAGAAGAAAGACTAAAAGCACACAAATATACCAGAACACAAACCACAGCACTAATAAAACATAAAAACAATGAAAATCATACTTTCAACTTTAATAGCACAAAAATTTTAGAAATAGAAAAAGATCAAAAACGCAGAGAAATTTTAGAAATGTTACATATTCAAAAAAATTTTAATAAAGTCGTAAATGATAGAACAGATATCAAACATTTGAGTTCAATATACGCAGATTTAATTCTTTAATTTTTCTAAGAAACAACATAAATCAAAACAAAATAATTCAACAAACAAACTCTAACCATAACAACTCATCTTCTTAGACAAAATCTGAAAATCTAGAATTTTCAATTTTTCTAAAAAGAAAGTATAGTTTAAAACATGTGATCTCCAAAATTACAAGTAATGTCTTTTTAAAGACAACAATCAAATATTTTAAACCTATTTTGTACATTACGTGGGTGAAGGTTTCTGTGGTTCCCTTCCCATCTAATATCAACAGACCTGTCTGTTGATATTGGACTAAATAGCACGTAATTAATAACTGTGTATAAGAAAATTTTAACACTTATGAGCTGTTTAATAGAACAAGTTGCTATTGGTATGGCTGAAAAAATCAGGTGATTGAAACTACATATACAAGAATAAATTTTTCTGGCGGAAATTCAAGTTTACCTTTATTCTTCAACTGTGGTAAAGGAAATGAACTGCAAGCCACTAGTTGGGCCGCTGGTGTCAAGACTATTATAAGAATGATAGGAAAGGGTCTTTCCAAAAACTTCATTACAACAGCTTTGTGTTCTTCTGTTGTCATCATTCTTGACCACTTCTCAGGCTTAAGTTTCAGGGTTTTTTGGACAAAGCTGCCCAAAAAGTCCATACGATGGTCAGCTTGCGCTGTTGGATGATCCATTGTTACGGCATATGGAATACTGATCAACACATTGATTAGGAAATTATACTCGTTTTTCTGCCATTATATGAAAATATCAGTCGGATGAATAAGCGAGTAGAAAAGTCGATAATTTAAGTACCTATATGAAAAAATCGTTAGACCAAAAGTTTTATTTTTTAAATTTGCAATTCTCATAACTCTTTGTAGAATTTAAATGGTATCAACAAAGTATTTATATAAATGTTTTTATAACTCCTAATGCTTCAAAAATAAGACTTTACGAATTATTTAAAATAATAATTTTTTTTGATTTAACAAATGTATTGAGCCCCAGGGAAATACTGTCATAATATATGAAAAAATCGTTAGACCAAAAGTTTTATAACTTTATAAAGAAATAAAAAACTAACTTTTCACAGGTTGAAATAAAAATCTATTGAGTAAACGCGTTTCGTCATAAATAAAAATAGATTTTTATTTCGACCTTTGAAAAGTTAGTTTTTTATTCCTTTATAAAGTTATGAATATGAACTTAAGAATTTAAATGGTATCAACAAAGTATTTATATAATTGTAACCATCAGTTTAATCTGAATGACATAAATTGAACAATTAAATTAAAAACTAAATGATAGATTAGAATATTGTAAATAAAACTTCACAGTTTTATTTACAAAATTAAATTAATATTTCGATCTTGTTCGATCTCATTAGTATTAATTACCTTAATTAATTGCGTTAATTTAATATTTATCTGATGTTGAAATTTGAGAAAGATATTAGTTAGTTATGTGTTCGTATGTGTTTTGAATTTTTCTACTGAATATTGTAGAAAATTTCGAAACAAATTAAGTTATCAGTAAGAAATAGTTCATTTTAAATTATAATAATATTATTCGATATGTTTTTATAACTCTTAATGCTTCAAATTAAGACTGCGAATTATTTAAAATACCTATGTAAATTTTTTTGATATTAGATTTAACAAATGTATTGACCCTCAGGGAAATACACATAGAATATAAAAGTAAATTGAACATTTTTCTTACTCAACAACGAAGTTTGAAAGTCGAAGAAAATGAGTATATTTATGAAAAAAAAGGTACCTACCTTGAAGAAGTTAGAAAATTGTAGATTTCATTGCAGTTTTTACGGTTGCTTTTACAGACAGAGATCGATTAACGAATTTGAACTGGAAAAGGTCCGCAATCGTAACAAGTAGGTGGATTGGTTATGAGCAAGAACATTTCAAAAGTTGGAGCTGACATATATCATGGCACAATCACGTTATTATAAATTTGCGTGGTGGCATTCGGATCGTCTCAAATCCCGTACCAAGACCCGCTCTTCCTTAGTTCACCTAATGACAACGTAAATAAATTCTAATAAATGAACATAAACATAGCATCGATTTTAACTTAATTGCGACCTATTTTGTATCTTCCATCAATATGATACAATATATATATATATATATATATATATATATATATATATATATATATATATATATATATATATATATATATATAATATATATATATATATATATATATATATATATATATATATATATATATATATATATATATATATATATATATAACATATATATATATATATATATATATATATATATATATATATATATATATATATATATATATATATATATATATATGTGTAAACTGGTTTGGCATTAACAAAACAGGATTAATCAGAAGTGACAAACACTAGTATAAAACGATCAAACAAAATCAGTACTTCTCTGTTTATATATTTTTATTACATAAGCCATGAACTCTTAAATATGATATATTTTGAAAATATTTACAAAATTTTAAATGAAATAATAATAATTTTTAAAGTAAAACTGAAAATGAAAATGAACATTTGTGCCTCTTTGTGTAATATATAATAATTAATCTCTTATTTATTCTTACAGAATTTTTACACTGGCACCTACTTGTAGCACAGATTTCGGTACAGATGCACCTCATTAAACCTTGTCCTCTCCAAACTAAATGTTTGGTAGGTGCTTGGAGAAATGTTTGTTTACCCAGCCTGACTTAATTTCTGCAACAAACAAACAAACAAAAAAGTCATAACATTTGGAAACTAAAAAAATAACTGGTCATTTGATGATTGGAAATGATCTTTACGGAGTTTCAGTTCTTTTCTCCAATGCTGTTATTTAAGCATAGAGATTTCATGCTTTTTCTTGGTTTTTTGAGGAATAGCGCAACTCCACAGATTGAGTTAGAGGGTTGAGATTTTGTATATGGATAGAGTTAATGTTTCGTGATGATCCTTTGGAGGTTTCAAGACTTTTCTCCAACTGCTGTTATTTTATTGTAGGAATTTCATGTTTTAGAGAAGTTGCGCAACTCCATTGCTTCTGCTGATTGAGTTAGAGGGTTAAAATTTAGTATGAGGATTAAGTTGTTATTTGAAAATGATCCATTGAGAATTTCGACTCTTTTCATCAACAGCCGTTATTTTAATGTGAAGATTTCATGTTTAAAAAGTATATTTATTGAATAATACAAATATGCAGCAAAATTTTTCACTATCAAACGAAGAGACCTGGCATTCTGAAATTTCAGCATGTTATTGGAAAGATGATCTATGTTGAAAAAAATTTAGGACTTGATCAATAAACAGAAACACCCGTAACGCTTGTCCAAATTGAAGTCATACAACAAACTGCCGCATCGCGACTGTCTGCACCTTAAGGGAACATACCCAAACTACGTGACCCGTTCAGGGGGGGGGAGGGGGTTCTTCAAAATACTACGATTGGTCACAGGGGCGGGGGTAGGGGTTAGGTTTTTGTCACGTAGTCAATGTTCTCTGGAAACGTGTTCGTTGAACATGATTGAGATCAAAGATAAATGTGAATAAAAGAAAAAAATACTTTTGTTTTAGTAAATTAAGTTCTTGGTTCATATGTTTTTTCTTCTTGATAATATTTTTTCAGCTGTAAATTATAGGTATGTACAGGGTAGCCAATTTTCGATGTTTGTATGGAGTATCTCAGTAACTATAGAAGGTAAAAAAAATGGAGGGCACATACTCAATCTCTTTTGTCGAGACAAATTCACTGGCGAAACCCAAAATTCGCTGTCTTCTTTAGTTTTCGAGTTATAAACAAAAATTTAATTTTTTCACTTCAAGACAAGTGTGCATATCATGGTTGTTTGTGAAGTTACGAGATAATAATTTTTACATAATTTAGGCACTTTTTTCTGCATAAAACAGTGGTAGAAATGTATTTTTTCAAATTGGAATAATGGTTGGCTGTGGTTTGGTTGGATCGGATTTTTTCCGATATATGTCAGGTTACTTTTGATGTGTAAGGTTTTAATAGCAAGAATATTTTAGTTCATTACCTTTTGCGTTTTTATATGTACCTATTCCATGTAGGCAGGTGACATCTATGACAGAGCTTGTCCATTTCTTTCCATCATAATATCAACTAACTGATTTAATCGTAAAAACAGTTGTGATATTACATCTGAGATATATTTCAATGGCTATCCAGGAAGAAGACAACCTAATAAATCTATTTTCAACTGATTAAAAGAAAACCTAATTAATTGTGAATCATTAAACAAGCCAAGACCAAAATATTAGATATTTACATAATTTTTTTTTATAAGACATTACAATATTATAACAACAATACAAATTACAATAAATGTTCAAACTTATGTTTATTGTGGTTGATACATAAATTACATCTCTTTATAACATTCTGAACTGCATTATGAATATGAATATTTGAAACTGAATTCACAAAGTATAAAATTTACGTGGCTGTCGTGTTTTAACGTATCATATATATCATATGATACTACGAAATTTTGAATCAGTAAATTATTGAGGAATTCATGGACAATCCACCCTTAGTTGAGACACAAAATCAGTTCTTCCAACATGATGGTTCACCGCCTCATAATATAAGTACCGTTTCAGAATTGTTTAATACTAATTTTGGTAATAACTGGATGATGAATAATATTCCAGTGAGGTCACCACCACAATCACCTGACTTTAGCACCACTGGATTTTTTCTTTTGAGGATATATAAAAGACAATTATATAAGAAAACCAGTAACAATATAAATAAACGTAGACAAAATTTTGTTGAATGTGAATTACATTTCAAATATTGATATTATATATATATATATATATATATATATATATATATATATATATATATATATATATATATATATATATATATATATATATATATGCATAATGCAGTTTAGAATATTATAAAGATAGGTATGTAATTTATGTATGAACCATAAAGAACATCAGTTCTTCACAACATTTATTGTAAATTGTATTATTTTCTTATAGTTGTAATGTCTTATAAAATTAGATGTAAATCTCTAGATTATACAGAAAAAAAGTGCCTTAAAAATTTCACAAACAACCATGATATGCTCACTTTCTCCAAATACTCCAAAAACTCCAAAATAAAAGACGAGTTCATATTTTGGTTTTCGCCATTAAATTTGACTCGAAAAAAGAGATCAAAAATGCACTCTCCATTTTTTTGTATCTCCTATAGTTACCGAGAAACCCCATACAAACATCGAAATTTGCCCACTCTGTAAGCACTCTTATCGTCACACCGCAAGCGTTGTATTAATAAAAACAAATATGAGCCAAATTATTTTTTTTTAACTTTCTGTCTACAAGAAAATGATTAAAAAATATTTATGAATCACTACGTGAAAACTAGAGGGGGAGGGGGGGTCTTGGAATATACTACGGATGGTCACCGAGGGGGGGGGGAGGGGGATAAAAACTTGTGAAAAACAGGTCACGTAGTTTGGGTACGTTCCCTAATGTATATGGTCAAATAACCACCTCAGGTCAAAATTATTACCAGAACCATTTTTTCGACACAAATTGATTACTGGAACCATCTTCCAATAAAAAAATATTGAAAATGTGTTCCACCATCTACATGGGCTTGTAAACTGTACATTACCCAGTCAATATAGGTGTATCATTACTTCTGAAACTTAAAGACATTCAAAACATCCATATCTTAACCTGGATTCGAACCCAGTACCGTCTGTGCCCCAGGCAGTTTCCTAACCATATACACCACAGCTTGATAAAAATTACAAAATAACGGACTAGCGAATACGTTTTTTTGTGAACGCTGCCCCAACGGTCAGAGATATTCAAATAATTTTTATAGAAAAAAATTTATAACCTAAAAAGAACTATAAAAAAGTTGACGAAACATTTTATACAGGAATTAAATTCCACGACGCATGCACAGCTAGTAATTTATCCATTTATGTATTCACCTTAACGTTAAATATATTTCGTCCCGGACTTTTTGTTCATTTTTTTGAGTTCTGCAACGTTTCAATACAAAGCATTTTAATATATCTTACCGTCAGTGGCGGATTTACCAGCACGCTGAGTAGGCTGGAGCCTAGGGCGGCAGATTTAAGGGGCGGCAAATTTGGGGATAAGATTTTTAACTAGCAACTGAAGAACTGGAAAGTTATTATTTTCACCCCGATTTCCGGAAGTCGAGTATTCTTCAGATCTCAACGTTTTGAGGTACAAGGAAGCCATTATGACTATTTTTACGATAATATATGTATGTATGTGTGTATGTAATACTTATCTATAACTTTCGAACAGGTCAACCGATCAGCATTCGAAAGAGTATCGCCAAACTTAGATATCCTGAGAATTGCAATCGATTTGGCCCAGTCGATTTTGACAAATCGCAGATATGAAATTCTCAAAAAAATATCTTAGACTACCAAACCGATCAATTTCAAAATTCACTCAGCTCTCTTCCTTCTCGAAATACGTTGGTTGACCCAAAGAACATAAAAATCGTTTGATCCACTGCGTTGTGATTCGAAAAATTTGAAAAACGTTCGACCGCTTCCCGCTATTTTTTTGAGCTAAAAGAGCTTGCAAATCTTCCGGGTAGTTAATTTTTGAGTTCATAAATGTGAATTTGAATACTTTTTTTTCGAGCTCTGTTCGGATGAGAGAAGCCGTTCTTGCTTAAAACGGGTGAAAAATTATCTAAGATCTACCTTAAGCCAAAAAAAGCTAAACGCCACAGCCCTTTTGTGCATAGAGTCAGAACAAATGAACAAGATTTCATACGACGATATAATTGTTAATTTTGCTAATAAAAATCGCGCAAAATAGTATTGTAAAACTTTCACAACTTAATTAATTAAATTTCATCGTCATCTGGTTATTACCAGATAATCGAATATATTGTTTTTAGAATATATTGTTAGTAAACGCAATAAAAATTATTCAATCATGTTTATCGAACGTACATTATTATGTGTATCAACGTATTCCGCCTTCTTAGTAGTACTATGATTGAGCTTTCATTATCTCAAAAATATGCCCAAAAAATATTTCTTGTACAATCTTACTTAAATCGTTGGGTTGTAAAAATAACCTAGGAACTGATACATCGATCCCCTAGTTCACAATCATACTAATTACAAGCAAAGGGTGGTGTAATTAGGACGATAGTACTCAAATAATAAAATAACAATTTCATGGACAAAAAAAATGTGATTAATATGATTGTGAACTAGAGTATCGAATTGTAGAGGTCGGTAGGAGCGGCAAAATTTGAATAGCCTACCAGCGAAAAATATCTAAATCCGCCACTGCTTACCGTTAGGACAGCGTTCGTAAAGAACGCATTCGCTCGACCGTTTTGTCGTCGACATCAGTTGCAAAATTGATCGCCACGGAAAGCCCTCTTATTTTAACGGGGTAATAAATATCTTATATCCACTCTGAAAGTCTATTCAGAATCCTGGTGAAAGAATTTTGGATATCAGATGAGTAGTTTCGAAGAATCGAAGATTACCTCCTACATTCAAATTCACAAAACCTCTTCCTAAAAACTGATGTCAAAGTTTCTTGACTAAAATAATTTTCACCCTTTGGTGACAGGAACGCAGAAATTTAGAGGTAGTAATTCTCCTGCTAATATTGTGTATTTTGGATTGAATCTTACACTAGCGACATCTCTTATGAAGAAGCCAAAAGAGATAAAAATTTAAATCTAGATAGAAAGTGTTCTGTTTCTGTGAATTACAGATTTTTTGTGATATCAGTATTCTATCTGTTACCGTTTTTCATAAAAGATGTCGCTAGTAAAAGCGAGTAAGATCTGCTACCCAGAACTGAAAATTGGACAAGAATCCTTGTTGTGTTGATAAAATTTTGTATAGTTTGGGATGATGGATATCCGAAACGAATCATCTGACTTCAAAAATTCTTGAACAATATTCAGAATGGACTTTCAGGGCGAGAATAGGCTATATATTATTCAGTTAAAAAAACGGCTTTTCATGTGACCAAATCCGCGTGGAATTCAATTCGTGTATTATTAATCTAATGGATATGTCGTGGATAACTTTGTTAAAGGCCTTTTTGAGTTTACATTTTTTCTATAAATACTTAAATATCTCTAACCCTAAAGGCAGCATTCGTAAATGGCGACATCTCTTAAGAAGAAGCCGTGAGAGTTGAAAATGTAAATCAAGATAGAAAGCGTTCTGTTTCTGAAAATTACAGATTTTTTGTAATCAGTATTGAAATCAGGATTTACGCTTGTATAATATATTTGTTTACATTCTATTGTCCATCCGTTGCTTTCCGCATCAGCATTTAGTTGAAACTAACTTGAATGATGGCGATTGTCCGAATGTGTAATGATTTGAAATATTTTCTATCTACTTCCAACTTAATGCAGCTGTGGGAAGCAACGGATGGACAACATAATGCAAATAAATACCTTATAAAACCTTATATCCTGATTTCAATACTGATATTACTAAAAATTAATCTTCAACTGCAATTAAGAGAAACATAAGACTTCCTAATTTGATTTCCATTTTTATGATTCATAGTTTTTCCACACAAGAGATGTCACTAGGGAAGCTCGTATGCAAGCCAAAATACACAATATTAACAGGAGCGCTTTTACCTCCTTTGCTTTTCTGTGTTCCTGTTACTCATAGGTGAAAATTATTCTCATCGAATATAATTTATATAGAATTTATATAGAGAGGTTTTGTTAGACACAGGCAACCTTAAATACACCAACATGAAACGTGGACAGCAGCATTTCGCATTTGCTATTTTGGAGATCTCTTTCCTCTTCTGCGCTCCTGCTACCCAAAACTGAAAATTGGACAAGAATCCTTGTTGTGTTGATGTAATTTTGTATAGTTTGGGATGTGGATATCCGAACGAATCATATGACTGCAAAAATTCTTCAACGATATTAACAGGAGCGTTTTACCTCCTTCGCATTTCTGAGTTCCTGTTACCCATAGGTGAAAATTATTCTCGTCGAATATAATTTATATAGAGAGGTTTTGTAAGACACAGGCAACCTTAAATACACGAACATGAAACGTGGACAGCAGCATTTCGCACTTGCTATTTTGGAGATCTCTTTCCTCTTCTGCGCTCCTGCTACCCAAAACTGAAAATTGGACAAGAATCCTTGTTGTGTTGATGTAATTTTGTATAGTTTGGGATGTGGATATCCGAACGAATCATATGACTGCAAAAATTCTTCAACGATATTAACAGGAGCGTTTTACCTCCTTTGCATTTCTGAGTTCCTGTTACCCATAGGTGAAAATTATTCTCGTCGAATATAATTTATATAGAGAGGTTTTGTAAGACACAGGCAACCTTAAATACACGAACATGAAACGTGGACAGCAGCATTTCGCACTTGCTATTTCATAGATCTCTTTCCTCTTCTGCGCTCCTGCTACCAAAAACTGAAAATTGGACAAGAATCCTTGTTGTGTTGATGTAATTTTGTATAGTTTGGGATGATGGATATCCGAAACGAATCATCTGACTTCAAAAATTCTTCAACGATATTAACAGGAGCGTTTTACCTCCTTCGCATTTCTGAGTTCCTGTTACCCATAGGTGAAAATTATTCTCGTCGAAAAACTTAAAGTTGTATATAATGAGGTATAAGTTTGGATCCAGGAGGTAATATCTTCAGAAATACTCATCCGATTTCAAAAATTCTTTCAACAGTATTTAGAATGGACTTTCGGGGGTGGATAAAGGCTATATATTATCCAGTTGAAATAAAAAGGCTTTTCGTGTGATAACTTTTGCAAATTAAGTCGACGGAAATATACCTACATTTAAATGCTTTCTATAGAAAAATTGTAGAATTCAAAAAAATTCATAAAAAAGTTCGCTAAGAAGTATATTTATAGCTATGTTAAGGTTATACACAAATTGATAAATTAGTAGCTTTGCATGCCCCTCGTGGAATTCCATTCATGTAGATAGATATATTAATATATAGATATATGCACCATTCTGTATATTTTCAAATGACCGTCGTAGGTAAAAATTATTATCAGAATCGTGATTTACCGAAATTACTAACTGAAGCTGACTTTCAGTTAAACATAAAAGATTTTGTGTTGCAGTATCAATCGAATATAGATTATGAGACCTAGTTTTTTGAATCGAAAATAACGATTCTGATAATAGTTTTCAACTACCATGTTTATTTGTCCATATACAGGGTGATGCAAAAAACGGAGATTTAACTGTCCCTCCAAAATCTTCACTTCGAATCCAAAGGAGATGGCGGTTTGAAATTGGAGTGTGTTATTTAGAAAGGAAGATGAATCCATGCCGGAAAATATTGAGAGCTTGATTAAAAAAATATCTGGGGTTCTCCCTATTAGCGCGCTTATCTACCCATATACTGAACTTCAACCCTCTAACTCAATCTACAAGAAGCTGTGTAGTTATGCAATTTCTCAATAAAACAACGAAGAAGCACAAAATCTGTACATTAAAATAGCACAGGTAACGGTAGAAGGAAATGGGTTCAAGGAAAAGGATGGATACATATATATATATATATATATATATATATATATATATATATATATATATATATATATATATATATATATATATATATATATATATATATATATATATATATATATATATCCAGGCGATAAAAATGATGTAGCATTCATTAAATGTAACTGATTTATTTATGTAAATATAAATACAACTTACGATCTACTGTAAACATCATAATTATACAACACAACAGGAAATCAGACTTTTCCGTGAATATAATGTACATTTATTCCTACATAATCGAAATTTAGAAAAGTGAGCTAGATTTTAATTTTTTATGTACATAGTTATGTGAAAGTTACGTTATTTGGCCTTGATGTGAAAAATATTCCTTTTTGGAGATAATACAGGAGAAGGCACCTTCAAACCCAAGCTCAATTCATGAACAGATTTATCTCTTGTTTCAGCAATGGACTATGTATCACAATTTGGCAGTGTCAGTAGCAACATACGTTAAGTCAACTCGAATCTGGATTTTAATTATGATGCATAATAATTGAAAAAAAGATGTCGCGGTCAAATTCATTCTGTAAATAATTTTCAATAAAACAAATTGATGGCAGTAGAATTTAGTTGAATACATGATTTTTAGAATCAAAATTCATCAAATGAAAATTATTCATTAAGTTTATAGAAGAATTATTTCTTCGTTTAATAATTCTTTTCAAGTTTATTGAATAGCTTATTTCTTCATTTAATATTTCTTTCAACTTGACATTTCACAAAATGTCTGGTATGCAATAAAATTAATTAGTTTCAAAAATAATTGAATTTTCTACCTTTTGATAAAATATTTGGAAAAAATCTGAATTTCACATTTTCAGTATTTTATTACATCAGAGAGCCATAATGATGTACCTAATACATTTATATCTTTTTATGGTTGGTAACATCCGCTCTGAAAGACATTTCCGAAATAATTTTTATTCAATGAATTTATAAATAATTTAGCCAATGAAAAAATTTTTTTATATGAAATTAATTTAGTTATTTAAAAATAACATACTTAATGTTTACAAAATCTGATAAAACACAAAAAACCGTATTCACTCAGATTTATATATTGAAACCCTTATTGAACCAGGTTTTCCTGTTATCAACCATTATGTCAATTAAACGACGAAAGTTCACATTTTGACCAGAGTAGTGTAGTAAAATTCAGATTTGTTAACACATAACTCATAGTAAGATAGAAAAATAAAATTGTTTCATGTACAGCCTAGCATTATGCTAAATCTGTTGATTCAATGCCATAACGATTCAATTTAGCAGTCTAACATTGATTTTTCCTCTCACTATCTATGCTTTTAACACCCAACATCAAATGAATTTAGTATTTGGCTAGTCTTAACGAAAATCTCGTCCAATTTTGATGCAGTCAATTGAATGGCTTATAGAAAATTTAACCAGTATTGACATGTTTTCATGATTCTAGAAAGTAATAAATGGCAGCACTAAAATACATGAAACAAAGAGTAACAAAAGAAAAATTAGTAACTCACAAATAAAAAAAATCAAACTCATAATATATGTATATATGTATATATGTATATATGTATATATGTATATATGTATATATATATATATATATATATATATATATATATATATATATATATATATATATATATATATGTGTATATAAACAAATGACTATCCAATAATAATGCGATAAATACCATTTATTATTTAATGTTTTACTTACTACTTGAGAAAATATGAGCTCGGAAAATTATTTCTCTATGGACCTTATTAAATTACAGAAAAATGGATAAAATTTACCCAAAATCACTTGAAGTATAAAATTTCACGAAAAAAATTAAAAAATAAAATAAATAAACAATTACATAAAAGTGAATTTCACTTGAAAGTACATTTGCAATTGGTGAACATTGAGCAATTCTAGATTTTGGATAAATATATATGAAATGGTTTGATCATATTTAGATTTTATGTTCTCGAAAAACACGTTCTAAATTCAAGCGTGTGTCAAAAATTTTGCATTAATTCATTTTACATTATTAAAATATTGCTTTTTTGAGAAAATAAATTATTTCAGATAATCTCCGATATTTGCAAAATTTTGAACACATTAAGTTTCAGAATCAAAATAATATAAAATTAGTTAGTTATTTACATAAAATGAAACTACTTAAAGATTATGAGATCACCATTTTGGGAGTAACATATTCAATTAATAAAAAAAACTATTGACAAATTATATACAACCTATCTACAATATATCACTCATTACACCATTTACACGAAGAACTCTAAAAAGCAATATTGAAAATTGAATAAGTTGTACATCTGTTGCAAGTGGCAGTGTTAGCTTCAATTTTTTCATCAATATCAGAAGAACTGATTATTCTTGGCAATCTGAACTAAAACCTTTAAGTTCCACAATAGTGTGGCTCCCACTGATCAATTTATTTCAAAAACCAGTTTTAATTTTCTACATCTCTCATAATAATATTAAAAACTACTTTGCTATAAATTTGTATCACAGTGCCCTGGTATGAATAATTGATTAATCTAGGAATAAATAATAAATCGAAGCATAAAAAAAATGTGGTCAATGAGCAATAGAACCCTCCAACTAAAATTGAAGTTATGAGCATAAGCATAATTAAAGAATTTTCACATGAAAGGTTGATAAAACATCTATTCCAAAAGCTCTCACGATGAACCCTTCTCAATAAAATAATGATTTGAAATTAATTATCAGCAGTTTTCTCCTGATAAGCGATAAATATAACTTTTGTGCATAGGAACAAAAACTAAATTATTATGGGTTTATATTTCATTTGTTGCCTACAATTACCTCATTAATTAAGAATGGTTATATCCTAGAGAATTATATATATATATATATATATATATATATATATATACACTGGCCAGCGAAATTAACGCACCACTAAAATTTGGGTCAATTTCAAAGTTAATTTTCTCGCGAACTGCTGAATCGATTTAAATTTAAAAAAATTTCAATGTAGGTTAAATCTTCAGAAATGACGTTATGCAAAGAGAGAAAATTTAAATTCGAGTTTTAGGCATATACTGGGTGTTTGAAGAAAAACTAGTAAAATGCACAACTTTTGTCATATTCTGTGGGAATTCCCATCAACAGTATTAGGTGTCTCTCTAAGTCAAAATATAGCCCCATCTTTTACAAGCATTTTGTTTTTTTTATTCACGTTTTTATCTCACATATTAAATGAAATACGGAATTTAATGTCGAAAAAAGACTTCAATTCGCTAGGGAACATGCGAACTGGACTGGACTTTAAATAGCGAAAAGTACATTGACGAAATTTTGTCAGAGCATGTGGTCCCTATGGTTGGTTATATTGGAGATAATTTTATACTAATGCAAGATAATGCCAGACCACATACTGCGAAAATAGAACTAAATTATCTAAATCAGGTGAATATTGAGGTCCTAGATTGGCCTCCAGGTAGTCCAGACCTTAACGCTACACAACATTTATGGGATCTAATGAAAGGCAGCTTAGAGATTTCTGCCTCCTTGGATGATGTAGAAAACATTATGAGGGAAATATGGACAAATATAGATCAAGCAAAAATTAGACGTCTGGTTCAAAATATGGGTCGTCGATGTCAATCAGTTATAAGGAATAGGGGAGAAAACACCCGATGTTGACTTTTTATTTTAATGTTTAAGATTTTATTTCAAATTTTTTTAAAATAAATTTTAGTTGTTACGTTTTACAATAAATTCCGTATTTCATTTAATAAGCAAGATAAAAAAGTGAATAAAAAAACAAAATGCTTGTAAAAGATGGGGCTATATTTTGACTTAGAGTGACACCTAATATTGTTGATGGGAATTCCCACAGAATATGACAAAAGTTGTGCATTTTACTAGTTTTTCTTCAAACACCCAGTATATGCCTAAAACTCGAATTTAAATTTTCTCTCTTTGCATAACGTCATTTCTGAAGATTTAAGCTACATTGGAATTTTTTTTTATCTAAATCGATTCAGCAGTTCGCGATAAAATTAACTTTGAAATTGACCCAAATTTCAGTGTTAATTTAGCTGGCCAGTGTATATATATATATATATATATATATATATATATATATATATTATATATATATATATATATATTATATATATAAGTATATATATATATATATATATATTATATATAATATATATATATATATACTAATATATATATATATATATATATATATAATATATATAGTATATATATATATATATAATATATATATATATATATATATATATATTATATATATATATATATATATATATATATATATATATATATACTAATATATATATATATATATATATATACTATATATATATATATATATATATATATATATATATATATATATATATATATATATATATATATATATATATTATATATATATATATATTATATATATATATATATTATATATATATAGACGTTAAATATCTAAAACTAAGCAACTGCAAGTGAAGAAATTTTTCCTCAAACTTCTCTGATATTACAATAGTTATTTTATTGCTGGATGAATATCGAGCAATGAAAGTGCTATATTATTATAATACCAACAGCTGAATGCTAATTAATATATTGACCATGCGAAGGGTAAATTAATCGTTAATTTCAGAATATTCATTGACAAAAATGAAACAATTCATTCAAAAGGTAAACATTCTGAAATTTACAAGAGAAATTTATTGGAATGTGAAAAAATCGGTTGAATTAATTGCCTGGCAAATAAATCCTATTGAAATCTTCTCTTGTCAATTAACTTGGGATAACATTCCAAGATTGTATTTTCTACATTATCCTTAATGATTTTTCTCAGATTGCCAATGAATAGGAGTTCTTTAGTGCATTTACAAAAGCCTATATGGCTCTGTGGTTGCAGCAACAGTTGGATGTAAGACGAAATTATCGTAAACATCACACAGTTCCTGCATTTTATATTCTTCCAAACAGACGAAGCCCTCCAAATTTGTGGATTGTTTTCTCGCGCAGCTCATACAATGAACCACGTGCCTCTTTTCTTGCTCTCGAATGAACAGTATGTTGAAAACTTCGATCTAAAATAATCCAAAGTGTTATTACCATAAACATAAGGGTTCAATTCAAATAATGAATAAAGATGCACCTAATATCGAGTTTATTACTAATGAATAACAAAGAGGAATGGTCTAAGTTAATTATTTGTGGTTTGAAGTATTCTGCTATGACAGAGCGAACATTATTTTACTTTTGACTTTCATAATGAACAATCGAATATAAATTAAAGAAAGTTGAAAAAATTTTATTTCAGAACCTAATTCTGCCTAATTAAATATATGATATCAGAAAACACAGCACATTTTTTAGTATGGATGAAACAAAAAAAAACGGATGGTTTCGATTTTTCACCACTTTTTAACAGTGGGAATCCAGAAATCTGACAAGGGTAAATCACAGCAATGGCGAAAACCCAGAGTACCAACTTTCAAATCAGAATAAAATTATAAAAGGTTGTGTACATTAATTAGATGGTATTCATTATCTGAATGGAACATAACACGAAACTATTATCGGAATACAAAATAACTGGACGATAAACTTACCTCGCACTGTCCACAATAGTGTGATGCCTCATTTTTACCCCTACCATGAAATTTAACTTCTACGCCCTTATGTTTGACAAATTCTAGAATCATGGAGCATTGCCTTAAGGTTCTCATGAGACAATTTCTGAAAGTGAGAAAATGAATTTTTAAGTAGATCGCTAAAGTAATACTGAAGGGTGAAATTATTTATTTCAATCTTTCAAACAAATTAACAAACTGTCGTAAATACTGGGCGTTAATAAAATAAACCAATACTTTATTTTTATTTCTATATTTTCACTAACTAGACAATATTCTAAAAAAACAGACTTTCACTTTATCTTCATCTCTAACCTCTCTCATATTTTTTCCTAACTCATAATCCACAGAACATCAACTCAACCACAGAACACATCACATTCCTTATTCATGGGACTAGCGCCCCCTAGTGTTCATAAGGCTGCGTTCATATACAATATAAATATACTACAAAACATTTCGTATTAACTATATTTAACTGATGCTTCTTGTTTTTACAACTTCGAATAAGTGCTTTCTAGTTTTGAAAACGACATCTACTTACTTGATCAGTGCGAATAATTTTGGATCCGAAACTTTGATGTTTCTAGCAAGATTCCATGAAAGATGTAACATTGGTACTATAGACTTAAAGCTCTGCAACTTGTTCCACTCGTACCTCTCGATAGCTAACTGATATTGCCTAGCCGTCAAAGGTCCAACATTCCAAGCAATATTATTGCACCATCCGACTGCTTGAACCCAGTGAACACAACCAGCATTCACCCAAACTAAATCTCCAGGCCTTTGAACAAATCTATAACGGAAACAAAAAAATACATACTATTGCAAAAAAAAATTCAAATAGAGAATTATTTGACAAAGCAGCCTTTGAAAAAGTTTATCGAATACATCTGCAAGATTATAACAGATCACTTTCGTTACTCAGGCATAAATTGAATGTTGATCGACTCGTACATATTTAATAATAATAATAATTCATTCAATTCAAAAATAATTATACTACAGTATAATAAATAGAACATCGTTATTAAAAAAATAGATCGAACAATTAACATAGATCAAATGAAATATAGATCAAAATGAATATAACACATACACTGACTTAAACTAGGTAATAAAAGAAACAAAATCAATCCCAGATGGTACAACAGTCTAAAAATTCTTTCAAGGTGTACGGTTCACAGTCCCGGATAAAATTGTAGATCTTTTTCTCGAAAATTCTTGAACTTTGAGAGATTTTGTATCGCTTTGGAATTGCATTAAATAACTTCATACACATGTAGCAACAGTTACTCTGAGTGAGAGACAATAAGCAACTTGGATACAGATATGGAAAAATCCTTCTGGTATTTTTTAGGTTTTCAAATTTTTCAAAAAGTTCTTTATGCTTCTGCACAAACATCAAACTTCTGAAAATATAAAGTCCCGTCAGTGTCAGCAGATTGTTACGTTTGAAGGCTCCTCTACAAGAATCTCTATATTTCATATTGAAAATAGTTCTTACTGCCAACTTCTGAGACACAAACAGACACTCACTGCGTGTGTTACCACCCCAGAATATAATTCCATAGGAAAGCATTGATTGGAAATTTGCATAATAAACTATCTTCAGTATTGATGAATCAACATGATGTTTGAGCATATTTTAAGTGTACAGGACAGAATTTAGTCGCTTATGCAGATAATCGAGGTGAGTAGCCCACTCCATATTTGCGTCCACATATATACCCAAAAACTTAGTAGAGTCCTCCACAATAATATCCTTTTCATGGATTTTGAGTGTTTTGGGAAACACATCTTTGGAACGATCAGTGTGGAAAACAGTACATACAGTTTTTTCGATATTTAGAACTAACTGATTTTTAGAACACCACTGATTAATGCTCTCAAATAAAATATCCACATTGTTAACGGCTGAATCAAAATTTGAAGACGAAGTTATTAAGCTCGTATCATCGGCTTACAGTACTAGTCCGCAGGGAACGTTACTCACAGCATTTGGTAGATCATTTACATAAATGATGAATAGTAGCGGTCCTAAAATACTTCCCTGAGGAACACCCATTGACAGCCTTCGTTCCCCCGACTCAAACACCTGGTCTCCATCAGTGATCATCACTCTCTGTCTTCGGTCCCTCAGGTAACTTTCAACTATTATAGATAGATAGATAGTATATATGGTTACATAATAATAAAGTCACGATACAAAGAAAATACGGTATAAAAATTCAAAATAATTGTTCATTCTAATCAATTCAGAGTTTCACATTGAAGTCCTCCAAACTGTAATACAATATCATAACATCTCCTGGGAACCAGAAAATATTTGTTCATTTCGTCTGATGAAAAATTTAGGAGCAATCAGGTTCGTAGTAACAACATCAATCAAGAAATCTAGTAGGTCAAAATAAAAAAATTGAACATAGTTCCTAGATAGTTCGAGTATTTTTCAACTAGTTTTATTTACCTATAAACAGGTATATTCGCCTTGTATAGATCTTCTAAAATAGGCCACCATGATCCGTGTAGGTAATTTATCTGGTTCTTCTCGCACAAGTTGCAGATCGCGCCCCAGTAAGCATCAGGGGTGGCAAACCATTCACAGTCACCTGGGCCGATATTGATGTTGATTGAGCAAAAATTGTTGTTTTCTTGGTGACCAGGTGTCCGACTTCCAGGTACCTAGCAACAGGGAACAATATTAATTACCTTTTCTTCGTTGCACTTAGGATAGTTACTTGTTCAATTTGCGTTCCGTGAAGAATTGGTCGAACATAGAAAATATACATAGGGACAAAGTGAAGTATTGAAATGAAGAGAAGAAATAATAAAGAAGGTTATATAGAGTCTATAATTACCTTCATATAGAGTTGGACAGTGTTCATTCCTAATATTACATGACCAACATGGGACAACATATTGGCAGCAGAAACAACCCTTGCAAATGCTGGTAACTTCATGAGCTCTTGCAGTTGCGATCTCCACTTTCTATCATCAGAGAGATCGACATTCGTGCCGAATCTAAAACAAAATTTTCACATAATCAATCATAAAATAATTTTTTGGATGCAAACTATCAGTTTATTATGTGTCTTTATCAGTGCAATCATCGCTGTCGACATAATTTCAATATGAGAAGAGGTTCAATCAATTCTAAACAAGTTTTAAGATACGCGAGAATGAAGTTTTCATTGATTCATCGATTTCAAAAGTTGAAGTTTGTAACACAAAGAAAAAGGATTTCTTTTTTAGACATGTCTTGAGAAAATAGAATTGGCAAACATTGAGATCACTAGTGTTATCGTACAATGATAATTGCTATAGAAACAGAACTAAACGGACTCTTTTCAACACAAAAACATTGCTAAATGAGAATAAAGTTTAATTATGACGAAAAAGTGATTAATTAATACCTATTGAACTTCTTATTTAATGAAGTACTTTATAAAATATTTTTGTAGCGAAATATGGAAAGTACAGACTTACTTTAACATTTTAGGGTTGTTACAATTTTTTGTGTTAGAAGAAGGTAGTGTAGCTGCAGCAGCACCTTTCTTTCGTTTTACAAAACTAGAAGAATCTTTAGAATCTGAATCTGACAGTCCACTTGTAGATTTGTCTCTTTCTTCCTGTAAATCGAAAAAATTTTAAATAATAATAAATAAATTTAAATAAGCACAATCGTGAGAGCAGAAAACAATTCAGGGTAAGATACACTAGAAGCTTGTACTTAGAAGTACTAGAAGCCTTTCTTTTTATTGCATTCTTTAACCTAACCTAAAACGACAAAACTATTATACCAACCTTCAAACTATCCTTGAAACTAGATGCCTGATACTGGGCGTATCTTGCTATAGTAGTATGCGACCTATGTGAAATACATGCCCATACTTTCTTTCCAGTCTGAGGATCGTAGTTATCGTCGGATGGTTGTTGGATTTGCGTTCTGACCTCCACACTGTGGTCGGGATTGGCTTCAACCAGGGTTTTTGTCGAAAATAGTCCTAAATCAAGTTTCAAAGCCGAAGCAAGACCTCTCACTACTGCTATTGGATGCTTTAAACAGAATTCTTGAAGTTGCGGACTAAACGCGTGTTTTTTGTTATCTAGATAAACGGAGGGTGTCGGAGGTAGAAGTTGCTGATGGTTCAGTTTGACAGACGGTGGTTCCGGTGGACACGGAGGGGGAGATCTGTCCGATATCAAAGAGTTACTGATGTCACCTTTCAAACCTTCATCTCTGAAAAAAATATGTGATATATGAAATATCTGGAAGTACCATAATAGGGAAAACATAATAAGCGATACGCCCCCTACCGGTGTCGAATATTACTAGAGCATGGGAGATAGATTGCTTTGTTTCCATCTGTTTACGTGTATTTTATATGAGAAGTTGTTGAGTTTTAATTGTGTTTTGGATCGTTTACAAACGTTCAGAAGAGATGAATTACTATTGTTGTGTATTCTATTGTTCATCTTGGGCAAAAAAAACCGAATATAGCTTACATACCTTTCCGAAAGCTGGACAATTCAAAGTTGCATTCCAAACAAAGTTGGGAAACAAGGAAATGATGGACAGAAGAAAGGTGTGGATTCATAACTTGAAGATTGAAAAAAATGTCTGAACATAAGAGAGTTGTTCTTTACAGTTTACTGAGAATAATTATTTTCCCTGCAGTAAGTTTGTTGATTTTTCCATATAGAATGATACCAACTAATGATGTGTAATTTTCAGCTAACCGAAAACGTAGAGTTTTTGAAGTCCAATGCTATTCCAACGAAAAATCTTCCACTTTTAACGGAATCTGAACCTGGGCCATCATCCAGAGATTCTAGATTATTGTATTTTCTTTCATGTAACAACCAGAGATACTATTAAAATAATAATAACAAATGATGTTTATTTGCACAACCAAAATAACAGTTTATCATAACATCAAGAATATGAAATAAATCTGGACTCTATAACTAGGTAAAAACTAAAATATTCAATTATATAATCAGGAAAACAGAGATTCTATCAAAAAAACCAGACTCTCAGAAGTCCACCGTACTTTTAGGATAGCTGTTATATGTCAGGAAAATTCAAAAAAATATAATAACTTATTACGTTCAAACCATTCAAGTAGAGTATTCATATTAATTATTCTTTCATTTCATGTTGTTTCTTTCAGTTTAGCTGGTAAGTACTTAGTTTTGTCCATTATACTCAAAAATTCTTCAGTTCGTAATGAAAGTAGACATGTCAGAGATGTTTTCTTGAAACTTTTGAAAGTTTTTTCATTTTTTAAATAAATAGGTGTTCTATCATACAGCCCTTTCATAAGGTATACATAGTTCCTTCAACCAATTAATTTATTCGTCCTCTACTTTATTTTATTATTGATTTTCATCTTCAATGATAAAAACTCAGTGTAAATTTCAACTTGATGTAGGTAGGTTATCTACTGTTGAACAGAGATAAAATTGTCCTCAATCCAAACACAATATATCACAGGAAAATACATAGTCCAAAAAAAAACACAAATTACGACGATAAAACGTTCGAAAACTCAAAACGAAATGAACGTAAATACCATTACAACCAATGTAAACAAACAGCTAATCTCCCATGTTCTAGTACCGATATTAGCCGTTCCGGCGCTACGATCTTAATTTCGGACGCCTATAGCTCATTGAAAGCAAAGTTGAAATAAAATCGACGATATTTTTACGTTCATGAGGGATGTTTCAAACATTGATTAATAAAGATATATTTCATTGTTTCATTCTTAACATCTGAACGCATCTACAATTGAACCAAAACATAGACTATATATTCGAAATGATACAGTGGCACACGACCGAACATAAGAAAAAGTTGAATTGAAGCGTGTAGTGTTTCACTGCTACCAGTGCTACCAACATTTATAGTCGATTTATTGCAATAACGTTGGCAATAGTTTTAATCATTAATTGGGAGCTTTCCAACAAGGCAGCACCGTGCCACTCTGTGTCACACTACCGAACACGGTGTACGGGTGCTTGTTGGAAAGCCTTTTTGATTTTTATGTAAAACGCCAGAGAGCGCAGCCATCGTTATTTCAAGAGGCAATGGACAAGTGATTTCTGTTTCGGTTTATTACGAATTACGTGCACCATCATTAGCCAATTTCGTATCACGTTAACTAATGAAAACTGTAAGTGAAATATTAATATGATATAATACAATGATAATCATCTAATAAATTAATAATTAAAACTATTGCCAACGTTAATGCAATAAATCGACTATAAATGTTGGTAGCACTGAAACACTACACGCTCCAACTCAGCTTTTTTTTGTGTTCGTCCGTGTTCCACTGTGTCGTAGTTGGAACAAGAAGCGATGAACACTGTGTCACACGGTGTCGC
Source organism: Cynegetis impunctata (assembly GCA_030704885.1). NCBI lineage: Eukaryota > Metazoa > Arthropoda > Insecta > Coleoptera > Coccinellidae > Cynegetis > Cynegetis impunctata. The sequence goes on along the minus strand of JARQZK010001467.1, from coordinate 510,939 downwards.
TCTGTGTCGTAGTTGGAAAGCTCCCATTATCATTGTATCATATCATATTAGAGATATATCGGTAAAACGAATAGCGCCTGTGAACGTTATTAACGTCCTGCGGTATTGGTTTTACGTCAAGCGGTATTTTAGTTTTATTTAACAGTTATCGGCAGCGATGTTTTACCGTGCCCTAATTCACAGAACCCGCGCTATTCGAAAATGTGACTTAACCTTTCAACCTAGCTTTATGCTTTGTGTCTTTTGTTTGTCTTGTCAGTTTTTATGTTTTTAATTGAATTTGTGCGTTTACCTTAGCCATATCCGGGGTTTTTTTGAATTATTATTGTTCCAATAAAAGACGAAAATAATATTTGTTATATAGATTCATTTTATTTTCAATCCTTTTTCCTAACTTCCACTAGAATCTCCGCAATGGATGAAGATCGTGAAGTGATAATTATTGGTGGTGGAAATGATCAATACATTGAAGCCGCTATTTTGATGAACATTATAAGGGATCAACAAGATGTTGATGCCCAACAGCGTTTTTCATTAGACGAAGTTCCAGATGAAGACTGTAAATTTTTGTTTAGGTTTGAGAAAGATAATATTTACAGATTTTATCACGCTCTACAGATCCCAGAGTTTGTATTTTATTAATTTACCATTACTTAAAAATCAAATGAAGGAATTAAAACAGTCGTACGTTTATATTGGTAGTAAGTACAAAAAACAACAAAGATACATAACCTTAAACTTTAAAAAAAAAACGCTGCGTATGCCTGGCATGTTAATTCCGTTAGGCGCTATGTCAAATACCGTCTGTCGTTATGCTCCGTGAATTAGGGCTGGCGGTAACGTTATTTAAGGCGCGTTTTCCTCCACTTTCGCCAACGACTGCGACTGAGTAGCCGCGACTGGTAGCAGCTGCGACCTATTCATTCAGGCGCGTTTTCCTCCACCTTCGCCAGTCGCCGACGACTGCGACTCGCTAGCCTGCGTCAATCAGTGTTTGTCCCTCGTTCTGGTCTGTTCAGCACAAGAAAAATGAATATTTCAAAGAAATCATTTATTGCAATGTTATAAAATTATCAAGTGCAGGAGGAAAATCTGCTTCTCATGTTAACGTTAGAATCTGAGAAACAGAGAAGCGAAGAATTAGCAATGTTCCGAAACAGACAATTGGAAGGATTTCAAGCAATATTAATCCAGAACCACCTGACAGATAACGAAACAAAATTTAAAGAGTTTTCCCGGCATCAATATAACTACGCAAACTAACTTTCGTCGACGAATTATCGCGGCACCCCTTCCGAATATGAGCAGCTACTCGCGACTGGACGAACGGCGACCGGACACTGGTAGTCGCGACTGAGTAGCGGCTAGGCAAACAGGATGATTTAAAATGCATTGGAGATGTCTCGACGAATTGGTCGACGCTACTCAGTCGCAGTCGTCGGCGACTGGCGAAAGTGGAGGAAAACGCGCCTTTGGGGACGTTGCGCTAAGAATCGAATCGCGCATAGGTTAAATGTCAAAATACGTATGCTCTAATACTGCCTGACGCTATTTGGGTTACCGATATCTCTCTATTAATATTTCACTTACTGGTTTCAATATTTAACGTGATACCAAAATGGATAATGACGGTGTACGTAATTCCTAATAAACCGAAACAGAAATCACTTGTCCATCGCGTTTAGAGATAACGATGGCTGCGCTCTCTGGTGTTTTACATAAAAATCAAAAAGGCTTTCCCCAACCAACAAACACCTGTACACTGTGTTGTGTGATGCGACACAGTGTGACACGGTGCTTCCTTGTTGAAACTCCCATCAGTAATCAAGACTGTGTGATCGATCACTGAAGTTGAATTTCTCTCGTGCAGACATGAATTGAAATTGCAACAATTTATTTTAAAAACACCAACATTTGAGGCGAATGCAATGGTTTTTAATCTCATCAATGTATTTTGAGTAATAAAATTTTTTTGGGGCGTTCATGTCTTCTAAATACATTAAAATGTTGAAATAGTTATATAATAAGTAATCAGCAAATGAATTCATCGAATCAAGTATGTAGAATATTGTTCATTCAATTTATTAATCAATTCAAATATTGCCATAAACGGTAACAAGCTTGTATAATGAAACTTATTACGTTTGTGAAAGTTTCAAGTTATTCTTTATCTTTGGACTTGAATTATTTTAAAAAGTAATATAAGTTATCTTGAACCGTGTATTAAAACTATATTACCAACTTACTTGCATAATTTCATAACGGTTTTTGCTTCCATGTCAATAGTATATTCAATCTCCTGGCGTTTTTCTCCCGAATGCATCGACGCAAGATCCCAAGGCGGTTCGGATTTTATTCTTAATATGCTTTCTGGTCTGGTTAAACCCGACGGCTTAACTTCCGTTATTGATTCCTGTTTCACGCTGACTCCTGATACTTCATCATTAGATGGTGAAAATGGTCCAGATGATAATGTATTATTTTCTGAAATCACAAAAACATTAATCACTGAAGCAAGGCTAGTTTTCTCCCCCTTTCATAACCGAATATCATTAATAAATATTAAAACACAACAAATTGAAAATTCCGTGACTACCTTTGTAAAAATTGTAATGATTGAAATGAAATCATTATAAATCAATAACACAACACATTGCTGACATGCCAGATGATCTCATTAGTTTTTTTTCGAATTGAAAAACTATTTCTTTCGGTTTGATAAAAAAAAGATTTCTCCATCTGTTACAAATATTCTATTACATATAGAACATGAAAGATAAAAAGGATTTATCTTTTTTCTAACTTCTTCAAAGTTTTTGATGATGAATTTCTCACGTAAAATGTATTTTGAAAAGTTTAACTTGAAAATGAATTAGGAATAACTTTCCATGATGTAGCTATATCAATGAAAAAACTAAATTTACGCTTCAGTTTATGTAACTTGGCCTAGTTTCGGCAATTATTTTCAAATGATATCCGGTTTTTTGCGATTATTTTTTGAAAGTACGTTATGAGACAAAATAGAGACTCTTTGTGAGAGTTTGTTAAGGCCCCTTAGTTAATTGTCAAAACCTCACCAGAAATCGTAGAATCTTTAATATCGATATCGTCCGATCCGAAATGTTTCAGTAAATTTTCAGCCAGCGTCGTGGCCAAATCTTTTTGCGATAATAGATCTTTTAAATCTTCTTCGCTAACATCTAGATCGGGCGTGGGTTGGTCAGCCATTGGCATTATATCCCTTGCACAACCAGGTACTATTGTGGTAATTGGCTGTACCAACTTATCGGGGGCAGTGTTGGGTGTAAAAGAATTGGCAGTATTCAGGGGCGACGTATTATTATTCTGGGGTGATAATCTTGAGAAAGGCTGGTTTGCTGTATTAGGGGTTGAGGTTCCAGTACCCGTCACTGGGATGGTCGGAGTGGCCTGTCTTTGATTACGCACCTGCTGATGCTGTTGCATAAGGCGATATTGAAGCTGCAGTTGACTTAGTATTTGCTGTAAAAACATCGAGATGATCTTTTATTTCAATTAATTACCACAGGAATGTCCCCAGACAGTTAAAAAACCGTTGATCTATTAGCAGTTTAATATAAAGGGTTTTTCAATAAGAGCGGGTAGATGTTGGCAGCCTGTGGCGGCCACGTTGTTTTGGCGGCGACTGTCAAATCTGTTGTTTATTATTCAGTCACTTATGCCAAATTACAATGACAAGTTACACTATTGAGCAGCACGTCCAAATGATAAAACTTCATTACCAAAATGAGTGTTCGTTAGTGCAAACGTTGCGCTCATTGCGCCCATTTTACGGCAGACGCAGTGGCCCTTCACAGTCGACTCTCCAACGTTTAGTGGCCAAATTCGAGGCGACTGGTTCGGTAAATAATCAACCAACACCAGTACGTCGCAGGAAAGCTAGATCGGCTGAGAACATCGCCGCTGTCCGTGAAAGTGTGCAGGAGAACCCGAGGCAGTCAATTCCTCGCCGTTCACAAGAACTCGGCCTTTCAAAAACGTCAACATGGCGAATTTTGCGTCGGAACTTGAGGCTGCACCCCTACAAGATTCAACTGACACAAGAGATCAAAGTAAACGACCATAGACAACGCCGTTTGTTCGCTGCCTAGGTTTCGGAGCGTTTGGAAGAGGATCTCAATTTTGGCCGAAAAATTATCATCAGCGACGAGGCGCATTTTTGGATGAATAGGTATGTGAATAAACAGAATTGCCATATATGGGACGACGCCAACCCACACGAGGTGCATCAGGTGGAAATGCATCCAAATGTGTGGTGCGGATTGTGGTCCGGTGGAGTCATTGGTCCGTACTTTTTTGAAAACGACGTTGGTGAGGCAATCACCGTCGACGGAGTGCGTTACAGAAAGATGTTAATGAATTTCTTCTATCCCAAATTGAACGATATGGACGTGGACGACATGTGGTTTCAGCAGGACGGCGCTACGTGCCATACAGCGAACGCCACAATGGACATTCTGCGTGAACGCTTTGAGGATAGGGTTATCTCTCGGAGAGGTGACGTGAATTGGCCACCAAGATCGTCCGATTTAACCCCGTTAGACTTCTTCTTGTGGGGTTTTCTGAAGTCTATGCCAATAAGCCTCAATGCCCTCAAACTCAACATAACGCAGGCCATCACACAAATTCAGACTTATCTATGCGGCAGAGTTATTGATAATTGGCCACCGTGAGAAGCCGCGGCGGACATTTAAATGATGTCATATTCCATACGTAATGGCATACATCGGTCTTTCAAATAAAAAAAGAATTTCGTTAATACCTCACACACCACTTGTTTTATTTCATTTCAACATCTACCCGCTCTTATTGGAAAAACCTTTTTTACTAACAAATACAGACAGATGGATGTACAGTAGTTAACGAATAATCGACATTCAGTTTATAGGCCAACTCAAGACAATTTCTCAATATCGATTATTATTATTAAGTGCAAATTTCTCAGTACTGTACTACTATTATGAATGAATATAATTATAAGTAATGATAATTTTTTGAAATAAATCGAGTTTTTAACTTTCTGGAAAATTCATTTGATGAAACATATGGATGTGATGATATATAATAAGTACCTGTCAAACGATCATATGTTGAAACATATCTAGTAGTTAAATTGAAAAACAAAATTTCGAAAGAACCCGGTTGAGCTACTTAATATTTAAAAATTTCAATTACTGCGAGGTAAATTTTACAAAAATATTTTGTCAAGAAAACTGAAAAGCAAGTTTCCTTTTCAGATACCTATACTTGTGAATAATTGTCGTACAGTTACTTCTTCCTCATTATATATATATATATAATAATATATATATATATATATATATATATATATATATATATATATATATATATATATATATATATATATATATATATATATATATATATATAATATATATATATATGTATATATATATATATATATATATATATATATATATATATATACAAAACATATAATTCTTTAAAAAATTATATTATATATTTTCAGCTTTTGTAGCCAAGTATCTATCTCATCGCCATTCCAGCAGAGATGAAATAACACACCTGAAAGCAAAAGGCGAAACAATGAATAAACCAAAAAATAACCTGTTGGTGTGAAGAGAGGGTCCCAGAATGGGACTGTAGGTACTGGAGTGTCTGCAATTGCTGCGCAGTCAAATACTGCGTTGCGGTCTGAATTGCAGGTTTTTGGTCAGGGTCGGCTTTGAATCTCTTTATTGGGCCACTTCCTGGTGAGGGGTACGGGGGTGGTGGGCCCTGGGAATAAGTTTTAGCGAATGATTGAGATCCTGGTCTTGTTTGTTGGGAGGGTGTTTGCTGCTGCTGCCTAGAAGACATTTCGGCAGATATGGGTAGATTCCACGCTTCTTCAATTGACAGCAACTGTCTTCTTCTGAAATTCAAACCACGGATTATAGCTGAATCGATACTATAGCCTATTGAGAATCATAACGTTAACATTTATGTACGAAGTGCACAAATACTAGCTACTAATATTATTATGTATTTGTTTGAAGATCACGATGGTTTGAACAATATTTGAGGTAGCCAATAAACAGGTTCCTAAATATTTATAGAGAAAGTGTTTCTAAAAGACTATCTTAAGTTTTCAACTGTAAAACAGTAATAATCAATTTGAATACTGGAGATTCATAATGTATGGAAAAAAATTAATTTAAAACTTATTACACTGATATTGAACATTATTTTATGCTGAAAAAAATTTATCACACAAATGAAGATCTAATTGAACTTTGTTTCAATTTTTGTATGACCACAAAAAATGGAGTACACTGACATGATTTTATTGAAGACAAAACGATTACAATACTTATAAAGTTTAATTCAGATGTAGATATTTAATTGCGATTCAATAATTTTTCAGCATTTCATGGACACGGTAAAGTTGTTAAAAGATGTTAGACGGATCATTTCTACTCACTGGCTTGTAACGCTAGGCATTGGAGCATTCGAAAGTTGCGACTGAAGAAAATTAATTCTCTGAGAGAGATGTGGGTTCATTCCCACTGATGGTAAGGCGATTTTCGGCAGTTTTGATGATATGAAGGTCTCTTCTGCGGGTCCTTTATTTGAGTTACCTCTGTTGGAGTTTAGGTAGCAAGCGTATGCGTCCCTGGCTTGCCCACAGCTTTCATACAGTATGCCTAGATTTGCCCAGGCGGCTGAATGGCATTTATCCAACTGAACGGCACAAATGTAGGCCTGAAGAGCATCCATAGGCTGACTTTGCTGCTGATAAAGCACTCTAAAAAACCGAATGAAAAGTTTTCCATTTAAATTTGTATCTCGTTTATCTATAACATTATATTTGGTTTTCAGGATTTCAATGAACATCTATAATTGATTAATATAGAAACTAGTCTGCAGTAGATATGGAGTGACTTAGAATGAAAAAGATTGAATTTTTATTGCTTGTGATAATAGCAAAGCTAAGAATCTTCGCAAATTCACGTTCAAGTAAATCTGACCAATGCGGAAAACTGGAGAACTTGCAATTAAATTAACACATTTGCAATATTATTGCCTAGCTCAGCGCAATGTAGAATGAAATGCACCTTTTATTTACATCAGTATGAAAACCTTGAACGAAATGAACTATTCGTTACTCTAAACATAAATATAATTGCTACTTATATCATATTTAGAAATGAGTAACACAATTTTAATTTCCAACAAAGTTTAAAAGAAATTTGAAGCGATTCTACCGTTCTAGGTACTATTGATAAGTCAAAACTGCACTATTATATTACTATGAGCAAATAATTTTATTTATTTTGATATATAATTAGCATAAAATTTGTTTTTTATTTATTCACAAGTATAGTACTTGTGTAAGTTCATTTGATATCTTTGGAATGCTGTATTACCATTTCTGCAAACATGTTTTCTTGATTCGAATAAATTTCAATTAATATATATATATATATATATATATATATATATATATATATATATATATATATATATATATATATATATTTATATATATATATATATATATATATATATATATATATATATATATATATATATATATTTATATATATATATATATATATATATATATATATATATATATATATATATATATATATATATATATATACATTATATATATATATATATATATATATATATATATATATATATGTATATATATATATATATATATATATATATATATATATATATATATATATATACATTTATATATATATATATATATATATATATATTTATATATATATATATATATATATATATATATATATATATATATATATATCTACTGCTTACCTGTATCAAAAAAATTGAAATAATAAAAACGAAATTTCTGGAAAATAGTGTCGCTATCAAAAAAAGTCTATCGTCAAGAAATCGACACTTACCCTATAGAGCACCAAGTATCAGCATTTCCTTCCGATTTCTCAACTGAGTTTCTGTAGGCGATAAATGCATCATGCACTTTACCAATACTGGCGTAGCATCTACCCAATAGATATAGTGTCTGCCCGGAAAACGGATCAGCATCAATGGCTCGTTGTAGGCAGTGGATAGCTAAGGGAATACGTTGATTCTTGTCTCCTAAAGAATCATGGCAGTGGTACAACCAACCAAGTTGTCTGAATATGTCGGCACGTAAAGACTGACTTATCGTTTTGTCACGGAGTAGAAGCTCATATCTGTCTTTGGCGCCTTTAACTTTACCTTGCACCTCGAAGAGATGAGCAATGTGAAATTTGACTGCAACAAACAGAAGACATTTTACACAGTAAAAACTAATTTAGGAATATTCAGGAAGCTTTCGAAATCCTGAAGTTTCCATTACATAGACAGTATTCACGAAATTCCACACAGAAATCTGCATCTGTGGGTTCAACGTTTCAGAGATTAATTTTTCCAAGCAATTTCAATTAAATTATATATTATGCAATATTTAATTTACATTTATTTTATTATGATTACACCCAAATGTTGAATGTTATACTATGTGACGTCATTAGTGCAATCTATTTTTTTAAAATGTAATAACTTGGTACAATTCTTTGACATAATGAACTTTCTATTACAAACTCTTTGTTTTCCCCAATATCTGATAATTCGAAAATTACTAATGCAGAAACCATGTTGTTGGAATAGACACTGCGCGTGCGTAAGTTATCGTAACGCGGCCCAATACGTCTGTTTGGGCATGCTCGTTTTCGGTAATGCAGAAACCATATTGTTGGAATAGACACTGCGCGTGCGTAAGATATCGTAACGCGGCCCAATACGTCTGGTTGGGCATGCTCGTTTTCGGAAGCCATAACCTTGAGAAAAAGAAGCAGAAGAATAGAAAACTTTCTTCCTGTTCCTTTTTCAGTTAGATCTTGAATCTTGGCGGTCAGATTAATTGCCATTTTTAATCCGCGTAATCGAGACGTATTGCGGTTGATCAATGATTTGATTCTTCAATATTTTCAATGAAAATGTGATAAAATATTTGGGAAAATTGATAAATTAGTGAATTATGATTAGTTTCGTTCGGTTAACTGAGTGATATCGGAAAGGATTATTAAAAAAATATTAGATTCTCATTGTGCCATTGTGAAAAATGCATTGTCGTTTGGCGGTAAAATGAAGCAACTGAAAATTTATTTGCATTCTGCGAATCAATGTGAATCGATCAACAGTGTGATGAGAGCAAATGCATAGCAGTTATTAGTGTCATCTAGATAATTACTGGTTACAGAAATGTAATTTGAAATAAGGTAATGTGATATTCAAACATGTGCATATGTAAAATATTGAAAACCTAATGATTACATAACTCCATAAGCTTGTATAAAACGTACAATTCAGTAATCTCAACATGAACTTTTCCTCTTATTTGAGGGCCACACTAATTTGGAGAATTTCAATAGTTCCCATTCATGATTCCGAAAATATGAAGGTACTTAGGTACTTACTATTTGAAAATTTCAAATAGTAAAGGGATATCGAAATATGACAAAATTTTTGTAAATTACTAATTAATGGTTGAAAAATACGAATCTGAATTGAGAAATTGCAAGAGATCAACGAAGTCCAACACAAACTCTGAATTCAAGAAAGTATCGAATTCGGAAATAGATAAATTGGAGGGAAGAAAACGGCGATCGAGCAACAAAATGGCGGCGTTTTGCCGGCATTTTCTTAGGAAATAATCGAAATTTTATCAACGCTACTAACACAATCTCAGAATAATTCAAAAAATTATCGAATCCGGAAAATGTTAAATTGGAAGAAAAAAAAGATATTCTAATTCACGGTTGAAAATGCGAACCTTAATTGAGAAATCGCAAGAGATCATGGAATTCCATGGATATCCTAAGAAAATGTCTGCAAAACGACGCCATGATTATTGAAAGCTGGCACTATTTGGTTATAAGTACTTGCCCAACTTACTAATTTTGAGTGAAGAAAACGAATCTGTACTATGATTTTGTCGCTCGATCAGATTTTTTTTCTTCAAAAAATTAACTTGACCTGTCCTAACCCAACGCTAATAACACATCCTCAGAATTTGAAAAAGTATCTGATTCAGAAATATAAAAATTGGAAGAAAAAAAGGTAGTCGAGCTCGATGATTTTTTTTACGCAATAATTTATAGTTGAAAATACGAATCTGAAATGAGAAATTGCCAGAGATCAAAGAATTCCAGATTTCCTGAGAAAACTTCGGCGGTAAAACGCCGCCATGATTGTTGAAAGCTGGCTGTATTGAGTTGTAAGTAACTGCCTAACATACTAATTTTGAGTTGAAAAAAACGAATCTGCACTCAGATTTTATCGCGCGATCGCCTTTTTTTTCTTCAACAAATTAACTTGACCTCTCCTAACCCAACGCTACTAACACAACCTCAGAATTCAAGAAGGGGTCGAATTAAAAAATAGATAAATTGGAAGAAAAAAAAACCGGCCAAGTGCGAGTCGAACTCGATGGGTTCCGTACCATTGACTATGCCCCCCTTAAATATTTATTTAATTTTAATTTTATTAATTATTATTAAAGTAAAAATACAACTGAGTATTTTCTGAATTATTTTTCAAGTGCCTACCTGTTGCCATTATTGATGTCGAGCAAGAAAGGGCAAAAAATCACGTTTGTCGTATGGGAGCCCCCTTAAATATTTATTTTATTTTGTTTTTAGTATTTGTTGTTATAGCGACAACAGAAATACATAATTTGTGAAAATTTCAACTGTCTAGCTATCGCGGTACTTGAGGTTCTTGAGATACAGTCTGGTGAAGACAGACGGACGGCGAAGTAATAGGGTCCCGTTTTTACGTTTACGGAACCCTAAAAACATAATCGAGCAACAAAATGGCGGCGTTTTGTCGACATTTTCCTATAAAATAATAGAAAATGAATATACGTAATGCGATGATCCTCAGCAATTCATGAATTAAGATTCGTATTTTCCAGCTTTATTTAGTTGGTAAGAAAAATTTTATCATACTTAGAGAAGTGTATATATACTACATAATTACCAAAAAAACTTCCGAATGATAGATTTATCATCGAGAAGCTATTGTTCCACTGTTAATTTGTATTTTGATTAATCCCCCATCGTCCACTGATTCAATGCGTATAGAAACAGTATAAATTGAGGTCAAAGATCTTGTAAATACGCAGTTTCAACTAATGAAGAATCCAGTCGCGCCAACCTGATAACTGAAATATTTTTCTAGTAGAATTATAAGCATTTCTGAATAATCGCCTTTGTTAGATGATTGATTCAATCGAATCATCATTACTGTTCCCGTCAAAAACTTGCAGCTTTGGAAATGATTGATGATACCACCGTAGTCCACGGACGAGCTGTGGGTGGCATTCGAAATAGAACCTTGAAAAATCTCGATTGGTATGAAACCAGAGTGCGCTCTAAGCTGTATTTGCTAAACAAATAAAATGTCATAATTGTATAGCCGAACTGACCTATCGCAATCTCGTGCGTAGTGAGAAAGTTACGTGCAAATCTATTTGTATATCCTTGACCTTCCGAGCTTAGATAATTAGTACTGATTTCGTTTAATTGGTACATTTTCATAACATCGTTTTCTCTTCACAATGTGAAAGGGTAATGCAACGCAAAGGTTATATACAGGATGTATCGTGACAACAAATTCAAGTACCAATTTAAAATTGATCGAACATGTCACCAATCTTATGTCACAAAACAAATTTTGTCTGGAATTGTTTTGTAGGAATCAAGACCGCTTCAATTAATCGATTGTTCTCATGAAAAATTTAGATTTTTCTTTAAGGCAAAAATATCTAATCTGCATAAATATTTAACATTTACGGAAAACTACCTCAATATTTCAAAATTTTCAGTTTTATGTATATTCGATTTTTTTTACAATTGTAAATTTGTTTTCTTAATATAGCTGGTAATGTATATTAATTTAAGATTATATTATCAGTAGTTTTTGTGGTTATTCTATGGCTAAACGAAATTTGATTTTGGTTAAAATACCCATAAAAACAAGCTTACTTTTTTATATCAGGTGCTGCAAAGTGGGCACTAACAACTTCAACTCAAAAGCAAATAGAGTTGGCACATATACGTCAACTATTAATTTTAAAAATATATCCAAACTGCATGAATAGTCCATATATGAATTTGCTTGCCGTTCAATATTCAAAATTTACGAAAAACTACATAATTTTTCATAATTTTCATCATTTTTATGTTTAGCAAATTTTATGTTATCCCGATTTATTTTTACAATTGTGAATTTGTTTTCTTATTATATTTTGCGTCTGTGTATGTTACTTTGAGATTATATGGTTGTGAATTAGTTTTGTAATGTTTGAGGTATAGAAATATCAATCGTTTCTGGTTATTCTAATGGCTAAAGATTGTAAATGATTTTAATTTTGATTAAAACGGCCACGCAAATACGCTTCTTTCTTTATATACAGAAGGAATTGCCAGGCGACCAATAACAACTGCAACTATAAAGCCTTCTGGAAATTCTTTTCTTTTGTGACAGCAAATAGTATTGACATATATATTACAACTTCATATAACAGTTTTATGATTAAAACGGCCAAGCAAATACTCTTCCTTTTTCATTTCAAGGAAAAGTTGCCAAGAGGCCAATAACAAATCAACTCAAAAGTGATCAATAGAGCCTTTCTTTTTTGAAAACAAATAGTATTGGCATATATATTCCAACTTCATGTAACTGATTCATGTTTAAAACGGCCATGCAAATACTCTTCCTTTTTCATTTCAATGAAGAGTTATCCCAAGGCACCAATAAAAACATTATCTCGAGAGCCATCGAGAAAGTCCTTTCTTTTTTGACAACAAATAGTATTGACACATATATTCTAGGTTCATATAACTGATTTATTATTAAAACGGCCATGAAAATACACTTTCATTTTCATTTCAAGGAAGAGTTGCCTGCCAAGGGGCCAATATCAACTTCAACTCAAAACCCATCAAGAAAGTCCTTTCTTTTTTGACAAGAATTAGTAATGACACATATACCCTAGCTTCATATAACTGATTTATGATTAAGACGGCCATGCAAATACTCTTTCTCTTTCATTGCAAGGAAGAGTGTTGCCAAGGGGCCAATAACAACTTTTACTAAAAGCCATCAAGAAAGTCCTTTCTTTTTTGACAACAAATAGTATTGACACATATATTCCAACTTATATAACTGATTTATGATTATAACGACCATGCAAATTCTCTTCCTTTTCATTTCAAGGAAGAGTGTTGCCATGGCCAATAACAAATTCAACTCAAAAGTCATCAAGAAAGCCTTTCTTTTTTGACAGAAAATAGAATTGGATCTTTTACGTCAACTATAAATGTTGAAAATATATCTGAACTGCAGAAATAGTCCATACCTGAAGTTGATTGCGATTAACATTCAACATTCACGTAAAATTACATCATGTTTTTATAACTTTTATCAGTTTTATGTTTTACCGATTTTTTTTTGCAGCTGTATATTTGTTTTCTCATAATATTTTGCTCTTGTGTGTTATTTATATGGTTGTGAGTAAGTTTTGCAATGTTTGAGATATAGAAATATTATCAATCGTTTTTGCATTTATTCCAATGGCTAAAGCTTGTGAATGATTTCAATTTTTATTGAATACGGCTTATGTTTATTCAATTTTATGTTTTACCGATTTTTTTTGCAGCTGTATATTTGTTTTCTCATAATATTTTGCACGTGTGTGTTATTTATATGGTTGTGAGTAAGTTTTGCAATGTTTGAGGTATAGAAATATTATCAATCGTTTCTGCATTTATTCCAATGGCTAAAGCTTGTGAATGATTTCAATTTTTATTAAATACGGCCACGCAAATACGCTTCCTTCTTTATATAAAGTAGGAATTGCCACGTGGCCAATAAAAACTTCAATTCTAAAGCCTTCAAGAAAGTCCGTTCTTTTTTGACGGCTAATAGAATTGACACATATATTCCAACTTCACAGAACAGTTTTATGATGAAAACGGCCATGCAAATACTCTTCCTTTTTCATTTCAAGGAAGAGTTGCCTGCCAAAGAGCCAATAACAACTTCAACGCAAAACCCATCAAGAAAGTTCTTTCTTTTTTGACAAGAATTAGTAATGACACATATATTCTAGCTTCATATAACTGATTTATGATTAAGACGGCCATGCAAATACTCTTCCTTTTTCTTTTCAAGGAAGAGTGTTGCCAAGGGGCAAATAACAACTTCATCTTGAAAGCCATCAAGAAAGTAATTTCTTTTTTTGACAACAAATTGTATTGACATTCTAGTTTCATATAATTGATTTAGTGTTGCCAAGGGGCTAATAACAAATTCAATTCAAAATTCATCAAGTAAGCCTGTCTTTTTGACAGCTCACTTAGAATAGGCACATATATGTCAACTATTAATGTTGGAAATATATCTAAACTACATAAATAGTCCATATCTGAAGTTGATCGCGTTTAATATGTAACATTTAAAAAAAAAAATTACATCGTGTTTTTATAATTTGCAACAGTTTTGTGTTTATCAAGTTTTATGTTTTCTTATTATATTTTGCACGTGTGTGTGTTCTTTTGAGATTATATGGCTGTGAGTTAGTTTTGCAATGTTTGAAGTATAGAAATATTATCAATCGTTTTTGTATTTATTCTACTAGCTAAATATTGTAAATGATTTCACTACTGATTAAAACGGCCACGCAAATACGATTCCTGTTTCATATGAAGGAGGAATTGCCCCACGTGGCCAATAAAAACTTCAACTCTATAGCCTTCAAGAATTCCGTTCTTTTTTGACAGCAGAAAGAATTGACACATATATTTGAACTTTATATAGAATCGCTATATGCATAAACAACACATGTCCCAAAAGGAGTTTATGGCGGAAATAAGATCTACAAGGGTAAATTCTTCGTTTTATGACTAAACCACACACGTCCTAATGCCTAGTTCGCAATGAACACGAATATATTTCAGAAGTACTACGCAGAAACAACATATGTCCCGGACACGAGAGGTTTTTGCTTAGAAGGCTTACATCACATTTTTTGGAAATGTGTTGTTTCTGCATATAGCGATTCCGAGTTTTATGATTAAAACGGCCAAGCAAATACTAATCCTTTTTCATTTCAAGGAAGAGTTGCCAAGAGGCCAATAACAAATTCAACTCAAAAGTGATCAAGAAAGCCTTTTTTTTGATAACAGAGAGTATTGGGACATATATTCCAACTTCATGTAACTGATATATGTTTAAAACGGCCAGGCAAATACTCTTCCTTCTTCATTTCAAGGGAGGGAGTTGCCAAGAGGCCAATAACAGCTTCATATTGAAAGCCATCAAGAAAGTCCTTTTTTTTTGACAACAAATAGTATTGACACATACATTCTAGCTTCATATAACTGATTTATATTTAAAACGGCCATGCAAATACTCTCTGATTTTCTTTTCAAGGAAGAGTTGCCTGCCAAGGAGCCAATAACAACTTCAACTCAAGACCCATCAAGAAAGTTCTTTCTTTTTTGACAAGAATGAGTAATGACACATATATTCCAGCTTCATATAACTGATTTATGATTAAAACGGCCATGCAAATACTCTTCCTTTTTCATTTCAAGGAAGAGTGTTGCCGAAGGGCCAATATCAACTTCAACTAGAAGCCATCAAGAAAGTCCTTTCTTTTTCAACAACAAATTGTATTGACACATATTCTATCTTCATATAACTGATTTATGATTAAAATGGCCATGCAAATACTCTTTGATTTTCATTTCAAGGAAGAGTTATCTGCCAAGGGGCAATAACAACTTCAACTTAAAACCCATGAAGAAAGTCCTTTCTTTTTTGACAAGAAATAGTAATGACACATATATCCCAGCTTCATGTAACTGATTCTTATTAAAATCGCCACGCAAATACGCTTCCTTCTTTGCAAAAAGGAAGAATTGATACCTGACCAATACCAACTTCAACTCAATGTAAAACCTTCAAGAAAGTCAGTTTTACAATTGACACATTTATTTCAATTTGATATACCAGTTTTATGAATAAAACGGCCAAGCAAATACTCTTCCTTTTTCATTTCTAGGAAGAGTTGCCAAGAGGCCAATAACAAATTCAACTCAAAAGTGATCAAGAAAGCCTTTTTTTTTGATAACAGATAGTATTGGGACATATATTCCAACTTCATGTAACTGATATGTTTAAGACGGCCAGGCAAATACTCTTCCTTCTTCATTTCAAGGAAGGGAGTTGCCAAGGGGCTAATAACAACTTCACCTCGAAAGCCATCAAGAAAGTCCTTTCTTTTTTGACAACAAATAGTATTGACAAATTATATTCTAGTTTCATAAAATAGATTTATGATTAAAACGGTAATGCAAATATTCTTAGATTTGCATTTCAAGGAAGACTTGCCTGCCCAGTGGCCAATAACAATCTCAACTCAAAACTCATTAAGAAATTCCTTTCTTTTTTGACAACAAATAGTATTGACACATATATTCCAACATCATATGATTTATGATTATAACCGCCATTCAAATTCTGTTCCTTCTCATTTCAAGGAAGAGTGTTGCCAAGGGACCAATAACAAATTCAATTCAAAAGTCAACAAGTAAGCCTTTCTTTTCGATGACAGCTCACAAAATAGGCACATATATGTCAACTATTAATGATGCAAATATATCTAAACTACATAAATAGTTCATATCTGAAGTTGATTGCGTTTAATATTCAACACTTACATTGTGTGTTCTTTTGAGATTATATGGTTGTGAGTTAGTTTTGCAATGTTTGAGGTATAGAAATATTATCAATCGTTTTTGTATTTATTCTAATAGCTAAATAATATTGTAAATGATATAACTTTTGATTAAAACGGCCACGCAAATACGATTCCTTCTTTATATAAAGGAGGAATTGCCCCACGTGGCCAATAACAACTTCAACTCTAAAGCCATCAAGAAAGTCCGTTCTTTTATGACAGCATATAGAATTGACACATATATTCCAACTTCATATACTTAACAGTTTTATGATTAAAACGGCCAAGCAAATACTCTTCCTTTTTCATTTCATGGAAGAGTTGCCAAGAGGCCAATAACAAATTCAACTCAAAAGTGGTCAAGAAAGCCTTTTTTTGACAACAAATAGTATTGGGACATATATTTCAACTTAATGTAACTGATTAATGTTTAAAACGGCCATGCAAATACTCTTCCTTTTTCATTTCAAGGAAGAGTGTTGCCAAGGGGCCAATAACAACTTCAACTAAAACACATATATTCTAGCTTCATATAACTGATTTATGATTCAAACGGCCATGCAAATACTCTTTGATTTTCATTTCAAGGAAGAGTTGCCTGCCAAGGAGCCAATAACAACTTCAACTCAAAACCCATCAAGAAAGTCCGTTTTGACAACAAATAGTATTGGCACATATATTTCAATTTCATATGTTGTGTTCATAGTTATCAATTGAGAACAGTAATTATATTTCTTCAATAGATCTTTGGGTGATATTATTTTGTTCATTATATTTCACGAAAAATTGGATGAATTTGGAACTGAATTAACTTAAGTGGTAAAGTAGACAGACAACAAGCATAACTTAATCGGTTTGATTGTATTGGTCTATTTAAGATTTATCAAGTATAACGCAAATGACATATATTGCTGATAACCCATAACGTCTAAATTGGCGTGAAAGAGAAGAGTTCACCGACATTTAATGAGGAAGTGGGCTCTGTAAATTATAATGAAATACGATATAATAAAGTGGTTTCCCACATTTGGAGAATACATTCAATATTCTGCTATATTATAAACACCGTTATGGCCTGATCCTGGATCATGGATAACGATAATTAAACCTATGGGCAAACTATTTTGATTTTTCAGGATAATTTCAGGAAACTAGAAAAAATTCACATTATCTCGAATCCTGAATTTTAACTATTTGGTGATGAGTATATTTACACTTTCGCATTTGGAACAATTTCCTTGAAATCGAGTATGTTAAATTTACAAAATCACAATTCCAGTTTTATATTCCATATTTAGTTTGTTCATATATTTCTATCGAATATGAATATCGATGCCACCAATAAGATTTCAATTAAAAATGTAACTTTTTGCAGAAATAATTCTCAAGTAGAAGTGTATATCAAAATATGTTTAGGGATTGTATAGAGAAAGTTTGTTATCTAACATATGGTATTAAAATGATAAAAATTTTCGAGAATTTTTGTTAATATATTTATGAAGTATTCGTTATTCAGTTTATTGAATATTCTTCGGAATACAGAAGAAGAACATTGAATATATAAACAAAAAACTTAATCAAAATGAAATGTTTTCTGCAACGATAATTATTATATTGTGAATTGTTGCTGGCAGTTTTCATTTCCAATTTATTTACAGGAACAATTTGTTTATAAGACATGAAAAAGCAATTTTGGGCGAGCGAAAGTTTCGTTTGCACTTCTCGAGTTCATTTAATTCTCCTTGTCTTTAAACTACAGCGAAACACTGCCCGATTCAAAAAACAAAACAGAATTTTCAATAATTTAGTTTCATCTATTAGGTACTACTTCATGTATTAAGCTTGCAGTGGATACAGACTAGGCAAATGATACTAAAAATGATCCATTAAAAATTACCCATAAAGATCATTTTTGGTGTACGAGGGGAGTTCATAAAATTATAACTGAATGTGCTGTGTTTCAGACTGATCAATCTAAATGCACTATACCAGGAAGTATATCGTTGAATGGCAAATTTTTTGAGCCCACTAAATCTGTCAAATTTTTAGGAATTTGGATTGATACAGCATTGAAGTGGAAATGGAGGCTCTAAATAAAAAAATTAAATTCAGTTGTATACACTTTCAATGTAGTGAAGCATCATGTAAAGAGGGATATATTGAAGAACTTATATTTTGCCAACTTTCAGGCATTACTTTCATATGGAATAATTTTCTGGGGTAATGGTCCACATCATGAGAGAATAAAACTCAGAAGCAGGCAATAAGAATGATTTTTCAAGTTACTGGCAGAAATTCATGTAGAAGAGTTTCCAAAGATAATGAAATACTAACTTTCGTAGGATTGTATGTTTTGAAATGTGTATTGTTCTTGCGTGTTACACGGTGACTACTTTCAACATTATATAAATAGTAATCAGACATGAAGAACTAATTTTTTTATGTATCCTAGAAGACAGTTGTCTCTAACACAAAACAATGTTGAATACATGTGCCTGAAAGTATATAACTCTTTTCCGAGAGAATTTACATCTATAAACGATATGAAGATTTTCAAGAGAAAAGTACAGTTTTCTATTGGTTTCTGAATCCTACACTTTGAATGAATTCTTTGAAAAGTGTATAACTGCAGTGCTTCGGAAGTGAGGGTTATTTAACTTAAATGAATTATTTTACTGACATGTTTTACCTCTATTGTCCTATCTACAATAATTGTTAAAATGAAATAAATTATTATTATTATAAGTTCATAAGAGAATTGCTTATTCTTCGGATACCTATACAAATGAAATGAATTTATTCGAATTTAACTTTAGATTTTGGATCTATAACGAGGAATAAATATAACAGCGTTTGGTTGCCGAAATATTCTTGTAATATGAAGAGATGAAATGGTTCTTATTTTTTTCTGGATAATCGAATGTAAATGATGTAGAGTAGAGGGAGGTATCCGTGAATTACAGGTGTGCAACTTTTGCAGCTCAATTTTTCTATTTTTGGGAAATTGAGTTGCAAAAAATATTGCTAAAGCATGTTCCAAGAGTTTGTCCAGAAAATGGTAGGCGTTATTCTGGTCGGATAACTTGGAAACAAATGTTAATTGAATATGGCGAATTGTTGTTTGATGATTCTCTGTAGTGCCATATCCCTTGAATTTTCTAAATTGAGTGACCGATTACAGAGACGAATGTATTTTCAAAAAGTTCACCTTTAATCTTAATAGACAATCGATGGAAATTTAATATTGGAGGCTGTTATTTGATATAAATCCATTTCAGTTTTGAATTAAATTATTAGAAGTACCCTCGAATTAAAGGTGTGCAATTTTTGCAGAGAAATTTTTTTATTTTTGGAAAATTGAGTTGCAAAGAAAATTGCTAGAGCATATTCCAAGAGTTTGTCCAGAAAATGTGAGACGATCTTCTGGTTGTTTAACTTGGAAAATTTTTTTTATTGAATACGGTGAATTATTGTTTGATGATTCTCAGTAGTGTCATATCTCTTGAATTCTTTAGACTGAGTGAAAGATTACAGAAAAAATTGGTAATAACACACCACCATGTGTTTTCAAAGAGTTCACCTTTAATCTTAAACACAAAAAATCAATGGAATTTCAATATTCGAGGCTGTCATTTAAAATAAATCTATTTCAATTCTAAATTAAGTGATTAGAGGTGCCCTCGAATTACAGGTGTGCAATTTTTGCAGAGCAATTTTTTTATTTTTGGGAAATTGAGTTGCAAAGAAAATTGCTGAAGCATATTCCAAGAGTTTGTCCAGAAAATGTGAGACGATCTTCTGGTTGTTTAACTTGGAAAAAATTCAATATTCGAGGCTGTCATTTAAAATAAATCTATTTCAATTCTAAATTAAGTGATAAGAGGTGCCCTCGAATTACAGGTGTGCAATTTTTGCAGAGAAATTTTTTTATTTTTTGAAAATTGAGTTGCAAAGAAAATTGCTAAAGCATATTCCAAGAGTTTGTCCAGAAAATGTGAGACGATCTTCTGGTTGTTTAGCTTGGAAAAAATTCAATATTCGAGGCTGTCATTTAAAATAAATCTATTTCAATTCTAAATTAAGTGATAAGAGGTGCCCTCGAATTACAGGTGTGCAATTTTTGCAGAGAAATTTTTTTATTTTTTGAAAATTGAGTTGCAAAGAAAATTGCTAAAGCATATTCCAAGAGTTTGTCCAGAAAATGTGAGACGTTATTCTGGTTGGATAACTTGGTTACAAATGCAAATTGAATAAGATGAATTATTGTTTGATGGTTCTCTATAGTGCCATATCCCTTGAATTTTCTAAACAAAGTCATATATTACAGAAACAAATTCATAACATACCTTTAATCGTGAAAGACGAACAACCGATGGAAATTTAATATTGGAGGCTATTATTTGATGTAAATGCATTTCAATTTTAAATTAAACGATTGAGAGGTACCCTCGAATTGCAGGTGTGCAATTTTTGCAGCATAATTTTTTTATTTTTGGGAAATTGAGTTGCAAAGAAAATTGCTAAAGCATGTTCCAAGAGTTTGTCCAGAAAATGTGAGACGTTATTCTGGTTGGATAACTTGGTTACAAATGCAAATTGCATAAGATGAATTAGTGTTGGATGGTTCTCTATAGTGCCATATCCCTTGAATTTTCTTTAAACAAAGTCATATATTACAGAAAACAAATTCATAACATACCTTTAATCGTGAAAGACGAACAACCGATGGAAATTTAATATTGGAGGCTATTATTTGATGTAAATGCATTTCAATTTTAAATTAAACGATTGAGAGGTACCCTCGAATTGCAGGTGTGCAATTTTTGCAGCATAATTTTTTTATTTTTGGGAAATTGAGTTGCAAAGAAAATTGCTAAAGCATGTTCCAAGAGTTTGTCCAGAAAATGTGAGACGTTATTCTGGTTGGATAACTTGGTTACAAATGCAAATTGAATAAGATGAATTATTGTTTGATGGTTCTCTATAGTGCCATATCCCTTGAATTTTCTAAACAAAGTCATATATTACAGAAACAAATTCATAACATACCTTTAATCGTGAAAGACGAACAACCGATGGAAATTTAATATTGGAGGCTATTATTTGATGTAAATGCATTTCAATTTCAAATTAAACGATTGAGAGGTACCCTCGAATTGCAGGTGTGCAATTTTTGCAGAGCAATTTTTTTATTTTTGGGAAATTGAGTTGCAAAGAAAATTGCTAAAGCATATTCCAAGAGTTTGTCCAGAAAATGTGAGACGATCTTCTGGTTGTTTAACTTGGAAAAAAATTTTTATTGAATACGGTGAATTATTGTTTGATGATTCTCAGTAGTGTCATATCTCTTGAATTCTTTAGACTGAGTGAAAGATTACAGAAAAAATTGGTAATAACACACCACCATGTGTTTTCAAAGAGTTCACCTTTAATCTTAAATACAAAAAATCAATGGAAGTTTAATATTCGAGGCTGTCAT
The DNA here is from genome assembly GCA_030704885.1 of Cynegetis impunctata. Taxonomy (NCBI): domain Eukaryota; kingdom Metazoa; phylum Arthropoda; class Insecta; order Coleoptera; family Coccinellidae; genus Cynegetis; species Cynegetis impunctata. Next base: position 488,614 of record JARQZK010001467.1, on the reverse strand, counting down.
TTGATATAAATCTATTTCAATTCTAAATTAAGTGATTAGAGGTGCCCTCGAATTATAGGTGTGCAATTTTTGCAGAGCAATTTTTTTATTTTTGGGAAATTGAGTTGCAAAGAAAATTGCTAAAGCATGTTCCAAGAGTTTGTCCAGAAAATGTGAGACGTTATTCTGGTTGGATAACTTGGTTACAAATGCAAATTGAATAAGATGAATTATTGTTTGATGGTTCTCTATAGTGCCATATCCCTTGAATTTTCTAAACAAAGTCATATATTACAGAAACAAATTCATAACATACCTTTAATCGTGAAAGACGAACAACCGATGGAAATTTAATATTGGAGGCTATTATTTGATGTAAATGCATTTCAATTTTAAATTAAACGATTGAGAGGTACCCTCGAATTGCAGGTGTGCAATTTTTGCAGCATAATTTTTTTGTTTTTGGGAAATTGAGTTGCAAAGGAAATTGCTAAAGCATATTCCAAGAGTTTGTCCAGAAAATGTGAGGCGTTATTCTGGTCGGATAACTTAGAAACAAATGTTTATTGAATATGGTTAATTATTGTTTGATGATTCGCTGTAGTGTTTTTAACAGAGTCATAAATTGCAGAAACAAATTGGGAATAACACAACCATGTATTTTCGAAGAGTTCACCTTCAATCTTAAAAGACAAAATCAATGGAAATTCAATATTGGAGGCTGTTATTTGATATAAATCCATTTAAATTTTAAATTAAACGATTGAGAGGTACCCTCGAATTGCAGGTGTGCAATTTTTGCAGCACAATTTTTTTATTTTTGGGAAATTGAGTTGCAAAGAAAATTTCTAAAGCATGTCCCAAGGGTTTGTCCAGAAAATGTGAGATGCTCTTCTGGTTGGATAACTTGGCAACACATGCAAATTGAATAAGTTGAATTAATGTTTGATGATTCCCTGTATTGCCATATCCCTTCAATTTTCTAAACAAATAAGTCATATATTACAGAAACAAATTGGGAATAACATACCTTTGATCTTAAACGTCGAACAACCGATGGAAATTTGATATTGGAGGCTGTTATTTGATGTAAATCCATTTCAAGTTTAAATTAAATTATTAAGAGATAAACACTAAATTTTTCGGGGCCCTTCCCAAGAGTTGCTCATGAAAACGTGTCGATATATCTGGACGACAGGTCCTGATCCATGGATCTCTACTTTCGAATATATTTAAAATTTCTGAACGATTGACCAACCAGCATGAATTATTCGTTCGAAATTGGAAACGATGTACCTAACTATTTAATTTAGTATTTTTTGGTGAAATACAGTATGTCATTAAAAAAAGACAATTGTGAAAGCCTTATAAAATAAAAGAATAAAGCATAAAATAACATTCGTTCGAATTCAAAAATTGTGCTCGCAGACTCAGATCTTTGGATACGTCATTCACTTCATAAGAATATATACATGAATTGCTGAAGCATTGAATTTAACAGTTTTGTTGAATTTAACAGTTTTGTTCTGGAATTTATGGCTACTCACTTGTATTTTTTGGTGTTATAGACGGACTGTTATCGACTAGTGCCAATTGTAAATGCTTGAGGGCCGATTCATACTCCTGGGTGACCTTGAACATCAACCCAAGACGAAGGTTAACTTCATTCGCCCTCTGAAATCCTGGGGACACGTAAAGTAGTTGTCTGAATGCCTTTACAGCCCTGCAAAAAAAGTAAGTTATAGTTCTTTAGGGGATATATAACGAAGTATTCGATATATCGCATGTCGTTTTATTCGAGGGGATTAACATTCCATTAGTCCCGGTTATTTTGAATGAACGTATTTGATATGAATACTTCAGATACAACCATTTGATGTGAATTTGAATTATTATTATGATTTGATTAATTTGCATTTTTATAATTGATGTTATAAACGTAAATTTAAGACCTGCAAGGTGCAAGAAGGGGACAGCTCAAACTTTTAGCTTGTTTTCTGTTTTTTATTGACATATATGAAGAAAAATATTCTCTCTGTTTGTGTGGAAGAATAATACAGCTCCAACTGATATTTCATAAGATATTAAAGGAAAGGAGTTGTAACAGTCTGTGTTTTGGGGGAAGAACTGGACAGCTCCCGGGAGCTGTCCCATTCTAGTGCCAAACACAGTTCACTGTGGTCGCTACAAGCGCTCGAGTGCAAAATTTTTTTGTCATAAAGCCAACATGTAACCTACTATTTTCAAAATATATGATTGTTTTGGTCGCTAATCTCTCATTTTTTTTTACCAGGGAAACCAATAAGGACACATGTATTTGGGGCAAAAACAGGATAACTCCTATATATAAACCTTATGTTATATGAAGAATAATTTGTTTTTAAAAAATATCATTGAATCCGGTTTTTAAGTGACAAAGTCTAAAATAATGCGAAATATAAGAATAAAATCTTTAAAAGTGAATTTTTAAAACATTTTTCATTGTTTCTGAAAAGTTCTGAAAAATGAAGCAGTCTCCTCTTCTTGCACCGAGGTGCTCAATTGTGAGATGTTGCCATCTTTCAGGAAGATCGGAACAAACTTAAATCCCACTCTATTCACAAATATGAGGGAATTAATTCGGTGGACGAAACGGCAGGTTTACTAAGATTGTATATGATAATAATAAATTCTGGGCTGGCATTGTAGGAAGAAAACTTTATTTTTTCATGAAATTAATTTATTAATTGACCAATGCCGAAAACGAATCGATAGGTGTGAAAATAAGGAAGCGTCTTCAAATGTGACGAGGAACATTTTTCATGGATAGCAGCCTGATCGATACAAAATTGTATTCAATATTCATTTTCGTTCATTTTATTTCGATTATAATTATAGTAAGAGGAAAATTGAAAATGCGGGATCAGAAATCACGCTTTTTATAGTTGAACCGTTAGGTGAAGATTCATATGTAGTAGAAGTCCAAATGAAATTCATTCATCAAAAAATTGTACATGTAACATATCAGAGTGTGTTTTCTTATATATAATCTGTTACGAAATTCGTTAATTCATATTTGCCTCTCTAATCTAAATGCATAGTATTTCCTGAAATATATGTTATGAGGTCTAAATTGTAATAATTTTAACATTTATTTTGTTTAATAATGATTTTTTTACTCTCGATTTCGATGAAACTGATAAACAGTTATGTAAACTTATGTACTTATGTACTTATGTATTTCAGCTTTCGTCAATTTCGTTTTTATCAAGCAAATGTTAAGATACAGTTCCGGAACAATGAGGAACATTATGGAACATTTTTGTTGCTGTTGCAATGTTCCTTAGAATTTCTTTGTTTCGGCAACAAATATTGACTGTTTCTACTTGTCACCCTTCAAGCTACGATTCCATCGGAGGAACATTTTTGTTGCTGTTCCGAGTTTGCGTAAATGTTCCTTAAATTTCTTTATTTTTCGGCGACAAATATTGAATGTTCCTACTTGTCGGCGGTTTCCATTTTGAGCGGTGAACTCCAAAGGAAATAGGGAACATTTTCAGTGTGCAGTGAAGTACGAAAACGAATAAATATATAACTGAGATTGAATTCTCGCACATCACTTGGTGAAACATCATAAAGAATAAAGTATAAACTTTAAAATAAAAAACATTTGGCTCATGTTTCACAATATAACAAATATTTAGATACTATATTTAGCAGTAACGAAAAGTCGACATGTTTCGAGTTATGAACTCATTATCAAGAGTGACTACAGGAGAGTATTACATCGTATTTTATAAAACAGACAAAAGCAAAGGTGATACCTGAAAATCAATTTGTTCGTTTACAAGGGGTAATTGACTATTATGGGCGGAACTTATTTCGAGAATTTCAAGAAGGTCAAGGCGCTTTCCTTTGTTACCTGAATGTAACAATTTGGTTTTGTTGAAATCCAAGAAGTGATTGAATTTTATACAATGCTCAGAGAAGCCAGTGGTATTTTTGTTTTGTAAAATTGACTTGTTATGTTCTTCAACACGAATATTTATATTCCTTCCTGTCTGTCCAATATAGAAAACAGGACATTCGTCGCAAAATATTTTATAAACACCACTGTTTTCTCCGATGTTAGATTTTCCTCTATTATTGACCAAGAATGACTTCAAGTTTCTTTTATTTGTACAAATTGTTTTAACGTTATGTTTCGATAGTCTGTTACAAATTTTGCTACTCAAATTAGGCACATAATTTATTGGGAAGTAATTTTGTTCTTCATTAATAGTTTGCGTGGGGTATATTGAATGCAACAAATACTTCATTCGTTTTTACCCAATGAGCTTGTCGATAAGACTTTCATTGTAACCGTTATTGGTGCCTGATAATTTAATTGTATTAACTTCAGTTTGAAAATTTGTTTCCGATAATGGAATAGTGAACAACCTATGTATGAACGAATGAAAAGCACTATTCCATTATCGGAAACAAATTTTCAAACTGAAGTTAATACAATTAAATTATTAGCCACTAATAACGGTTACAATGAAAGTCTTATCGACAAGCTCTTTGGGAAAAAACGAATAAAGTATTTGTTGCATTCAATATACCCCACGCAAACTATTAATGAAGAACAAAAATACTTCCCAATAAATTATGTGCCTAATTTGAGTAGCAAAATTTGTAACAGACTATCGAAACATAACGTTAAAACAATTTGTACAAATAAAAGAAACTTGAAGTCATTCTTGGTCAATAATAAAGAAAAATCTAACATCGGAGAAAACAGTGGTGTTTACAAAATATTTTGCGACGAATGTCCAGCTTTCTATATTGGACAGACAGGAAGGAATATAAATATTCGTGTTGAAGAACATAAAAAGTCAATTTTACAAAACAAAAATACCACTGGCTTCTCCGAGCATTGTATAAAATTCAATCACTTCCTGGATTTCAACAAAACCAAATTGTTACATTCAGGTAACAAAGGAAAGCGCCTTGACCTTCTTGAAATTCTCGAAATAAGTTCCGCCCATAATAGTCAATTACCCCTTGTAAACGAACAAATTGATTTTCAGGTATCACCTTTGCTTTTGTCTGTTTTATAAAATACGATGTAATACTCTCCTGTAGTCACTCTTGATAATGAGTTCATAACTCGAAACATGTCGACTTTTCGTTACTGCTAAATACAGTATCTAAATATTTGTTATATTGTGAAACATAAGCCAAGTGTTTTTTATTTTAAAGTTTATACTTTATTCTTTATGATGTTTCACCAAGCGATGTGCGAGAACTCAAGCCCGTATAACTCTTTGAAATATTGCGCCCCAATACTAACGAATTTTGTATAAGCAAATTATTCGTAAAAAACCGCAGTTGGAGTCCAAGACTCTCTATTTATATTTTAGTGTTTTGCCCTCATTCGCTATATTAAAACTCAGCCAGGGGAAAATCTAGGTCAACTATATACAAACATGCATTATCTAATCTAATTCCGACCCGACTCATTGAAGTAGTAATAAACCTCAATTTGAACAACTTTACTCTGAGCCACATTTCGCAATATTTACATATTGAACACACCCACCCGTATATTCAATATTTTTTTGAATTGAAAAATGAAAAGCTGTTCGATATAAAGCTACAGTTCCACCGAAGGAACATTTTGTTGCTGAATGTTTCTCCGTGTTGCCAAGGGTAGAAACTTATGGCAACATACGTAAACTTCTTGTTTCTACTGAAGCAACTAAAATTGTCAGTAGTTGCATATTATTTAGTAGAAACAATCAACATTTGTTGCAGAAACATAAAGAAATATTAGAGGAACATTTAGGAACATTTTGGAACATCCACGGAAACAAGCAACAGCAACAAAAATGTTCCTCAATTTACCTCCGGTGGAAACGTAGCTATATATTTATTCGTTTTCGTACTTCACGACACGAATGTTTACTAGTTGCGTTCTGGATACGAAGTTAATTAAGCAAAAACTTTTACAAGAGCAACAGAGTCTGTAAGACACAACATTCTTCTTAAATACCTTCGGGTGTGATTTTCATTTGTTGTTTGAAATTTTAAATTTTTATTTTAGTTGTTTTTCGTCGGTTGAATTTGGAATTTGGAGTCGCGGGTTAGCTAGCCAGAATGGTTCAGGAATGGTACGTGCCTATAATATTCTCCTTCCCCGAACGGTTTGTTTACGGCTATTACCCCTCACTCCATTAGCGGGCTAGATGAACCCCTGTACTCCTGGATAACCCCTGTCATGTTTATTTTTCTTGTTTTTTTTTCTTTTACTGTAGTTTCTAAATTTAAATATTAATTTTTTTTTTGGGATTTCTCCCATTTGCCTTACTTTTATGTGGGACAAATGTTATCGGTTTTTCATAATCGCGAGAAGTCCATTTTTGTCAAATAGTTATAAAGTTAAATTGTAATTACAATTGTTTTGAAGTAATGTAAGTAATTTGGCAAAATAAACAGTTTGATTTGATTTGATACGTTTCCACTGCTATAGCAACACGAATTTTTTTTACACATGTTTCCTATTTTCTTTTGAAGTTTACCGCTCAAAATAGAAACTGGCGACAAGTGGGAACAGTCAACATTTGTTGCCGGAAAATAAAGAAATTTTAAGGAACATTTTTGGAAACACAACAAAAATGTAGCTTTAAAGTTTGTCTAATTCTGACTGTAACACTCTCCGTTTAGAAATTTGCTAATAGAATGGAGTTCATATTAATATTAAAGCTTTGGTTAAATACAATTTGAAGGTATATTAAAACGCATGACATACGTTTCGGTGAGAACCTTCTTCGGATGCCGAGTACAAAATGATTACATTGCTCGAATACATTCAATAACAACAAATATGTACATACCAAATTAGGTAGAAAGGGTAAAAATACAAAGATGTACATATATAAAAATAATTATTTAGGATGGGAATTCCATAGTGAACTGATCGGTAGTTTCGTGATTTTAAAAATATAAAGTAGGGGGCTAGTGCAGTATATAATCTGGCTATTCAATAGGACTGAATGGAATGTGTGATATTCATGGATTAAATGGTTTACATAATATGAATCCGACGTTTGATTAACAATGCTCCGAAATTCTTGTCTAAAATCTAAACCAATATACAACTTATCACAACTACCACATTTAATTTTATAAACTTGATTTATTGTTCTTGTTGTCTTTTGATTTATTATTTTTTAAATGTTTTCCGGTACGGTAGGCAATGATATTGATATTGTGCTTGGATGAAAGTGGTTTTTACTTGAATTTCCGAGGAAAGTTAGGTTGATATTATATTTGATATTATCTATGATAAGGGGGTACGGTACACATTATTTTCGTATTATAATTATTATTCACGGTAATTATGTTCTTCTCGATGTTGAAATAAGAGTTTGAAAGCGGAATATTCACAAAACGATAAACCCCATACTTACTATCGACAGCTGCCATTTTTTGTTTAAATAGATGACGTTCAGTTTTAATAATAAGCTATGATTTAATTTGTTTAACTGAAATATATCAACTCCTTACGCGATTATTTTCTTATGGGAACTAAAAAAAGACTATAGGCGTCACAGTTTCTCAGAGAGAAGAAGAAAGTGAAAACTAAGTCTTGTCATCTCTTCTCAAAATATTTAATAGTTCAATTACTCCATGTACTTTTCTTACTTTGAAATTTTCTTTAAATTTATGCTTGCGTTTTTTTTGCACAAAATAATAAATACCGCGGCTGCCTGCATAATATCATCGTCGGTCGGAGACATTTCCGATGGTGGAGACAGCTTCTTGTCAACTAAAATGTTTTTCAAATTGTTAGCAACTCGGTGTGGACACAATGTTGCAAACAGTTGGAAACCCTAAAGTTGCCAACAATTTCGGTGGAAACGAACCTTCACGCTTACATTACGTTTTATCATTTTCAAGCTTAGCTTCCATTCGCCTAGTGCCTGGAGTATATCAGTGTAACGTGAGTAGGGAACTTCGTTTCAAAATGAACACAAATTTATTATCGGATACGGATAAGTTGATTTTGTATTCAATGAATTAAAATATTATACGTAAAACAGGGCCGTAACCAAGGGGGCGCCAGAGGGGGCTGAGCCCCCTCTGGAATTATTCAAGCCCCCTCTAGAAAAAATTCCAAAATTATTACAAACCAAAAATGTTTATATCTGCGTTGAAACATAAAACTAGCCTAGTTACAAACAAATCTGCCTAATTGTAAAACTGACTTAAAATTATTTATTTGTTGCATCTTTTAACCCGCAAAACATGTTGACGTCTTTATCCTAAAATAAAATAGCGACAAACGAGCGGCTTCTAGCAGGGTTGCCAGATTTTTCAGAGCCGTGTCGCACTTTAGACGCTGATTTGTCGTCGAAAAGCGCAACCGTGGTTGCGACATGTTAACGGGGAAACAATGGTTACAAGTATTTTTGCATATAAAATTCACCTATTCTAGCAGTTATTTCATACGTGTTTTGCTGCTAATTTGTCGCTCAAAATCGCATCAAAAACCATGATTTTTTCGCAACCGCACGAAAAAATAGTGCACCCAACATGTTGCCTACTCGTCCAAAAAACAATAATAGGTATTTTCAGGACTTTTTACTTAAACTACTATCACAATCAGAACCACGATTCTGTTACAAATATCTTTATTTTTATATAAACTGTTCACAATACATCATTACATCATCATCATCTTTGTCTGTGGTTGAAGTTGTGGATTGGTTCTGCTACTGATACATATCAGAATAAAATTTTGCATACATAGCTTTGCTAGGCTCAAATTATTTACAGCAAATCTCATTTATTGCAAAGTGAGATCTAATAGACACAACTGAATTAAACATTTTTAGTATCATTTTGTTTCGAATTTTACATTAAACAATATTCATCAATGAAAATATATTCTCTACGAATGCATTGGATGACGGTAAGCTTAGAAGAGTAAATGCAAATAGAGCAAAATCTTTAAACATGAATTGGTAGGCTGCATTTATCAAATGTATAACCTTCCCCCAAAAAATAATAGGGTTATCAGGGTCTGATTCACCAAACATCTCTTTCCAATCGACATTTAACAAGTTTCTTCATTGTATCTCTATGTCAGATATTTAATTGGGAGTTACAAGTAAGTGGCAGCTCAGAAAATTTTGGTCTTTGGACTGGATTTAAAATTATAGCAGGGCTAAGCTTCTTATCTGCCGAAAAATATTTAAACGAGAGGGCATGCGTTTGATTAATTCAAGTAAAAGTACTTCAACAAAATCCACACATTTTCCTTTAATTTATTCAACCTCTTCAGATAAAATATTATTAGCCGTTAATTCATTTTCATACTCAGAATATTATATTTTACGTAAGTGGAAATAAAAACACAACTAAAAACGATTAAGCGCAAGCAAGTGATGAAGCAAGAGAGGGGAATGTTAACTTGTTTGTCTATTTATAAGCTATTTGTTTTATTTATGTAGAGTTTACTATGAGAGATTTTTTATTTATTATTTTTTATTAGAATAATTTTTTTTATTTTTCCAAAGTGTTTTTTAATGAATATTCGTTTTCCAGTCTTACTTTTCTAGGTAAAAAAACAGAAAAAGCCGTATAATCCTGACTTTTTTTCAGTACTTGTACTTGTAAAAAACAAGCCCCCTCAAGAATTTGTTCAGCCCCCTCTAGAAAGCAGTGCTGGCTACGGCCCTGACGTGAAACGAACATAGATGTAACGTTCGTGGGTACTTTCAAGTTTAAAGTAATATATTATGCGCCATTAAACACCTACATACCTATGAATATCGAAGAGAACTGTCGAGAACTAAATAAACTAATGAAACCGTCGACACGATATTCGAACACAATCAAACCTGCCGAAATCACAAAGCCGAACTGCTCACGCCGATTGATACAAAGTACGAATTTTGAGTTCTGAACGGAAGAGATGAATCATTCTGTTTTTTCAAATGACATCACTAGCGGCACCGGCACTGATTTCCTCTCATCAGTTTCTACATTTACTCTTACTCATTATAGGAATTCGTAGTAAGAGAACAGTTATATACGAGCTCGCGTCAATTATGAATGGCTCGCACAGGTAAACGAATGCTCGGAAACAATCGAGGAACTTCCTTTTGGGTAATTCCGCACCAACCGCTAGGCGTTCGTCATACACATTCCTTACGATATTCGGTACTTCACGACTTGATAGTGCCGCATTTAATGTTCGAATAGAAGTGGAAACAGATATCCCTATCAAACTAATCACAGCCTCTTTCAGGAATGCCATTCGTGAACTGAAACTCATCGACTAACCGGAAAATGCCATGTTTTATCAAATCGAATGTTTCTCGTTAAACTGCGACTAGTTGAGCAACCAATTTCCCATCAACTGAAACTAATAACGTACCTATCAACATTATTGTATATCGCTTTGTTTTCTTCTATTTTGCACAGGAAGTCCAATGGATAAAAGTCGTTATAAACAGTTTCAAGTTAATGTAAATGTAGTTTCCAATTGATTCTTATTACAGACATTATATATATATATATATATATATATATATATATATATATATAGATATATATATATATATATATTATATGTATATATATATATATATATATATATATATATATATATATATATATATATATAGATATATATATATATATATATATATATATATATATATATTATATATATATATATATATATATATATATATATATATATATATTATATATATATATATATATATAATATATATATATATATATATATATATATATATATAGATATATATATATATATATATATATATATATATATATATATATATATATAGATATATATATATATATATATATATATATATATATTATATATAGATATAATATATATATATATTATATATATATATATATATATATATATATATATATATAGATATATAGATATATAATATATATATATATATATATATATATATATATATATATATATATATATATATATATATATATATATATATATATATATATATATATATATATATATATATATATATATATATATATATATATATATATATATATATATATATGTAGAGAGAGATAGCATATGAAGTGAGTTCCTCTCCTTCAAAAAAAACCCAAAAATGTTTGAGCACGCTCTGTTGTCTTGAATCAGAGGTCAAGTGGGGTCTGAATCGAAATCTTTTTTTGATATTTTTACAAGTGTGAAGCTTGTAGGAAAAAAGATAGAGGAGTGATTTTCTTTTTATCCTCTATATATTTTTATATATATATATATATATATATATATATATATATATATATATATATATATATATATATATTATATATATATATATATATATATATATAATGTATAATTCAAGAATTTTGTCATTAACAAAAGAGTAAGGTAATAGCACCAGTTGTCGACACGTTAAGAAAAAAAAATCAGTTATTCTGGCACAGATTCCAGGGAATTGAAGTTCATATCAAAACTACCATGCCTACCGGATGTTCATAGTTTAGGCTTCACGTCGAATCAGAAATTGGTATTATTTTAAACCAAATAAGAAAAAAATAGATTTTTTTGTAAATATCTGCAAATGTCCCTAAGCTCGACACACTAAATTAAGGATGTTCCAGTTCTTGACACTGTAAATGCTCCAGTAGTCGACACATGTAAATAACATCAGTTTTGATCATGGGAAATTACATAACAAGAAAAATGTATGTTGTGAAAGCAGAAAGCAATAATAAAATATTCAACATATTTGTGAATTAAATATCTTATAGGTAAAATGAAATAGAAAGATTTTAAGAACACAAATGTAACAAAAACTTTCTTTCGTCACTTTTATAGTTCATTAATTGCTAAGGCATTGAGAAATCGGTAGCTGGCCCTTTCCCCAAGTGTAGTCAGTTCTAGAGTCTCGACTTTACTGATTATCTGATCGAATGAAATATATGAAACAGCTACAAATTCCTTTCTTCGACTGTCACAACCCATAACTAATATGTTTCCACGTGAAACAAATGCTTGAAGTATATGAATACAGACGCATTCCTTTTGCCACTCTTAAACTCTGATAATATAAAACTTCCTTGCTTCATCAAGTCTTCAAAGCTAGTATTTTCAGAATACACCTCTTCCCAGTCAGAATCTTCTGATTCTCGGTATGAAATCCTGTCTGAATCCTAAGAAGACGACTCTGGTGGCAATGGTTGTTTTGTCTTTATCAACTTAAGTTTCTTCTGTTGTGTGCTAACTCTTTCTTGGTATCTCTTGCTTTTTTCCTTTTTTCTTTACGCCTTTCTTCTTCTTGTTCCTTACATTCTTTTCTTTTATAGTACTCTATCACAGCAGGTAGAATTTCTCTCTTTCGTTTTTGGCTGTGAATAATGTTCTGGCCAAGCAAAGCTAGTTCGAAAGGCGGTAACAAAAAAGGCAAATGTTATTTGTTCTGATCCGTATTGAATGAATAAACCATTACAGTTACATTGGGCTCTTTACAAATAAATATTTTCTTTTCCTCGACAACTGTGTCGACTATAGGAGATTACCACACCTGTACGATAACTAGATCCAATATTCGTCACCCCATGTCGACTATTGGAACTATGTGATCCACACCAAAGATCACACTCCGTTCCAATAGTCGACATGGGATGACGAATATTGGATCTAGTTATCGTACAGTAAAGTTACGTATACATATCTGTATCAAATGAACTAAACGTTCAAACCACACTGAGTTATTAGCTTATAAAAATGTTCCTTTTCTCGACACCCCTGTCTACTATAGGAACATAGCACTTTTCGTGTACCAGTACTCGACACATGCCAAAAAATATGTCAAAAACTTAAAAAACCACAATATACTTACCTGGGCTGCAGCTTCGAAGGTTTCTTAGTTAATAGAACACAATAAAAACATTTTTAGTCAAAAAATACCACTAAACAACACCACAACAAAATTAGCTTTTCTTAACCTACACCTTATCAAACACTGGTTATTGGTGGGAAAAGTCGAGGTTGCTGGAAAAACTTCAATTGTATTCTTGTATGTTAGTGAGTTTCCATGGCATAACTATGGCAATGTGCACTAAAAAGTCGGAGCTATCATTGGTTATTTCGGGAAGCGGATGTTTGCTATGGTTACGTTATTTTTTCCAATAATTACAATATGTGTCGACTACAGGTACAGTGTCGACAACTGGTGCGTTTACCTTAAATATTATTAATAGAAATGTAAAATGCGAAGAATTATTCAAAGTATAATTTGTTCAAATTTTGTATTAGAGAGAATTTCGCAGTGCCTCAGAACGAAAATGTAGCATTTAAGAACGAGAAAATATGGTTCATGTAACATACTCTTGCCAATAAATATCATTGACATACATACGGAAAATTTCCACACTTCACTTAGTCCTTCCATTTGCACTCCTATGTTCTTCCCACACGTAGAACGTGAATTAGGTCTTCATTATAATTTAGGAACCATACATACGTAGCATGATTCCCGAAGACGGGAAATTAATTAAAATATATCAGACCAAAAAGAGCACAATTGGCAAACCTGTATAAATCCCCTTTCTCAACATAGCCTATTAATAACCTAGGAATAATGATTTCAAATATACATGTTTAAATGACATCAACGGATGCAACCAACGCCATTTATTGATATTAATAAGACGCGATACCTCTTTCACGTATTGATTAGAATAAATGACCGAAAAAATGTTTATGAACTCAAGGAACTCGTGAGACTTCGAAGCTAGTCTGCGGTTTAGCAAAACGATAAACAAAAAATAATTAATCCTTATTGACAAGTTTGATAGAAGGTTGATGACCGAACTCTCCCTGCCAGTGGAACGGTTACATATATCCATATTTAATCAACAATTAACAGCGACTTGACTAGAAACTTCTTGATTTCTCAGGAGAAGGTACGATCGAAGAAACTTCGTCATATTTACAGTTGTTAAGTTCAAAACTTTACATACATATATATATATATATATATATATATATATATATATATATATATATATATATATATATATATATATATATATATATATTATTTTTATTCCATTTAGACCATTTACATGATATTGGAAAAGTCAGTGGAGAAAAGACAATATACATTGAAATAAATCACAGTATAAACAAACACAAAAATGTATAAAAAAAAACATCAAAAGCAACACTCCACAAATTCATCAAGGCTATAAAATGAGTATTGCCACAGGAGATGCTTGAGAGATTTTTTAAACACATTAAAATTTTGAACTTTTCCCATAGAGACTGGTAGTTTATTATACAACTGAATGCCAGTGTAGGATGGATTCTTTTCAAAAAAAGTAGTACGATGAGGCGGTATTCTAAGAAGACTGCCATGCCTTGTCTCATAGTTATGACTGGCAGCACTTTTAATGAATTGATTCAGATTATTTTTAACGAATAGAATATTTTTATATATTTAGATACAGGGGAGAGTTAGAATTTTGTTTCTCTGGAAGTGGCCTCTACAGGAGGTTCGCTTATCAATCCCAAAGATAAGACGTATTACTTTTTTTTTTGTAAAACAAACAATTTCGTTGAGAATCTAGAGTTTCCCCATATTATAACATTATAGGACAAATGAGAGTATGGCATCGCATAATAGATGTTTATTAGTTATTGTTGGGAAAATATATCCTTTAGTTGCAAGATTGCATAGTAGCTGCTACATATCTTCTTAGATATATGCTCAGTACATGCCTGAAAAGAAAGTGATGAGTCAATGAAAGTTCCAAGGAACTTTGCCGACTCGGAAGTCGTCATAATAATTCTTTCAGTATGTATTTCAAAAGACGTGTTGGATCCGTTAGTGATATTGAATTTCATTAAAACCGTTTTCCCATTATTTAAAATTAGATGACTTTTTAAACACCATTCGGTAAACTTATTATATAATAAAATTAGGTTAACTGCCAGCTCTTCAGGAGAATTGCCACAAGTTGCGAAGGAGACATCGTCCGCATATATAACCGTACATTTCGTTTTCATATATTCAGGTAGGTCATTCATAAACATTATGAATATAAGTGGACCCAATACAGAACCCTGTGGGACACCTAGGTTATCAATTGTCTCATTTGAGTGGGTTTGATTTATTTTGACGGCTATTTTCCTACATCTCAAGTATGACATCAGCCAAGTCAACGTGTTTCCACGAAATCCCAAGGCATATAGTTTTTCTTCGTCAAAATCTAAATAGAGGCTATCGAAAGCTTTAGTGAGATCAAAGAATAGTGCCCCAACAGTTTTCTTATTATATATATATATTTATATATATATATATATATATATATATATATATATATATATATATATATATATATATATGTGTGTGTGTATATATATATATATATATATATATATAAGGTGTCTCGAAATTAGACGTCAATATTTCAACCACGTATTCTACTTCCAGAAATAGACTTCATCGTTTTTAAGATACAGGGTGCTGAAGGTGAAGACCTGATGGTGTGGTGTTTTTTTAAAAATATTTTCAAAATCTGTAAAGGTAATTGGATGAAATTTGGTCCAGTAATGAACCTTTTTACGCTCTATTTAATGAACTAAAAGTTAGTATCGCAAGATTTTCAGAAGTGGGTAGTACAGGAGGGTATTGACGAAAAATTTGGCCCAAATGTTTTGGTGGTTTATTTTTAGTAATTTTGACTTCAAAATTTGAACATATGAAGCTTTTTGTACAAATAAGGTACTCTTCTCATACTTCGCTAGGAAGCAGCATTTTCGAGCAAAATGAATTTGAATTTTTCTTTACGAATTGATTGGTGTCCCTAAATTAGACGTTAATATTCGAACCACGTATTCTTCTTTCAAAAATAGAGATAAAAGTTCATAAGTATTCAAATTTCAACATTTTAGATCCAATATTCTCTACAGTTTAACGCCTGTTTGGAAAGGCTTGTGAAGAATGTACATTACCCAACTATTTAAATTGTTTGAACCACTGAAACTCATAGACATACACAAACATCCATACCAGGATTCGAACCTTCACAGATAGTTACTTTACCTCTGCTCCACAAGGCGTGTGTGAAGCAATATTTAATTTTTATATATACATAAAACACATATAAAAAAAGCATTAACAGTTCCATTTAAAAAAATTATTGACGAAAGTATGTTTACTCATGCGCCATATGCATTGTACAGGTGTATTATTATTACTGTCAACAGTGCATAAGTCTTGTATTGGTGCAGCGTATCGATTTCTATTCCAAGCGATAATGGTGGAAACCTCCGCTTCCATACTCCTGGCAATTTAGATAACCTTGACTTACTTTCAATTTTCAGCCGATTGCACTGCATCAAAATAACCAGTTTCATTTCAACGGGTACTAATATATATATATATATATTTATATATATATATATATATTTATATATATATATATATATATATATATATATATATATATATATATATATATATATATATATATACAGTGTGACCCATTTTTAATGGAAACCCCTGTAAAAGTTGTAAACCGATTTCAACCACTTTAAAAAAATATTCATTCATAATAATGTTATGAGAACTCAAAATTCGAAAACTCACACTTAACAATCACAAAAAAAACACCCAATATCAACAGATAGCCATGGAAATATTTTTTTAATGATTTCAACAATAAAATAGCGTAAATATTTTCACGGAAAAAACGGAATTACAATCAAGTTTTTACGCAAATCAACTGAAACTAAGACCTAATAAATTTTTCAATTTAAATCTTAGTTGCCATGGAAATGATTGAGCATAAGAGAGAAAATTGAAATTATACGCCTTTCGGGAGATGACATCTGATGGCACTTTATTCTTGAAATCATAAAAAAAATATTTCTAAGGCTATCTGTTGATATTGGGTGTTTTTTTTTGTGACTGTTAAGTGTGAGTTTTTGAATTTTGAGTTCTCATAACTTTGTTATGAATAAATATTTTTATAATTTTTTCAATAAAAAAATCACTAATAAATAATCCCAACTAAAGAAAAATATTATAGTATGCCCTGAAAATTAGATTAAACATATCTTATTTCCTCCCCAGGTAGACCTTTTAGTTCTTGACATTTACACGGGTTTTTCCATTAAAAATGGATCACACTGTATATATATATATATATATATATATATATATATATATATATATATATATATATATATATATATATATAGAAATGTACAGGATGTTCGGCACATGATGAAAAGTCAAAACCATTAGCTACCTTTCCACCCTTGAACGCTGGTTCCGAAGAGTCACGGTTAAATGGATATGTTTTTAAATTACCCAAACTCCACTAAGTTTTTTATTATTGCCTGTGAAAAAACCAATTGTATTTAATATTCATTGATGCCTGTTCAAAATAATTAATAGTTTTTATTTCAATTGACAGTAAGTATAAAAGTGAAATACGAGTTTTTATATTCTAAAAACTAATGATTTTGTGGGAAAAAACAACTTCAGAATTATTGTTAATAGTTTAATTTTTCTTCAAATAAACGATCATAAAAATAAAATTGTTCACCAGTTCCGAACTTTTTCCGCCCTTCTGATAGAGAAGTTCTTAAAATAAAATTAAGCCCTCAATTGTTATAACTTATCAGCATTGATTTTTTTTTCACGAAATCAATGATTTTGAATCTCCTATGTCCGTTTGGTATCGTCATTTGGAATAAAAACTATTATTTGAAAAAGCATACATTACGGAATATTGAAAAAAAGGTGCGTTTACAGGCATTAATTAAAAACTTATGAGAGGTTTGAAGGGTTTGGGTAATATATATATATATATATATATATATATATATATATATATATATATATTATATATATATATATATATATATATATATATATATATATATATATATATATATATATATATATATATATATATATATATATATATATATATATGTATATATATATATATATATATATATATATATATATATATATATATATATATATATAAACAAATAAACCTGCGTCGAATTATTATAATTGTTTGTGTCACAGGGACATGTATTTAAAATGTTCGAATATATTACTTGAAAAGGTTTCCATAGCCCTTACTTCCCGGAAAACAATTCTCACTGATTAGAAACATCGACTTGTTGAGTGTTAGGGGGATCCACTTCCAACACACTAAAATATGTACAGAATCATCCATAATCAGTGGCATGTAACGTAAAAATGATAGATTCGTAGATAAGGTACCGACGAAGTGATATGCCGTCACGCAGTATAGCGGCCTCTTAGGTCCCTAATTTATAACCGAGCTTTTATTGTTACTTTCCGACCACCTGTACAGTGAGACGTCACATGAGCTATTGAAATTCATATTTACAAATTGTAATTTCCTTTCCGTGAAGTTTGATAATTATTAGGTACAAAGGAGCACTAAAGACCCCATTTAATGCTCCTAGGAAGGTGTTGGTTCCATATAAATGTTACACGACTGATAAAATAAATGAATAATTTCCCACAGACTGTGCCCCTTTTTAGTGAAGCAGACAAGAATCTCCTTGTGAAATAGGGAGGGGATGATTGATTCAATATATATTTGTTCGTGAAAGACGAACGAGCTCTACCTGTGTACATAAATTATTATAGCGATCTACGATCTGCTCCAATACCGTATAAAGCATACTATATAAAACCTACATAGTTTGAAATTTTTTTCCTGAATATTCAATGAAGATATATATATATATATATATATATATATATAAATATATATATATATATATATATATATATATATATATATATATATATATATATATATATATATATATATATATATATATATATATATATATATATATATATATATATATATATATATATATATATATATATATATATATATATATATATATATATATATATATATATATATATATATATATATATATATATATATATTTAGTGGAAAAGGCATATACACAAAAATGATAACATCCCATATTAATTCAATGAAAAAGTAACTGAAAGATAAGCAAAAAAAGAGAAGGAATTTACAAACACAAAAAATATACTCTATTAAAATGAAAACATAGAATACATCAACAACTATCCCTAAATTATCTGGCAAATATATCATCAGACGCCAAAAATATCACTTACCCTATTATTTTCAACTGCAAAAACCTCACTACAAATTCCTCAAAATACATCCCATTCAGAGAAAGAATCAAAAAAATCAACTATGACACGCTAAAACCTGTAACTGACTTCTACCTCTGGACCTCTACTCCACCAATTGTCGACCCCTGGAAAAATTCTCAAAAAACTCGAACAACCATCAGGAAATACGAAACTGCTTTCAAGTGCAACTCTTCAAGTACCAAAACCACAGTCTAATTTACACCGATGCCTCAAAAAAAACCTCAAGGAATCTCAGCTGCCGTAATTCACGAAAATACAAAATCTGCTGTACGTCTACCCCCAAACGCCAGCATCTTCACTGCAGAATCTGTAGCAATACTAAGAGCAATCCGCACCTGCGCTTACAATCCAAAAGCCTGTTTTCTCATCATAACTGACTCACGAAGCGTACTCCAGGGACTTAAAGATCTGTATCCCAAACAGAAAATTATAAAGGAAATAAAGTTGGAACTACTACGCTTAAAAGATATACATAAGTATGTAAAATTCATGTGGGTTCCGTCTCAGGTTGGGATACTAGGTAATGAAGAGGCAGATCGATTAGCACAACATGCAATAAACAACGAGGAACTGGAGAACATCAAACACTTATCGAAAGCAGACCACAAACTTTCAATTAGATCACACATCTCTAGTATATGGCAACAAAACTGGAACACTAGCAGCAGTAAACTAAAAGACATTCATTCCAACATCAACAAATACCTCCACTTACCAAATGGAAGAAAAAACCAAATAATAATAAATCGGCTAACAATTGGACACACTGCAATTACACACTCATTTCTTCTAGAAAGAACACCTCCCACTATGTGCACCGTCTGTAACACTACACTTACAGTAAATCACATTCTAACTGAATGCCAAGCAAACAACCACGTCAGAATGAAACATCATCTCGAAGGGAACCTTGTTACAGTCCTAACACATAACATAGGAAACCTACTGAACTTCTTAAAAGAATCCAACTTGTACTCTAAATTATAACCTTACAACTTAAATTGACATGTACTATGTGTATGTTCCTACCAATAACCCAAAGCGGTTGATGCGGGTATATGTGCAAATAAAAGAAATAAAAAAAGAATACATCTATCCAAATTTGTTTGAAGTAAGAACTGGGGCTAATAGAGTTATAATTATAACTAAGTATTTCTGTTCGGTGGTTTCATCATCTTTCTTTCGTTTGATCGGAAGCAAATTACAGAATACATCATCCAGACAATTGCAATTCTTCGGTTATTCACTGGAGACAGGGAGATTGAGCAAGTTGCCAAGAATAACGATCTCAGTCCACTTGAAATAGAACATTATCTTAACTGTAATTGAGGAGAATTTCGATGGAAATAGTTTCCAAAGAGTTCAAGACTTTATTACTTTATGAACGTTCGGCACTTTTGTATTTTTAGAAAAGTATTACCATAGCTCCACTTGCGAAGTGATTCATCCTTGGTTAATTAAATGGGAACATAACATGGGAAATAATATCGGAAGAAAATACATTTTCAACTCCGTTCATATATATATATATATATATATATATATATATATATATATATATATATATATATATATATATATATATATATATATGTATGTATGTATGTATGTATCAGTGGCGGATCCACAAGGGGTTATCGGGTCCGGACCCGAAGTAAACTATATACTGTTGAGCAAATTCGTGAAATACTTGATGGTATTTGAACAGAGTACCTATGTTCGAAGAATTGAAACGTTCACAATTCGATTTCACAAAAATCACGTGCTTTGACATGATGTGAATTATCTATCTAAGAACTTTATTCAATTACGATATTCATCATTATTGATTATTGGTCATTGCCAGAAACCAAGTCGATATAATAACTCGAATTATCAAGACTTAGTTTACTTGAATTGCCTCGAGTATGTTAATTTCTGCTTAGCTAATCTTCTTATAGGCACCATAAACTTTGTAATTCATTTAATCTCTTCAATAGTTACCAAAGAGAAAATTTCCGATTTTTGCACCAATATTTCTGTAATGAGTAAAAAGTATGTGTGAATTGTAGGTACACTTTCATTTTTGAAGTTTTAACGGATATCCTTCTTTACTCAAACATAAATAAACAGAAGTAAATAGATGAATTCAGTGACATTTTATAGAACTCATTCCAAGAATTAATAGTTACCGATTAACGAAATAAGAAAAACTGTCAGAATCACCTTAACTATACTAGTTTAATTTTTCTTTTGAATTATTGGAAAAACATTTATTGAAAATTCGTCGACGTACGTAGCTTACCGGAACATTAAAAATGGTGAGCTTTATTTTGAATGTTTTGAAAATATTCTACGAGTGATGTCGAAGTTAGGTTATCGTTGGATTTATTAAATTCGATTTATCTGAGAAAAACCAAATCGGTATATATTCTGCAAATATGTCAGTTACGTACGTCGTTTATCTAATTTGTTGATTTTTTTCAAATATGTAGACATTTTCGATTTTTCTGAAATTGAAAGAGAATTTAAGCATTGTTCAAAATTTACATACTTAATACTAGGAGTTATCGATTCCACAGAATATGTAGGATTTTCTTCCGGCCTTCGCAATTAATTTCAAACAGTACAAATTAATAACAGTTTTATTCACCAACAGTGTCGAGAGTAGTATCATCTTATTTGATATTTATACGAAAAAGACAACTGTTTGGCAACAAATTGTACATCAAATAATCACAATTACATTAAGCTCACCGTATAATTAAAAGCAGATTAACAATAATTTAATTGCAAATATTATTAAGTTTGAATAGACTTTCCTCAATACGTTTTTCTTAGACATTAGGTAAATTTGAAGTATATTATCGTCATCGTCAATACGAATCGTACAATAGAGTCAGCAATGCATTGATTCTAAAGCGGGCTACACACGGACGTTGATGAGTTGATACATCAACGTGCATCCAAAAACGTTAGTGTGGATGCAAAATGACCCACGTTTTTGAATGCACAACCTGGATGAACGACGCGTGGGTGTATTCAGGTATCGCTTGAATTTTTGTATGCGCAATCAAATGAACACGTGCATCTCTCAACGTGTGGAGGCGATTCACCGATGTTTGCGCATTCTTAAAGCAGTTGTTGTGGTTAATCTTTATTTTTATTTCTATTTTTCTTTTCAAGAGCATAAGTACACGCCACTGTCACAAGAGCTAAACATTCTTCTTCGAACAAAACTATGGTTTTGTTACAACGTGTGTACGCAATCTGCTTGCACGTTATTGGATGCACGTTGATGTATTAACACATCAACGTCCGTGTGTAGCCCGCTTTTTATGGACGTTCGTCTATGCCTTTGGCCTGTATGTATTGTCGTTAGAAGAACCGTCTTCAGCAGGTCGAAGCTATCATTCAAGGAGAGATGATGGTCCGCAGCCATCACCTGCGCAGATGTTTTGAACAGCTGGTTCTCGCCCATCTGCTTCCGCACATGTTGATATTATCAAGACATATGAGCAACTTAGTGCCAGGTCGCAATGGGATTACAAAGGGCAACACGTAGTCAGAAGACGTCTGCTGAAGTTTTCGACAAGTATTTGTTCTCATAACTAGCTCTGCGAAACACCTATTTCTTGTGAAGTACTGGAATATTGATTTGCGAGAATAGTTACGCTCAATATATATATATATATATATATATATATATATATATATATATATATATATATATATATATATATATATATATATATATATATATATATATAATTTGAATTGTTTTTGCCTATGCAGTGTTTGCACTTATTTATCAATAACAGGTCTAACAAGTTTGGAAACAGACGTGGACGTTGTTTAACGAAACGTCTAGACTTAGTAATAAAATAGATGAATAAATGAAAGTACGACAAAGGCAAGAAAAAATTATACACATATATAAATATATATGTATATATATATATATATATATATATATATATATATATATATATATACATATATATATATATATATATATATATATATATATACACCTATATACATATATGCCATAGTTGTGATAGCATGATCATTGATTGTTCTCATGTTACATAATCTTCGTTCTCCTGAAAAAATCATTGGTTTAAATAGTTTCCATTTGTTGTCGAAGAAATACATAAATCCTAATATGAATAATTGTGATTTTTAGCAGGTTTTCACTTTGAAAACCTGCTTATTAAAATGGGTGCGATTAGCAAAGTTCGACCTAGGACCAAGATAGTTTTTCATTTCATGACTTTTTATGATGCTTGGCACCAAAAACTCAATTTCATATATCTCCCTATATATATATATATATATATATATATATATATATATATATATATATATATATATATATATATATATATATATATATATATATATATATATATATATATATATATGCGATAAAACACAACTCTCACAACTCCAAACCTCAGGCACAGATGGAGTGGACCACAGGGGTCAAATTCAAGACATGTCAAAATTTGTGTGTCAAAAATTAAAATACGCACAATATAAAATGGAAGTTTTGGATGGATACAATAATGGATCGTTTAACCCTCTCGCTCATCTTGTCCTCAGTTGAGGACAACCTACTTTGGATTTTTTCCTATGAAGCACCGCTTGCTCTTACGCCTCTGTCACATTGTCCTCAGTTGGGGACATCATATTCTTCCGAATGAATATATATGCTGCGATCTTAAAGCTGATCGAAAAAATAATCATGCATTTGAAATATGGGATTCCGTAGGGTAGCTATGACAGCAGTGTAGCGCTCTACTGTTTATTTTTTGTTGGCTATATTCGTTAGACCATGTGTTTGAAAACTGTTTGTTCACGTTCAAAATAAGTGTAGACTTGTTCCAAAGCAATTGCGTTAGGTGATTTTTGTGCATACTGTAATCAGCGATTTTTGAAAGTGTGGCGTACTAGTTTGAGGACATTGTGAACTAGCGGTAAAGGCAACATCTAGGTGAATATAACAGCACTTTTATTTTGATTCTGCAAAAGTTAAATTTAGTACACTTCAGTACTTCGAAAATGGGCGCAAAAATAATATAAATATATTTAATAAAATAAATAATGGAACATATTGATATTTTACCATCTAAAAATGTTTCTGAATTTTTTTTTCCTCCATCAGCTCATGATGTCCTCAATTGCGGACATATAATAGTGCCCAAACGGAGCATTTTGAAAATCTGAATTTAACATCAAAGATTTTCAAAAAATCATAAGTTGCATTACGGTAAATTTCAGATTTTTCGCTCCAATAGTTTTAATTCGTGACCGAGAGGGTTAAATATAAAACAAATATAAGCATATACAAAATACAAATAACAATGACATTCACATGCGGACATTAGTAAAATCTTAGAATTGATGGAAAATATATATATATATATATACTCCTTAATAAAGCCATCTTCAATTATGAAGACTTTCAATAATGTTTCAACAGAAAGCGAATATATAAAATCGCTTCATTTTCATCATAGCCAATTTCATAAATCACTGTGCATATTCCACAAATAGACTATTACAACAAAATGAACGGGTTACGTACACGAGTGCAATTCAATGCAACTGCAGTCATGCCAAAGCAAAAGCAGGTCAGATGTATTTGCTAATCGGGCAACGTTTTACTGAACTCCTACGTCGTCTAACAATAGTTCGTTTCAGCCTTCTTCCGATCGACAATAAATAAAAGCAATTCGTACCCCTTGAAAATATATTTTCACTAATTGTACCCCGTAGGATAGAATCCTCAAAAGTCCTACTTCACGAGAAAATTTAATTTGAAAAGGTCTTATTTGGTGTTATAATGAAATGCACATAAATAACTGTAAAATCTTCTGTATTAAATTGTTTTAGAACACGCACAATAGAAACCACCTTTCAAAAATAGGTTCATAGCATATTTTCCGAAACTAATGGGATCTCTGTCCCTGCTTTTGTTCACTCAGCTTCTGGAAGTCTGGTTCAAACGATGATGAGTACCTATAATCTTAAGTACTTGTTTTTTATGAATGCGTACGAGAAAAACGCTCTTTATACGGAAACAAAAATTTGATTGCTAGGTCAGACAGACTTTGGTATTCAATGGTAATATCTAACCAAAACTTGATGAGTCTTACTTTTAACCCCTTAATGCATGATTTTTCAAAAATTGATAAAAAATTGATTTAAAAAAAAGGTACAGTTGGAAAAAGACATATTTCATCAGAAAAATATTTAAAAAAAATAAAACACAATATTCTATGTGAAAAAAAAATAAAAAACTGGTTTGTGCCAAATGAGGGACAGCATGCAAAATGAACTAAAAAAAATATTTTATACAGCCAATATTTCATCTTCATCTAATATGTTGCCTACACTCTGATTTTTATCAAAATTATGTATAACTGCATTTTTTTTTATGCATAAAATAACTTGGGATCTATAATATATCAGAAAAAGATTTCTTTCACATCTTCTAAATTCAACATCTGTAGATATGGTCAAGTCGGATATACTTGAATTGTATAATGTTCCATATATGGCACAAAGTGATTTTTAGATGAAAAATGTCAATTATTAAAAAATACGAGTATGTACTAGCCACTATGAGGCAGTTACTGGAAGTATATTTTTTACAAAAACAATTTTTACTAGGTAGAAAGTTACTTGGATTAACTAAAAACTATTACTCAATCTACAATAATACTGACAAGCAGCTGATTCATCGTCACCATTTTGAAAAACACATCTAACTGCGAAATAATTACAGAGGGAGCTGCCTCTTCGGAAATATGTTGGTATGTGCCTGAAATGGTAATTCATGCATATAAAGTTATTTTTCTATGACGTATGTATTAAAGAGGTTTGTGCCATATTTGGCACATGATGCAACAACGGGTTAAAACTGGATTTCAACGTACTGTCAGTAGAAAGGTCAATGAGTGTTTATTTTTCTGCAATACTCAATTTTCGCTCATTAATTTATGTTTTTTCCGGTACAGAAGTTGATAATTTGTAACAAATATTTTTTGTTAACCCCTAGGGGATAGCATACCCCAGGATGAAAACCACTGCATAGATAATAAATTTAGAACGCCTCGCGCAGGTGTGGTTTGAAACTCGTAGTTTCTAGTTTTACCAATATATTTCATTCAAACTGAAACACATCATGAATGCGTTACATTGAAAATAAAATTTTCTATTTTCAATCTATGAGGAATGTTATTTTTCATAGAAAATCGGATAAA
Organism: Cynegetis impunctata; assembly: GCA_030704885.1. Taxonomy (NCBI): domain Eukaryota; kingdom Metazoa; phylum Arthropoda; class Insecta; order Coleoptera; family Coccinellidae; genus Cynegetis; species Cynegetis impunctata. The sequence continues at coordinate 462,111 of JARQZK010001467.1, read as the reverse complement.
AATTAACATTAAGTTGAAATTTCAAACATTTCAAAACATTTTACATGATGAACTTACAATTAACATATTTATTATTTCATATTTCTTTTATTTCTCCATTTTTCGAAACGTGAACTGAGTAATTATTTTAGAAAGCAGTGGTATAATACTACCCTTTCCATTCAAATATGTATAATTAACAATTAGCAGCTATCAAAGCACTGAGCCCCCATGTCATCGATTCAAAGTTACATATAACTATATAAGAATATGGGAGTGTCAAAGATATAGGGAAGAATAGCAAGGTCTTTTTAGTCTGGGTTCCCAGTCACTCGGGATTCTCGGGAATCACAGGAAACGAAGAGGCCGATATACTTGCCAGGAAGGGAGCACAAACGCCATTTACTGGCCCATAACCTTTCTGTGGTATAGGAAAATGCACCTAGGAGAAGGTTTCGGGAGAAGGAGGAAACCGAGAGAGAAACAATCATCTAGGGATGGATCACTCGAAAAAGTTCCTTAAGAACTTCAAGATCCAAAGGATATCTAGATCTCAGTATGAGCAAATTACACCTCTCCACAGGCTTACAGGACACTGTCGCATCAGAAAGAATCTGACGAGAATAGGTTTATCAGAAACTGACGAGTGTAGATACTGTGTGGAGGAGGAGGAAACTCCTGTTCACCTGGCTACATAATGCCTCACTATTGCAAGCTAGAGGAAAGAAGACATGAAACCTGTAGGAGTGCGGACGTAAATTTCTTCTAGGATTCCCAGACATTGGAGTTCATTAGTACTCTGAAACTAGAAGGCGAGCTGTAGTTGGCACAGTAGACAAAACAGCTTTGATGGGGGTAATAACTAAAGTCACACAAAGCGGGACAAATGGGATGAAATTGGAAGTAGACCAATAATAAAAAAATTTAATTGTATACATTCATATACTTGTCTATACATATACAAAAATGTATTAATTATTGGTAACTTTAAAAACATTTGAACATTATGATTTTTAATTGATTTTTGATTTCAAAAAAAATTATTATTCACAGTACTATTTTCCATCTGAGAATACTTTGCAAAATATTCGGATCATTTAGTAAAATGTAGTGAAATTTCTAAGATGAATTGGTAAAATTATATTTTATCCTTAGTCTTAGTATAGTTTTTAAAGTTTTGATGTTCAACTGCGTTATTTTAGTTATTGATATTAACTAAAGAACACGTTATGTTGCTGTAAGTATTTGTTCCTGGAAGGGAGAGCGCTATATTCTACAATTTTTAAAATATTTTGATAAGCAATATTATTGTTTAGAATGAAGGAATAACTGCGTCCATTTTTTGTCTGTTTCCACAGTTATAGACAAACGACATTTAATTTTTTTCAACAGTAACATATATTTTTACCAATGACACCTCAAAATGATCATTTTGCAGATATTATTTTTCGGAAAATGGTTACTTAAATATTTTAAAGATTTTGTCACATATTTCCATAAAATTATTAGTTATTGTAGGGCACTAAAGTAATTAATAAATAGTAGTTGAAAGGTTTTTGTCTTACATTTAAAATAAGAAATGCGGATGTTTTGAAAATCGGGACATTTTTAAAAAACGGCGGGACGCCGGGACTTTCCTTCAAAAAGCGGGACTGTCCCGCCAAAATCGGGACGTGAGGTCACTTTAGTCATAACAGATCTTAAGGTCGCGGTTCAGTGTAACCCCATATTAAATAAATAAATGAACAATTATTTGTATTTTTTAGAAGAAGCGAATCCAGACAAATATTTTCTATTCTACTGGTATGCCGAAAAATGGCGAAAGAACACTATTGAACTGGAATTCACGTTTAATTGTTGAACGACATAGATATCACATTTCATCCAATTGCATTATCGTGTTTCTAAAATTCGCTGAAATTCCAGAAAACAATAGCCAATTAATCTATTCCACTTCCGATAACACGCCGTCGATATCATCAAATTTACAGCCTGAGTCACACGTTTATCGGTAGTTACGAGTTAGCGTTGACTGTGTTTCTTATTGAGCAACAAACACATGACGCAAAATACACCCATTCAGTCGTCTTTGTTATGGATTACGAACAGCGATCGGATTCGAAGTTAGCGGTGTTTACTGTGCTGTTTCGCAAGTCATTTAGGCGCGCAATTGCGGCAGGTCAGGCCGGTGGTTATCGCATGTAAATTTTTTGATCGTGCGAAGATGCCCGGTCGTCTTACCGGCCAACCGACCCGGTCTATTGGTCTTGCGTTCCGAGGTCGACGACTTCAACACCGCTACACATCGATAGAACATTATTCAGCCCAAATAAGTCGACGCATTCTTCGTTTCGTTCAGAAGACTGAGGGCGCTGCTTCAACTTTTCAGATTGTTAGGCAGGACGTCAGCTAGTTAGTTGAGTACTTAGCGTACGCTGGCTAGTATTTGGGAGATCTCGGGTTCAAACCCCGGGGCCGACTGGTCTGCCATGAGTTTTTTTCAGAGGTTTCCTCATGGTAATGTAAGTCACTGCTTGCAAACTTATAAGGCGAATGCTGGGTCAGTATTAATCCTCTGAACCCTACCCACACTTCCTATGTTCCATAAATATCCCGTCTCACCCATCCTTAATGCACTTGTACATACAAGTGTATCCTCTGATCTGGCTGAAGAAGTTAATGCCAAACTCAAGCTGCCCGCCTCCCTGACATATACTTCAGGGAGGAATGAAACACGTATGTTTCCTTTTTTTTCCTTTTTCCCTTTGCTGGGGCCTGGAGAACTTCTTGCGTGTTCACTTTTCATTTGAACATTTGTGTTGCCGTTTGTTGAAACTGTTTATCTACTATCACGGGTTCAAATCTGATGCACTTCACTACGTTTTAGTCGATATCGAAATAGTGATTTCGATTTCTATTCTTAGAAAGCATTGTAATTGCAATGTCTTCTTGTCGTGAAAGACGAACGTATTATACTTCTTCGACTTCTCGAGATGAATGAAGGTGTCGATAGAAGTTTCAAGACATGTTTGAGAATGTATGTTGCCTGAAATAATTTTTTGTGTTCAAAGTTGCAACAATAATTAGAAAGAAAGTTTTATTTTATATTGTATGCATCTAGTAATTATTGGAAATGTAGAATAGAGAGCTCGATACTGAAAAATAGTCACTCTCTGTTCCATATATATACAGTAAGTTATGCTGGTATTACACATCCTTTTGATTTCAAACCGACAATTCAGTTTCTCAGACAATGCATTTTACATATATTAAATATATATATATATATATATATATATATATATATATATATATATATATATATATATATATATATATATATATATATATATATATATATATATATATATATATATATATATATATATATATATATATATATATATATATATATATATATATATATATATATATATATATATATATATATATATATATATATATATATATATATATATATATATATATATATATATATATATATATATATATATATATATATATATATATATATATATTATATTATAATTATAAATATATATATAAATATAAAAATAAAAATAAAAATATATATATATATATATATATATATATATATATATATATATATATATATATATATATATATATATATATATATATATATATATATATATATATATATATCCTACTTTATGACATCCTCAGGCCAAAAAAATTATCACGAGGATCATATAGTCGATCTAGTAGATGAAAAAATTAATATATACATATAATACCAAAATGTTTATTAGAAAGAGTGAATCCATTGAAATATGCCTAACCAGTTGAACTTCCAATTTTCGTGAAAATATCTTGATGAACAATAAGGTAACCTTTCCCATTTATTTGAGTGATATCAATTTCAAATCTTAGTTCGTCTTATTCGTACATCGGAAGTTTTTGAATTTTGAATGAATTTTCCGAGTTGCTCTTTTTCTTTCAATGAATAAAACCTTTGCTTGTAGAATTAACACTGCCCCTAGAAAGAACTCCCAGACTGGTCACATGATGAATATAAATTCGGGTCTTAACTAATCGATACCGGACCGGGGAGGTTGTTCACCCAAAACTACTAGATCCGTCTTCCCAAATAAGTAATCAAATGAGAGTGGCGGGCAAAAAACGACCCACCCGTCCAAATAAAAGTTCAACGCACAGACTCTCACGTAGACCCCAATCGAATCGTTTTCCACCCTTCGCCTTTATGTAGTTCGTTTTACGATATAAGGGTGGCTCCAAAAGGGTTGCTTTTATGTAGCATTTGAGATTAAGCGTGACATCTGTCAGAATTGTAGTCGGTGGAGAGGAACTGCGCTAGAGGTTAGTAGTACAGGGTGCCGATAACTCGTAATTTTCTGTTCATTAAAACCCTCTAGACAAACTAATGAAACAATCAACTTATAATTAAAATTTTCAAAACTGCCAATACTATTACTTTACAGCCTTCACGACATTCAATCGAGAATCAAAACAGCTGATTTTGATCCGTTATTTGAAACATAGAGATAATGCAATACGATGTCCAAATTTTGAATGAACAATTATTTAGCCCGCTGAATTTGAAAAAAAAACAAGGTAACAGCAGAGCTCTGTCCCCAAGGTCATATTATCCCCTCGTGCAATAGTTCTCTAACATCAACTCAATTCACACACAAAGTTTTACACCTTTTTAACGGAATTTGGATGAGCAAAGTTTGAAAACCCGCAAAAACGCCTGGAATTTAAACATAAAATCAGCAGCGGTAACAGAAAACAGCACTCCAGTTGAATTTCGAGGGTTCATAGAGATGCGTAATGCGCAAAAACACGCAAAAACGCATGAAATTTCTATATTGGAGCGGTTTGCGAAAAACGCTGAAAGGACTAATTTTCAACTCTAACTCAATTTGCGGGTGCTGTAAGAAAACAATTATTATATTTAACAAAATAAAGTGCAAATCAAAAACCGAAGTTTTATTTACATTATTATAGAAATGATATACCCATTCACTTTGGTGGCAAAAATGATAAAATTACTTCAACTATTTAAGCAAGGATCGTATCACAAAGAGACGTTATAATATACTGCGATTTTGTGCCAAAATTTACTGAGTAATGTTTGAGGTAATTAGCGATAAGGTTGTAATGTATTTTAAGCCATATTTCGTCCTAATAACTCATTATCCTTCATATAATATTACCATTCATATTTATGCATTCCAATGTGGTCTCAATGTACAGCTTTAATATAAGTGAACTAGTATTAACAATAGCATGTAGGTGTAACAACTGTATGCACCTACTTGGTTATACACCCACAATACTTTGTACGATTTTGACAATCGGAATCTCGTAGTAAATTAATCAATTTATATCCATATTTCACCGAAAATTGTGAGCCTGTTTATTTTCAAAATTTACGGAAAATTCCATCAAATACAAATTACTAGTACACATAACTATTTTCTCTGTATATTTCAGGCATTTAGGAATTATCACATGTACACAATGACAATTATATGCTATAATAATTAGAAATTCTATTAAATGTAAAAAATATCCATTTTCAAATTCCAATTTTAACGATAACTAAAACGCAGTCTAAGAAATGTTTACGTATTAAGTTCATTTCACTTTCATTCACAAGATTTCAATTATCTATGTTCTTCTATCACGCCTACGTAGTATATATATATATATATATATATATATATATATATATATATATATATATACATATATATATATATATATATATATATATATATATATATATATATATATATATATCTATATATATATATATATATATATATATATATAGGATATCTATTTGTAGGGACTGCAGCAATGTAAAAGGAAACTCTTTGAAGTTTTTCCAAGCTTTCGGAATCTTTTATTCCATCATCAGGGAGAATCTGTCGTGAGAATGATTACATAGATGTTGATAATACGTTATAAGAAACATTGAAAATGATGCTATTTGTTAAAAAATTATAAAAGTTGATACATTTTTGAAGTTATAATTAAATTTCTGAACGAAATGACAAATCGGTGTCACTCATTTTTTTTATATTCTAAATAAAAATAATATAAAAAAAATGAGTGACACCGATTTGTCATTTCGTTCAGAAATTTAATTATAACTTCAAAAATGTATCAACTTTTATAATTTTTTAACAAATAGCATCATTTTCAATGTTTCTTATAACTTATTATCAACATCTATGTAATCATTCTCACGACAGATTCTCCCTGATGATGGAATAAAAGATTCCGAAAGCTTGGAAAAACTTCAAAGAGTTTCCTTTTACATTGCTGCAGTCCCTACAAATAGATATCCTCTAAACTAGTCAGCGACTATCCTCCTCTTATATATATATATGTATATATATATATATATATATATATATATATATATATATATATATATATACAGAAATAATATCATTATTTGTATTGATAACATTAGCAATACCACAACAATACATACATACTGTGATAGAACTGCAGAATAGATTGAGTATAAACATAGTTTTTTGATAATATGAAATAAATCATCTTATCTACTTTCATAAAAAGGTTCTTCATTCCTCATCCTACAATATGAGATACATAAAAGTCTATGAGAAGATGCTGGGCATATAGTTCAGACCATTCAAATAATTTTTTTGTTTTATCCAAAACATAAGAAGCAATTGAATTAAACAATAAAACAAGTCAAACGTTAAATAAGGATAGCATAATTGTTACAAATGAATGGAAACAGTCGTAATCAAGGCGGGACAATAATGTGCAATGATTATTTTTATGTTTCCAGCCAAGTAAATAATATAAACACTATTAGGTATTCAATTATATGACGTCAGTTTGCGGAAGCACTTCCAAAGATGACGTGAGGTAAGTCACAGGCAACATGGCGGATGATTACCGAATCTAAACATCGCGGTATCATCCCCTCATCCTGAAAACCACCAACGCTCAATGACAGAAACTCTGACTTAAAATAACCGTTTAGTTATAAGAAGTAGCAGCTTCCTCACCTTATTTCATGAAATCCAAATGAGTGAAACTATATATGTATAGGATATATACATATATAAATATAATATCTAGACACAATAGGGTAAATTTGAAAATTCAAATTTTTTTCACTAAGACACTTCAACCGAACGTTACCGCAATCCAGTGGTCGGTCGTATTTAAGGAACACTTTGTGGTATTCTGAACACTATTGTTTTTAGGACACTACATTTGGAAATGATAAAAACAAACAAAAAATTCACTCTCGAACCTCGCGCAGCACCCGTGCCCTCCACACACCTCTGAGCCAACTGAGCATACTAAAGCACCCCAAAATGCATCGTACAGTTGGATACGATACGGAGGTAAGCGATGTTGTGGAACAGGAACGCGGCTCTAGCGTTACTGTAACTAAAATCTTATGTGGTTCGAGTTTGATTACACAGACTGAAACATGGAGTTAACTGTGCGATTTTCTCAACGTGTTTGCTACAAAAACCATTGTTGTAAAATTATATATTGTTATTTCAAAATGTTGGAATTTGGTATAATCATCATATTGCCAATTTCATTTGATGACAAACGGAGAAAGTTTCTCATCAGCTCTTGATAATGAGTAAATAGCCCGAAACATATGTAAAGTAAATCAAACTAATTTTAGTGGAATCAAGCCAGGCAGTTGTCTTCATTTAATCAATAAATTTGAAAATGTTTTCCTATATAAAAATTCGAACCTTCTATATGTGTATTTCGATATTTTAAAATGTTAAATTTGAAAAAATAAACACGGTTCTAGCATGTTAGTAGTTCCCTCGAAACTAATAGTCTATTATATTATATGACAATGGACAATGAAGTGTGGCAGTTGATTTTAAATCCGTTCATATATATATATATATATATATATATATATATATATATATATATATATATATATATATATATATATATATATATATATATATATATATATATAATCAGTGGTGGCTCGTGAGGTGTTGGTTTGAGGAGGCTACAAGAGGTGTTAAAAAATACACCAAAGGCGAAAATTTTTAGGATTTCAAGGTGAACCGCCTTATAATTTAAAGAAAATCAAAGTCAAACAAGCACCCTAAGATATTAAATAGGTACCTATTCGAGGAATTAATCAATTGTTGCCCAGCAAGAACCAACGGGGAGGTGAGACATTTTTCTTGCCAGAAATAAAATAGGCCCCTCCCAAAAGTAGATTAAAATATAATTCTTGTCATAAAAGTCAAACAAAACTTAATAGAATAACAACAAAATAAAATAATAAAATATATATTTAGACCTAAACAAAAAAATTTAAATAAATTCTTTGGTATAGACATCTATTTTTTTATAGCTATCATAAAACCATTGTCTTTTTGATCTATTTCATGAATTTTATACTTTTATGAACTCGGAGGTTAGGTTAGTAAGGTTAGAAACAGTCAGGTCAGCTCAAGTTTTTGAAAAAAAAAGATGACCCAGCGACAAAATCTGATTTCATATTCGGTTTTTTCAGGCGAAAATAAGCTATAATCCGAAATTTCAAGAAAATCGGGGCAGTCTGTTGTATTATCGATAATTACCATAATTCCTGCATTTATGCCAGTGCCAAACAGAGACATTTTCCCTAGTAAAAAGTAAACACTGCCAACAAAATAATTTAGATTTTACCTGTGATCCGGTAAGCCAAGGATGTCTCTCATAATTTCTGATATTAAAACCGCGATTCTGCTACGCTGCTCCAAATTGTTTAATTCCGGGGTAGGTCGCAATGTTTTTAATAAAACTTTATCGTTTTAACTTAGTGCACTAAAGTTATGGGATAACAAATATTCCACTAAATCACCATTGAAATTTTTAAAATTAACTTCAGTAACCGAACTCATTTTAAAAACAATACGCCAATAAAATAAATTAAAACCGACGAAACTGTTTTCGTCCACGACTAGTGACAACGACAACGTCCAACGATCCATGTCCAACGAATTCACTCGATTTTACCCGAAACCCTATAGTTGTGATTGGTCGACATCGTGTGAGACTTAGGTGCAATTGGTGTTGCCATTTACATGTGTTTTCCTTTTCTATTGCAATGAAGTATTCATTCGCAGTATTCGCACCGTTGTTTGCTTTTCTGTGGCAGGCATAATGAACGTTGAAAATATACCTTTTTAAGTCTCTGCAGCGTTGCCACAAATCTTGAAATGAATAAAATGCAGTAAATGTAAATATCTTCTATCGTAATTAATCAATTATATTATATAATGTAGGTTGAAAGGAAGGTAGGTGCATAATATAATATGATTTTGATTAATATGAATATGCTGAATGCTGACTATTCAATATAATATATTAGTGATACACGGAATATTATTGAGGAGGAGGCTTAGCCTCCTTAGCCGCCTTCGAATAGCCGTCCCTGATATATATATATATATATATAACTTTTTGATAATTATTAGTAATAACAGGCTTGGTGAATCTCAAAAAATACTCGATTTTATTAAAAAGCCACGAATGTCGTGGCGAAACGTCAAATTTTTAATAAAATCGAGTTTTTTTGAGATTCACCAAGCCTGTTATTGTTAATAATTATCAGAAAGTTAAAAATAGTTCAAAGGCAACAATTCAAATAAATAATTATTTATATATATATATATATATATATATATATATATATATTATATATATTATATATATATATATATATATATATATATATATATATATATATATATATATATATATATATATATATATATATATATATATATATATATATATATATATTATATATATATATATATATATATATATATATATATATATATATATATATATATATATATATATATATATATATATATATATATATATATATATATATATATATATATATATATATATATATATATATATATATATATATATATATATATATATATATAATGAAGTATAAACTTTAAAATAAAAAACACTTGGCTTATGTTTCACTATATAAAAAAATATATTTAGATACTGTATTTAGCAGTAACGAATAGTCGACATGTTTCGAGTTATGAACTCATTATCAAGACTGATTACAGGAGAGTAATACATCCTATTTTATAAAACAGATAAAAGCAAAGGTGATACCTGAAAATCAATTTGTTCGTATCACCTTTGCTTTTGTCTGTTTTATAAAATAGGATGTAATAAATACTCTCCTGTAGTTAGTCTTGATAATGAGTTCATAACTCGAAACATGTCGACTATTCGTTACTGCTAAATACACTATCTAAATATTTTTTTATATATAGTGAAACATAAGCCAAGTGTTTTTTATTTTAAAGTTTATACTTTATTCTTTATGATGTTTCACCAAGTGATGTGCGAGAATTCAATCTCAGTTATATATATATTATATATAAAATACATACATACTATTCTATGCTATATGCAGTGGGTAGCTACATGAGCGGAAATTTTTCCAACCCGTTGCAAAAGATGTGGAAATTAGTTATGGATCTAATATTAAGCCTTTTGGAGGGTGTATACAGCTGAAAACAAACGTATTTTTGCACCCCCAAAACTCCGCAAAATTGAGTTGAATATTTGTACGTGGATTGAGTTAATGCTAAATAAGTGAGTTTGGGCAGTATAAACTTTTTTCCCATTCGTCGCCATATTTAAGCAGTGTTTATTGTTTCACCGCCTCAATTATAATGTTGAAATTTCTGGCGGTTTTGAAGATTTTCAAGCAATGAGCATCTCTACAGCCACTCTAGAATCAGTTAGAAGGCTGGAAATTTGTAAGTGAATTCGAGGTTGATGTTAGGATTAAGGTTAAGGTGCTATAGGGGATGTTTTCTCTCACCGGCTAAAATTTGTATGTAAAAATTCATGCGTTTTTGCAGGTATTCAAGCTTTGTGCATCTCGTCTGCCCCACAAATTTGATACAAGGGTTGAGAAGTTAGTAAACAACCTGAATTAGGGGTAAATACGACTTTAGACGAAGCTCTGCTGCTTTAAGATTTTTATCAAATGTTTAGAGATTTTCATGACTTACTGGAACACATCTTTTCCCGCAGTTCATTTCGATTCCGAATTGACATACCTTCTTCTTCCATAATTGTGATTCATCTGCATGTTTTAATCTTAGCATCAACATCAAGGATAAGAGATGTCGAATTTCACGCTCAAGATCAAAGTTATAGGCGTTAAGCTGCAGTTCCACCGGAGGAACAATGAGAAACATTGTGGAACATTTTTGTTGCTGTTGCGTGATTACGAAAATGTTCCCAAATGTTCCTTAAAATTTCTTTATATTTCGGCAACAAATGTTGACTGTTTCTACTTCTCACCGTTCAAGCTACGATTCCACCGGAGGAACATTTTTGTTGCTGTTCCGTGTTTCCGTAAATGTTCCTAAATGTTCCTTAAATTTCTTTATTTTTCGGCAACAAATATTGAATGTTCCTACTTGTCGGCGGTTTCCATTTTGAGCGGTGAAGTTCAAAAGAAAATAGGAATCATTTGTGAAAAAATTCGTGTTGCTATCGCAGTGGAAATGTATCGAGAACGCAACTAGTAAACATTCGTGTCGCTGATTTTCATTGTGCAGTGAAGCGAAGTACGAAAACGGAAAAATTTCTTCAAAATTTCTTCATGTTTCGGCAACAAATGTTGATTGTTTCTACTAAATAATATGCAACTATTGACAATTTTAGTTGCTTCAGTGGAAAAAAAAAGTTTACGTATGTTGCCATAAGTTTCTACTTTTGGCAACAAGGAGAAACTGTAGCTTCAGATTGTATCGTTTTTCACAACAAATTTTCCCGCACTTGATTTTATTAACAGAAGATTTGTTTGTGTAGTGTCCAAATTTCCAAGACTTCCAGACATTCATATGAACAATTTCCATCACATATGTTGATGGCTCATGCCATCAACATATGTGATGGCACATCACAGTATCATTACTGTGATTTGAAGTTTGTACTGTATTCTGCAGATGGTATAAGTTTTCTTTACCGCACATACGCAATTTACCTAGCTAGTTAGTCGAGTACGTTAGCTAGCTAGTATTTCGGAGGTCTCGGGTTCAAACCCCGGGGCCGACTGGTCTGCCATGAGTTTTTTTTCAGAGGTTTCCTCATGGTTATGTAAGTCACTGCTTGCAAACTTATAAGGCGAATGCTGGGCCAGTATTAATCCGCTGAACCCTACCCACACTTCCTATGTTCCATAAATATCCCATCTCACCACCTATCCTTAATTAACTTGTACATACAAGTGTATCCTCTGATCTGGCTGAAGGAGTTAATCCCTGACACATACTTCAGGGAGGAATGAAACACGTGTGTTTCCTTTTTTTCCATAAGCAATTTGTGTTCATTGCAATAAGCAAAGCGTCACGTTTTCAAAATAACCTGCGTTTGTAGGTGTGGTGTAAATTATGAAGTACGAGGAGAGGAAGAGCATAATATAAATGATTCTGAAAACTAACAATCATATTACTTTTATGAGCAAAATGAATCAAGTGCCCCCCAGTTACAGAACGCACTGAATTTCTGTGATGAAAATCCTCACCATTTGGAAAGATAACCTAACATTGTGAGAAATAATGTCTCGGTCCACAGTTACTGCAGAGCTGGCAAGCGTCGGGATAATGGATTGGGCTTGCGCAGAGCGAAGGGGGCTCGCCGTAGTCCCTCAACAGGCAATGTCCTTTGTTCAACTGCACTTGCACAGATATTACGCAATTATGAGGATGGGGCTTCGTTCGCTCTCTCTCCACCGTCTCCTATTTTGTAAAACCGTTTCATCACGCATATTGTACGCAAGATAGCAGATCACATAACCATAGAACGCATCGGAACATAGGATTCAATGTTTATTTTTATTGTGAAAATAATCAGTCATCAGTATTTACACGTTACAGTTACTTGAACTTTATTAAAGACGATTCAGCTGATTATATCTAGACTTTTAACTGACATCGATGAAAGGACGTGCAAATTAATGTTTGGTATAATTACCAGTACAACAGTAGTTTTCTTTTTCATTTCATGTATTCACTGGCTCCAGCTTGTCGATTTTCTTCAATATATAAAAACATACTTGTATTTATACCAAATTCCTATGAACCAAAGCTTTTATAGGAAGTATCGCAGAATATCAATTTTATTTTGAAAAGTACAAAATTCTTCATATATTGCACAATCCTAAGACAGTGTAATATAGTGAAAATAAAATTACTTTTTTCACTTGTGACTGTTTCAGCAGAATATGAATTTTATTTTGAAAAGTGCAAAATTTTTCATATACTGCACAATCCTAAGACAGTGTGATATAGTAAAAATAAAACTACTTTTTTCACTTGTGACTGTTTCAGCAGAATATGAATTTTATTTTGAAAAGTGCAAAATTCTTCATATACTGCACAATCGTAAGACAGTGTGATATAGTGAAAATAAAACTACTTTTTTCACTTGTGACTGTTTCAGCAGAATATGAATTTTATTTTGAAAAGTGCAAAATTCTTCATATACTACACAATCGTAAGACAGTGTGATATAGTGAAAATAAAATTACTTTTTTCACTTGTGACTGTTTCAGCAGAATATGAATTTTATTTTGAAAATTGCAAAATTCTTCATATACTGCACAATCGTAAGACAGTGTGATATAGTGAAAATAATATTACTTTTTTCACTTGTGACTGTTTCAGCAGAACATGAATTTCATTTTGAAAAGTGCAAAATTCTTTATATACTGCACAATCGTAAGACCGTGTGATATAGTGAAAATAAAATTACTTTTTTCATTTGTGACTGTTTCAGCAGAATATGAATTTTATTTTGAAAAGTGCAAAATTCTTCATATACTGCACAATCGTAAGACAGTGTGATATAGTGAAAATAAAATTACTATTTTCACTTGTGACTGTTTCAGCGGAATATGAATTTTATTTTGAAAAGTGCAAAATTCTTCATATACTACACAATCGTAAGACAATGTGATATAGTGAAAATAAAATTACTTTTTTCACTTGTGACTGTTTCAGCAGAATATGAATTTTATTTTGAAAAGTGCAAAATTCTTCATATACTGCACAATCGTAAGACAGTGTGATATAGTGAAAATAAAATTACTTTTTTCACTTGTGACTGTTTCAGCAGAATATGAATTTTATTTTGAAAAGTGCAAAATTCTTCATATACTGCACAATCGTAAGACAGTGTGATATAGTGAAAATAAAATTACTTTTTTCACTTGTGACTTTCAGCAGAATATGAATTTTATTTTGAAAAGTGCAAAATTCTTCATATACTGCACAATCGTAAGACAGTGTGATATAGTGAAAATAAAACTACTTTTTTCACTTGTGACTGTTTCAGCAGAATATGAATTTTATTTTGAAAAGTGCAAAATTCTTCATATACTACACAATCGTAAGACAGTGTGATATAGTGAAAATAAAATTACTTTTTTCACTTGTGACTTTCAGCAGAATATGAATTTTATTTTGAAAATTGCAAAATTCTTCATATACTGCACAATCGTAAGACAGTGTGATATAGTGAAAATAAAATTACTTTTTTCACTTGTGACTGTGACTGTTTCAGCAGAATATGAATTTTATTTTGAAAAGTGCAAAATTCTTCATATACTACACAATCGTAAGACAGTGTGATATAGTGAAAATAAAATTACTTTTTTCACTTGTGACTGTTTCAGCAAAATATGAATTTTATTTTGAAAAGTGCAAAATTCTTCATATACTGCACAATCGTAAGACAGTGTAATATAGTGAAAATAAAATTACTTTTTTCACTTGTGACTTTCAGCAGAATATGAATTTTATTTTGAAAAGTGCAAAATTCTTCATATACTGCACAATCGTAAGACAGTGTGATATAGTGAAAATAAAACTACTTTTTTCACTTGTGACTGTTTCAGCAGAATATGAATTTTATTTTGAAAAGTGCAAAATTCTTCATATACTACACAATCGTAAGACAGTGTGATATAGTGAAAATAAAATTACTTTTTTCACTTGTGACTGTTTCAGCAGAATATGAATTTTATTTTGAAAATTGCAAAATTCTTCATATACTGCACAATCGTAAGACAGTGTGATATAGTGAAAATAAAATTACTTTTTTCACTTGTGACTGTTTCAGCAGAACATGAATTTTATTTTGAAAAGTGCAAAATTCTTTATATACTGCACAATCGTAAGACCTTGTGATATAGTGAAAATAAAATTACTTTTTTCACTTGTGACTGTTTCAGCAGAATATGAATTTTATTTTGAAAAGTGCAAAATTCTTCATATACTGCACAATCGTAAGACAGTGTGATATAGTGAAAATAAAATTACTATTTTCACTTGTGACTGTTTCAGCGGAATATGAATTTTATTTTGAAAAGTGCAAAATTCTTCATATACTGCACAATCGTAGGACAGTGTGATATAGTGAAAATAAAATTACTTCTTTCACTTGCGACTGTTTCAGCAGAATATGAATAATATTTTATTATTACGTTTTTAGTCAATTGGGGGCTCTCAAAACTGCAGATAAGATTTGTCGTATCTGCACCCTTTGGAGCTAAATGACTCTCTTTAACTGTGGCGAGTAGACATTGCATCCAGTGACTTATGCCAGATTTCACCAACGAGATGTTAGGAAGTTCCTAACTAAGTAATTCCTACGATAGGAAATGCCTAAATCCGATACTTACCTAAAACGGATTTCACCAACCTAAGAAATTCTTAGTTAAGAAATACCTTGTTAAAAAACTTGATTTGGAAAGTTTTGTACATATAATTGGTACAACTGTTTAATAGTAGACGGTAAATTTGACAAAGGATAGTAGGAAAAGAAAAAATGATAGAAATATAATAATTTTATTATATCAATTTGAGGTTAAGCATTTCCTAAATACTCTAGGCAGACCTTACTTTAGGTATTTCCTATCGTCCTTAGGCATTACTTAAACGCGTGGTGAAACGCAAATTGCACTAAGGGATTCCTAAATCCGATTTAAGTATTGCCTAATTTTAGGAATTAGTTGGTGAAATCGGGCATGAGAGAATCATTTGCCGATTGTTGATCAAAATATATCTAGACAAAACAAACACATTTCTATTATTACCTCACTCAATATTTCTTTTCCATCACTGGTTAATGATTTATAAAATTATTCAATTTTATTTCGAATTTATCTGATTAATAACTTTTGAGGAATATTTACAGAAATATTGAAAGTGCGTCTTCCGATTTGGTTTCTGTTTCGATCTCGCTTAATTCAACAGTATATTCTGAATTTGAAAATATCTCACCAAAACAAAACACTCGAACCTCCACACAAACTATAAAGTTTGAATTGACCGAACAGTTTCTTTTTTTTTTGCGGTCGATATCTTCAGGTTCGTATCAGGTCGTAACTTTGAAAAGGTTCGCCTCCAGGCTGGTATAGTCGCCCAAATGAAAAATAGCACAGCTAAACGACGAAATATTCGGTTCGTTTATCCAAGGCCGAACTGAAAACTACAACGACCCGGTTATCGTCTAGACGTGCATGCCTTTTCTAGAGTTATGATTACAAGGAAGAATCAACTCCCAGAAATCTATCACTTTTTATCCATGTATTTCCATAAGTATCATCAGATTATAATTTGATGCAACAAATGGTTGTTCCAATCTGAACAAGAATTTGGCTAATAGTTTTCTACCTGCTCTGGCAGGCAGGTAAAAATAATTATATGAGGGTACAGATAGATTCCTATTCAATATTTTCTACGAACTACATACAATAGAATATAATACAACGTTCTGTGAAACGTGATAGGTGGCTCTAAACGTGCTTGCTTGAAAATTTCTTTACAAAGGGTACTCTCTTCAAATTAAATCAATAACATTGAATGTAATACAGGTAACTGAAAGAAGCTTCGGTCGCCAAGGATGTTGAATAACAAAGATGTTTCATTTCACAAACGGTATTTTAGTTGTAAAAATTTGTGCAGGACGGACAATGTACGGCATTTTTCATAGAGATGCATGTAAATCCGCTTCAATACAAAATGTTCTTGTTATTTCAAATACAGATTAAAGAAAATGGTTCTACAGAAAATTTAATTTTATCACAATTTACAAGGCACTTGTTGAGCCCTTACTTAGATATGGAAACATTATTTGGGGTGGTGGGGGGGTGGTTATGTATAGTATTCATTTGCGTCAATTAAGAACTGTGCAGAATTAAATTGTGAAGAGAATTTTAAAGAAACCCAGACTGTCACACAAGTATGCTGTACTCAGCAGATTTATATAACATTAGAACATTATATATCCTTGCAGTGTGTTTTTTTGTGCAATCTCATGAAAAGCTGAAGTCCAACTGTATTGCCCATGGCAAAATTACTAGGGGTAATATTGAACACAAACTGAATATCCCGGATTCAAGAAGAAATATAAATCGGCGCTTATAAACTATTTGGCTCCTAAATTTTATAATGTAATTCCTTTTCATATAAGAAATATAAAAAATATCAGTCGCTTCAGTAACTTATTTAAAAACTATCTGTTTTCAAATATGGATTTATTTTCGTATTTATTTTAGGGTTGTATTTTTAGGATGTGTGTATTTTCTGTGATAAAAAAAATAGAAAAAATCAATTTAATAGACTGCAAGGCTGTGAATACTTAAGTGTCACAATTACATTAAATAAGTCCTATGATTTACAATAATAAGAATATTATGCACATACAGGTGTTTTCACCTAGGTGTTTTGTTGCTACTTGAATATATTTAAAATATGAAAATTGTAAACCTGTTTCAATGTAATTTAAAAAATTGTTTGAATAAATTGAGTTGATTAAACAATATTACTGAAACGAACTTATAGCACGTTACACTCCAGAAACTAGGCCTAAAAATTATGAAACGTAATGTAAACGTAACAATCTCGAGGTCAGCTGTAATTGTATACCTGCGTATTCATGTATCTTTTCAATGCGGGCGGCATGATCACTTTCTGAGACGCATACATTCCACATGTGAATTAAGAACTATGTGATATTCTCTTTTTCAAGTATAGAAAAATTCTCGGGGATTGAATTGAAGACAGAATTGATTATATATTATAGGGTATGTATGATCTTGAAATGGAGAATCGATTATTTTGGCAAATAATCTATCCATTCCTATTATATATATATATATATATATATATATATATATATATATATATATATATATATATATATATATATATATATATATATAATAGGAATGGATAGATTATTTGTCAAAATAATCGATTCTCCATTTCAAGATCGGCTCTGTTGCAGAATAGCGCTGGGCAAAATAGCGCAGGACAAAATAGCACTGCGACTAAATAGCGCAGGACAAAAACAGCGCAGGACAAAATAGCACTGCGACTAAATAGCACAGGACTAAATAGCACTGCGACTAAATAACGTCGGTTGAAATATCCTTACAAAATTAATTATTACAATAGAATGTGATTGAAAAATCAAGTTTTCAAAATAAATTTCAATACAAAGCAAGGTTTATAACAATTAATAATTCAAAAAAAATCACATGGACAGATTATGAGCCACAGACTGTAAATATTGTTCAACGTTCCTGAATGCATACGTTTGAACCAAGGTTTTCAACCTGTTTTTTAGCTGGACGTATTTATTGTTAGGAGCTTCTTTTTTCGTAAATCCTGAACGGTATCTTGTAATAAAGATTTCTGAAGACTGTTGTTCTTTTTTCAATTGATTGATCAATTTGTATACATGAGGATGCTGGCAGTTCAGACCCCTATGTAGGGAATTGTGCCATGCTTCAAGGGAATTATTTGTTTTTGACAAATCATTTTTCACCCGCTCATATTGATTCCATAAATTTATACTGAATAGAGGCTTGATATTGGGAATCCTCTTACCAACGTAATTATCTTCCCAATAGTCGATCACCGGCTTTAGTTGATCAGAAAAGTTTTCACGAATAATTTCCAGTGCAAACTGCACATCTTTTTCCGGGATATAACTAAGTGCAAGAAGCATCTTACATTTTGTTCTTATGTTTTCGTTATCTCTGTATAGGTTTGTTAATTGACAATGTTGTATTTTCCTCCATAAGTTCTGCGCCAGATGAAACGAGCAGCCGACAATACGCGTGTTGGAGAATACTTTTTTCACCGCGTTGATAGACGATTGTTCAAAATCAACGAGTATAGTTTCAGGCTTAAGTTCAGCATCCAAGGTTTTCAGTGTATTGAACATTTGAACGTAAATACCTTCTGATTTATTTGGCAACAGAGCATATAACAGTGGTACAGCTTTTGAGTCAATTAATGCATGTATAACAAATAATTGACAAAACAAAGTTGGACATGTCTTGAAGGTTCCATCTATTGCCCAGTGCGGAAATTCTTTGAGCAAATCGAGATTATTGTAAGTGCCAAAAATCAAAAGTCTATTTCGGTTTTTTTTTCCTGAATCCCACAGTAAAAAAACTTCACCTCTGTCCGTTTTAGAATATTTGTCATCAATTCGAACTTCAGAAATATCGTTAAATGCTGAAGAACTTGAAATTTTCTTGTTTCTTATTCTTTGCACTATTCTGCGTGATGCGTCATAGCTTGGAAGACTGACAGCTCCTTCCTCCGAAGATACACTGCTGCAAGCTTGTTGTATAATTTTTCTTGGATTTGCATCCGTTTTGGAAGCCTCTTCGCGTAAGGTTTCTTTCACGATCCTGATAACTTTCTCTACGGGATTTGGCGCGTGATTATGTTCCGTGGTTGGATTTGCTGCATCACCGCTAAGCATCAACCTTCCTTTACAACCGGACTTGGAACATCGCCATGTGCTGTAACCTTCACTTTGCTTGTCCTTTCGGTAATTATATCCTTCGTGGAATAACGTAGCACCTCCTTTCTGAGACTTGCCAAATTTCATTTTTCAAGACTTTAAATAAATATGACACTGACAAGTAGTATTGTCATGACTGTAATTTATGAAAAATATGTTATTCCTTATTATGCTAATTCGGTACTCTAGTCCATTTTTATGGATGAGATAGTAGTAAAATAAAGAAGCATAATTATCTTTTGGCGGCGCTATTTTGTCCTGCGCTATTTTGTCCAGCGCTGTTTTAACCTAGCGCTATTTTGTCCAGCGCTGTTTTTGTGCAGCGCTGTTTTCGTCCAGCGCTATTTTGTCCTGCGCTATTTTGCCCAGCGCTATTCTGCTACAGAGCCGATCTTTTTTTTTTTTTTTTTTTTGAAAATAACTTTCATTTCATCAATAAAAATTTACAACAATGTATTATAACAATCCCAAATCAGTGCCAAAAGCTCTGGCCTCGAGATAAAATATTATAAGTATTCAACAATATACTATTTTTCCATTTGTTTTTCTTAATATTAATTTACAGATGACTAAGGTATACTTGACAGCTAATTGCAAAAATATCACATTTTACTTTATTCTATTTCCAGAAAAATTCTTAGGTTTTTAAGGAATACATTGTAGTTTCTTATCAATCTTAGATTTTCTGGTAAAGAATTATAAAGTTTAGACGCACATTTTACTGGGCTATAAAGCCCCAGATTTATCCTATTAGAGTTTACATATAGATTATTTATGTTACGCGTATTATGGCTATGTATTTCGTTGGTAAATGTTATATTTGTATTACTCTTTTGTTTTCGTAAAATTATTTTATGCATAAGTTTACCTTGCTCAAGCATCAATATCTTGTCCAATCTACAGAGACACAGTTCACTGTATAGGGTATCTGTACTTGTAAGTATATCATAATTGAATAAAATTTTTAGGACTTTGTTCTGTAAAATTTTAATTTCATTAAATCTAGTTAAACAACACGTACCCCACACAGGCAGTAGGTAGCGCAAATGGGACAGAAAGAAGGCATTATAGACGTTCATTTTTGTTTTAACTGATAGGTAATTTCGACATTTATAGATAATGGGAATCATTGGAATAATTTTGTCTTTAATTTTGTTCAAATGGTTCTGCCAATTGAGCGATTCATCGATAATTAACCCAAGATATCTGATTTCGGTAACCCTTTCTAGATTTGTATTGTTGATTATAACATTTACTCTATCGATCCGCTTATTTTTTTGCTTGAAGAGCATATATTTAGTTTTTTCAGCATTGATTTTCAGCTTATTGCAGAAGAGCCAGTTAAGATATAAGTCGAGATCTACATTAACTTCTTGTATAAGTTTATTAACCATTTCTACCGTGTATACTAATGCAGTGTCATCGGCAAAGGCAAAATATTGGGCTTTAAGGTTTGCACATTGAAGGCTTAAAACATATAAGGAGTATAAAAGAGGGCCAAGGACAGAGCCTTGCGGAACTCCATAGGAATTTGTTAGCAAATCACTATTCACATTGTTTAATTTCACATATTGATATCTATTACTCAAATATGATTTAATAAGCGTAAATATAGGTCCCCCAAAGCCCATGATAGAAAGTTTTTTAAGCAATATGTCTATACTGACCACATCAAACGCCTTGCTTAAATCGACAAAAACAGCTATAACAATTTTCTTTTCATCTAATGCCTTACAGATGTAGTTAACAAAATCAAAAGTAGCTCCCAAGGTGCTACTATTTTTAATAAACCCATATTGGAACTTATCAAATGAAACATTGTCATTTATAAAAGATGTCATCCTTTTTTTTATAACTTTTTCGATTACTTTTGAAAAAACGCTAATAACCGAGATCGGCCTATAATTACTCATACACTTTGGATCGCCCGACTTATAAATTGGAACTTCCCTGCTCTTTTTCAGTTCTTGTGGAAATGGAGAATCGATTATTTTGACAAATAATCTATCCATTCCTATTATATATATATATATATATATATATATATATATATATATATATATATATATATATATATATATATATATATATATATATATATATATATATATATATATATATATATATATATATATATATATATATATATATATATATATATATATATATATATATATATATATATATATATATATATATATATATATATATATATATATATATATATATATATATATATATATATATATATATATATATATATATATATATATATATATATTCAGGATAAGACGCTACGGAATATTGTGTCTAAATGATTTGGTTAAAAAACATAATTGTGTATGTGGTAGCGGACCACAAAGGTTATCATTTTCAACTTATACAGGGCGTTCCAAAAACTAGAAATGTATGGTTTCTTGAGTGGGACGCCCTGTATACTATAACGTTTTCTGCTTTTACGACCAAAATAAAGCCGAGTCGCATTAGGGTTTACCTCACCTATACCGTGTGATTTTTGAGATAATTCATATTTTGATCAAAAGTGGTATTTAACGTTTAAATTCTCAGCAAGTAGGAGTTTTCTTTATGCCAAATTTATGATGAAATCTGAAAAATATTGTAATTTATACAGGCCGTTCCTTAATTAGCACCCAATAATTATGATTCTTAGACAGATATAAGTTCCCCAATTTAAATGACTGTCTGTATTTTATGTTCGCAACATAGGTATGCAAAATTACCTATCAAATACTATAAGGGCATCCATATAGCAAATTCTTCATGTTTTTATGAAAAACGAATACTCTTATCCTGCTGTCTACTTTTAAAAAATAATAATTAAAATTTTCAAGTCACCTATGAAACTTTGGCAGGTCATCAATCACTTGTAACAATAGTAGGAAATTTCAATCGTAAGAAATTTACATATCTGTATAAAATATTAATAAAATAATTATTGGGTGCTAATTACTGGACGCCCTGTATGAATTATTTATTATAACATTTTTCACAATGGGGGCATTTAATTTGGTCCATTATCGGATTTCATTATGAATTTGGCATAAAGAAAGCTCTTAAATGCTTAAAATTTAAACGTTAAAGTTGATACTTTTCAACAAAATATGAATTATTTAAAAGATCGCACGGTATAGGTGAGGTAAACTTTGATAAATCTCACATTAATTTTGGTTGTAGAAGCGGAAAATGTTATAATATAGAGGGGGTCCCATCAAAAAAAAACACAGCTTCGATATATTTCGAGTTTGTGAAACATCCTGTATAATTTGGAAATAATTTTAAAATATGCAAGGAAAATCAGCCCCAAAAACGTGATCAAAAATAAAAATAATTCGGCGAAAACGAACTTATTGTTTCATTATGGCAATCCACCAGTAAATCCGTTATCGCGATAGACGAGACATTGAACGTTTTTGCATCTTATGTTAAGATTTAGCCCCTACGATTCTGACTATCAAAAGGGCAGTATCGAAGATACTGAAGCTCGCTGTGAAAAGTTTATCTAGATACTATGCTAACTTTGTATTAGACGAACGTAGGTTCGAAACTGCAGTCCAGTATTTTGTGAAACCACGTGTTTCAAGGTTTATCACATGGTAAACTAATTATTCATAGTTTCATTTGCCATTATGCCGAGTAACGGATCCAAACAGACGTTTTCGAATGCGTAATACTGTATTGTTAAACACTTTACTACCACCTTATGGCTATGCCTGCATTCTACGTAATACTTTACGCGCTGATGAGTCACTACGTCACAACGAGACGATGATAGACGGTGGATTTCGGGGCCGGTGGACGGAAAGGGAGGTCATGAACCGCCATCGTAGAATCGCTTCGCTTTTCGCAGGATCGGACAAGGGATACCCACGAAAGGGCGGGCCTAAGCTTTATTCTATGAACTCGAAATCTTAAGAACGGCAGCGTGGGGCGAACATCTCCGCTATTTTTAGTCATAGACGGTCCTTGATTGTTGGTTAAAAATATCATGGAAATGTAAACTCTCACATCTGTTCGTAGTTCGTTTCTTCAACTGTATCCAATATACTGTGGCCATTATCTCAATCTTCAGTGAGCACGGAGTAGCCACGAACCCTATTGGTATATTTTTTAAATACAGAAGCTTTCAGTAAAATGATTAACATTTTACCATTTGGATAACTTCAGAAGCATATTACACTATTCAGATGTTATAACTGAAAATGTATAATTTCCAATATGAAATTTGCGTATGCGGTATCGTCCGCATACATTACAGTTTTATCACATGAGAGAAAACTGGGTAGGTCATTTATGAAGAGACTGAAGAGAAGAGGTCCCAGAACAGAGCCCTGAGGAACACCAAGATCCCCATCATGATTTTTGGAGAAATCGCTCCCAACCCTCACCATAAACCTTCTGTTGCTGAGATAGGATTCCAACCATTGCATGCAGACTCCCCTCAATCCTAACTTGTCATATTTTCTGAGTGCGAAATTCTTATCCATAATGTCAAATGCCATTGACAAATCAAAAAAGACATACACAACGTACATACCTTTGTCGACTTATCTATAAACAAAATCGAACAAATCATTGGAAGCTGATTCCGTAGACCTTCCCTTGCGAAAACCATGCTGCGACTCTGTAATTATTGAATACTTTTCAGTAAAAGCGATGATCTGTTCATACATTACCCTCTCTAATATTTTAGAGAGGGCTCCTAAAATTGATATTTGCCTATAGTTTTCAGCAAGTGTTTTGTCCCCTTTCTTGTATATAGGAACGACAATAGCTGGCTTAAAGATATCTGGAAATTTTCCCTGCACCAGAGATAGATTCACAAGATTGCATAGCGATTCCAATAGTTCTTGGGACACTTTTTTTATGATATTAGTACTCATGCCATCGCAGCCAATGGTCGGATTTGATCTCATGCTGTCAATTGATTTTTTGAATCTTTCAGCAATCCAAGTAGAATTCACTTTCGGCTGTTACAATTCTTCGTTTCCTGACCATAGCAGTAGTGCATATTCTATGATATTATTATTTGTTGCGTCTATAAAAGAATCGGAAAACCAGGAGAAAAAGTTTACCTCAGGTCAACTTTTAGGCATTTAATTGATCCAATCGTTGTAACCAAGCATTGAAAGCGCAATTCAAAATCAGTATTGACAGAAGGATAACGCTGATTTTTCATCAATATTCAAATTAAAATCGAAACTGAAACAGAGACAAATAAGAAACCTAGTAAGCCGACTCTGGAAACGTGAGCAGCAAAGCGAGTTCAATACACTATTGATGTGACGTCATATCACACAAGCCAGCACAGCACTACACGGGGATACACCGTAAACACTGTTAGAAAAACTCTCAGGCTGACGCTGAAGTAAGGTGGATGGAGGCTGCTGTTGGCTGTTCCATCTTCAAACACTCAGTGCACATTGTTGAGCGACTGTGTACAGCGATATTATTGCCCTACATCGGAAAAGGCTAATAGTTATATGTATGAATTGCAGAACTGACAATGCAACTGACTGTAACCATCAGCAAAATACATTTTATAGGTTAGGTTATCAACAGTTTGAAAGTCATCTGACGTAATTTATAGCTGTTACTCACATTTTCCATTATAATCTATTAAAAGAAATCTCAATGTCTGGTAGGTTAATATATCGATTAAAAAAATCGATACATTCTATGATCACACGTTAATTTACTTATTACAAATCGATTACACTGAAAATTTATCTTATGAAGCGAGATAAACTGAAAGTTTCTTCGAGAATATCCATCATATGATTATACAACAATTACATCTATTATACATAGGCTTGCCTTATTTTTGGTGAGTGAAACCGGGACACATTAATGTGGGATGGCCTTACCGGTTAGTTCTACACGCCTTTTAAAAATAAAAACCAAATTTTTCCTACATAAAAACATATATTCTTTACTTTTTAAAGATAATTTTTTCTGGTCTATCATCTTAAAAGGACTGTTAATGAAATAAAATTTAAAATAATTCATAAAATTTTTTTATTTGGCAATCACTAATTATTACTGTTTGTGTAACTACAAAAACAATTATAAAAATACTTTTTTTTCGTCAAACTGAAAAAACAATTAATGAATAAGTTGACAATGTTAATCTTTGCTTCCAAAACAAAGCGCTCACGCCTATCTGCCTGATAAAGAAATAGTGTACACCTCTCCACTAGGTAGCGCTCACCCTTCTCATAGGACTGTTGCTATAATTAAACTACTTACAGCTATTATTCATTACTTTTAACATCTTACATCCTTTTTCCGGGACATCGATAAAACCGGGCGGGACACCGGGACAAGAGCAAAATACCGGGACAGTCCCGGTCAAACCCGGGACGTATGACAAGCATCCATAGCATCAACTTAGCTTCTCAATCTGATCAGTAATCCTGAGGGTCACTTCATAACTTTCGACACACCGTGAATAAATGATATAGCAAATCAGCCTGCATAAAGTTTCCTAACGGAGTTGTTTCGGGTACCTCAGGGAACTGCCCTGGGTCCATTTAATTTTTCTTGTATATAATCGATATTGTTTCTCAAGTCAATAGATATTTCATAACGTTATTTGCTGATGGAACTATGCTTCAGAGATATTAAGAACATGACGGAGGGCATAAATCAGGAACTCAAGGTTATACGATTTAAAACAAATGAGTTAAATTGTGATTTAAACCAACTGAATTTTTAAATTTTAATCGTGATTTGAATAAAATTATAAATTGCTGTAAAAAAAGTCACCGAAGCAAATAACTCATTAGGAAATTCAAAAAAAAGAAGATAGTTTATTTAAAACTAAGTGTTTACATACTTTATGTGAGTGTACAAAGGATTTTTCAATATTTTGCCAAATATTGGCAAATAGGTTATTTTTTCCTACCACCACTTCGGGACATTTAGCTATCTTCTGATATCAAACTACGATTTAAACAAGAAAGTACAGGATTACACAATTTACTTATGCCAAAAATGTCAATACAAGTTTTTTTGTATGTCGTCGAGGATACTTTCTGATTGTAAATTTAGAATAAAAATATTTTCGTGCGAATAGAGAAAAAATAATGAAAATAAGTTATTTTAAAATTCATTACTGCCATATTTGAGGAAAAAATGTGTATAAATAGATTAAAATCAAAAAAATCACGATTGAATCGAAAAAATCAGATTTTTTTATTTTTTCAAAAATATCGTGATTTTTTGCAACCCTGCAGGAACTGTCTAGAATACAAAATGGATGTATGGAACAAATGCGTGCACAAAGTTTGCTTTCAGGACGATATAGATTAAATGATGTAATAGAGCATTGTAATCTGAATGAAATGAGACCAATCGTTCGGTGGTCGGATCAATCTATAAGTCTCAAAAATATACATTTTATTTCATGCAGTCTAGTCTTTATTTGCCTAGCAATGGATTGGTACAAACGAGTAATTTTACTGAAGTTTTATTGAGTTCAAACTTCTCAGAAATTGGAAGCTCTCAAATTAGAATTTAATTTTCAGAGGGTAATTAACATATCTTACGTTATTCCACAAAGAACAGACTAAGAAGACATCATATGAGCTGAGTTTGCCTCATTAATTCCTCGAAATGTATCTACTAAATAGCACTTTCTGACCGAATTGTCTTTTTATATATTCGAATTCTAATGATTGGATGTATGGGAGTAGGCAGAAATTCATTATTACTTTTTTTGGAAAGCAGTAGGAGGTACATGTCGACTCCGAAGCAATTCGACCTAAGACAAAAATTAGTGAATCTTTCATTTTGTTAAAAATTATTCTATATATTATTGTCTCTATAAGTGAAATTCTTTAGTAACATGATGGCATCTGAGCATAAAGAGGATCCAAAAAAGGTTCTTTCAAAATAAACTGCAGTTATGGATATCCTAGTTATTGTATAAGATATAAGAAATATTCTAAGTGATCTCTACAGTCTCATTAAAATTGAAAGGACCCCGCACATTTAGTTAGAAAAAATGACGACAGCTAAATTCGCTAATTTTTGGCTATATTATAGATACTGGCCAGCTATGAAACATATCAATTTTAATATATGTTCCCACGACTGGTTTGGGATATAGAGTGGTCCAAATGTCAATGTCTCGATAAACCATCTTTACAATTTTAGAAAATGCTGTTAACATACAGACTTTCTGTGAAATGCGATAACCTCAGTGGGAAGCTATAGCTTGACGATAGTCACTCATATAACTCAAAATTGAGTCCGACATATACAGGCTGTTTACTCGATGGGTTTGTGTTCACGGTCTCAACTTCGACAATTATGTTTCAAAAGGCTTTATTTCTTACTTAATAATAACAAAGGATACCCGAAATAGTAGACGGAAAGTACAACTGTCTACCATGTACAATTTAGAAAGAAGGATGGTCTAATTTGACATCACCGAATTTTTCTTCTTTATATTTTGTACAGGGATTATTAGTGAGGCACTGGAAAAATAAATGAGTTCATTGCCAAATCGAATAAATAAAAAATAGGCCACATTCATGTTAAAACTAAAGTTCATATACCGTATGTTCGTTTCCTAATGTCGAAAAATGAGAGTGTATCTAATGATTCCGATGGGACTGATTGGATTTCAACGAGACAAGTAAGAATAGTATATTAAGTTTGTATTGTTCAGGGTGGTTTGGAATCGCTTCTTCCAGATCCATAGACTCACTTTTCAAGATACAGGTACAGTGAAATACGTTCTTTAACCATAAGTCTAGTATCCTGAGTGAATAATTATTTTCACATTTGAATATCAATTGAAATCGCGTTGTTTACCGAATCTATAATTTTAGTAAAAGGATATTTCACGTGCGGGAGCATACCAGAATAACCAAGGTACCACAACACCATTGCCACATGAGCACATGTTCCGAGTGTTCTTGGACCTGATTTACAGGTGCAGTAGTACCCCGACACCGACTCTCGGTCTTCATTATTTTGAATCCATAGCTGATACTTTGTAACATTTTTATATCTCGAAAATAGTCTCAACCTAACAAGGTTAATATCGAGATGAGCTTCATCAATTTCTAAATTAATATCTTGATCACCTCAAGATAAAAAATAATTAATACATGTTTATCTACGAGGTATGCCTGTAAAAATGAACATACGGTATAAAAACGTCTTTTTCAACATGATAAGTACTTTTTATAGACTATTCGATTTACTTACTCTCCAGTACCTCACAAATAAAAAGTTTTCAAGTAATAAAGAAAAAAAATTCTGTGATTTTAACTTTTGGACCACTTTTTCTTTCTAAACTATATATAGTAGGAAGCTGTATTATGCTTCACTGTTTTAGATATCGTTTGTTATCAATGAAGCTAGAAATAGAGTTTTTTGGCATAAAACTGTCGAAGTTGAAGCCGCATACACAAACTCATCGAGTAAACAGCCTGTATATGCCGGGCTCATTTTCAAGTTATTTGGATGGCTTCCTTTAAAGAACAATTTTTTAGTGAAGTTATCATGTTCCAGTAAAAATTTGTATGTTAACATCATTCTCTGAAATTATGAATATGATTTTTTTGGACATATATATTTGGACCACTCTATATCCTAAACCAGTCGTGGGAACAGAATTTAAAATTGATATGTTGTGTAGGTAGCCAGTATCTACAATATATTCAAAAATTAGCGAATTCAGCTGTCGTTATTTTTTCTGAGTAAATGTGCGGGGTCCTTTGTTAAAAATTATGCAGTATTCATTGATACTACAATTCGAAAAAAAATTCTTCATCTTCCTAATGATCATTAGGCCTCGGAAATGAATATTCTGTGAATTCAAAACTGGGAATCTGAGTTTCGATTTATTCGATTATTGCAGTTATTATTTTTCAGGAATATATTTTGATGCAACATCCATGAACTACAATAATACCAATAGAACATCAATTTTGTACGCCATGTGATCCACAAAATACAAGAAATTCTTAGGTGAAATAAGTGAGTTTTACATAAATAATGAAGTTATAGTTATACTCATATATTAGAAGAAAAATATTTTAAGTGATTCCTATAGTAAAATTTAGTCATCATATTACTGCGAGTGCAAAAGGAAACCATTTTAAACGAAGAACTTTTCAGGAGAGCAATAGGGAACAATAAATAATGAATGAAACACAACTATTGTAAAATATATGAATATATATATATATATATATATATATATATATATATATATATATATATATATATATATATATATATATATATATATATATATACACTGGCCAGCAAAATTAACGCACCACTAAAATTTGGGTCAATTTCAAAGTTAATTTCCTCGCGAACTGCTGAATCGATTTAGATAAAAAAAAATTTCAATGTAGCTTAAATCTTCAGAAATGACGTTATGCAAAGAGAGAAAATTTAAATTCGAGTTTTAGGCATATACTGGGTGTTTGAAGAAAAACTAGTAAAATGCACAACTTTTGTCAAACATCAACAAACAGTATTAGGTGTCTCTAAGTCAAAATATAGCATTACAAGCATTTTGTTTTTTTATTCACTTTTTTATCTTGCTTATTAAATGAAATACGGAATTCAATGTAAAACGTAACAACTAAAATTTATTTTAAAAAAATTGGAAATAAAATCTTAAACATTAAAATCATTTTCTCTCTTTGCGTAACGTCATTTCTGAAGATTTAAGCTACATTGAAAAAAAAATTTATCTAAATCGATTCAGCAGTTCGCGAGAAAATTAAGTTTGAAATTGACCCAAATTTTAGAGGTGCGTTAATTTTGCTGGCCAGTGTATATATATATATATATATATATATATATATATATATATATATATATATATATATATATATATATATATATATATATGAATTTAGTTTCCTTCAATTATTCATTCCAATTCCTAATTATACTTATTAAAATATATAGATTATTGTAGAAATTATGATAATTTTCCACATCAAAGTCGTACGTAATCTATAATAAATATTCTTACTGAAAAAAACTCCCCAGAATATTTTGATACGAAAGAAGAAATATTAAACAGTTTTTGATTGGAATATTGAATTTATCCTTCTTTGCAAAAAACATGTACCGCAGTGTAAATTGCGATAACAAAATGAAAAGGGCAGTCTTGTAACGACAACTTAAATAATTTATCCTTGTATATACAAAAAGGTTTCAAAAATCGTAAGGACACCATTGCAGTATTTTTAGACGTACAGGGAGCTTTCGATAATGTGGACATAAACATATTATTGGATAAATTGGCCAAAATTAAATGCACAAAAAATCTTGTATCATTTGTAAAATTCTTAACTAGATGCAGAGAAATATACACTAGCTTCACTGAAGGAGAACCAAGATTAGTATATAAAGGCGTCCCACAAGGCGGAGTACTCAGTCCCCTACTGTACATTATCTATGTAAAAGAAATCATACATAACATACCAAAAAGTGTTCAAATCTCTCAATTTGCAGATGACATAAGTCTATATACAAACATTGGCTCCATTCAGACTTGCCTCAAATTAATTGAAAAATCAATAATTACCATTCAGAAAAACCTCAATACTATTGGACTGGATCTCTGCACTCAAAAAACTATTTTCGTTCACTTTAATAAAAAAAAAGTATCTCCGGGAGAAACTGAAATTAAAGTAAACAACTCCACCATTAAATCTGTTGCTTTCACTCGATTCTTAGGAATATTTTTTGACTACAACATGTCTTTCTCAACACATCTCAATTACGTCTTAAGCAAGTGTAATAAGAGCCTCAACATCATAAAATTTTTACGGGGTACTTGGTGGGGCGCAAACCCAGAGACTTTGATAACTTTATACAAAAGCTACATAAGATCGATAATGGAATATGGAATATCAGCATATCTACCAGTGTCAAAAAGAGTATTGAAAAAACTAGAACAGATGCAGATTTCAGCCTTGCGAATCGCAATGGGCTATAGAATGAGTACACCCACAAATTTAATATTAGAAGAATCCAAACTGCCATCCCTTTTTGAACGTGCTAAATTTTTGTGCAGCTCATACATAAGTAGAGCGCTATCGAACAATAGTACAATGTCTAATCAAAACATACACAAACTGATGAAACATAGAGGTACCAATCGGGTTGTCAAAAACACAATAATTGAACAATGCATAGAAGACCTATATGACTCAATTAATAACAAAATCAATATCACAAACAAATATGCCCTATATGATACAAGTTATCAAGCCCTGATTACAAAAATTCCAATCAACACTGAAATAGGCATTACGGCAAAAAATTCTCCCATCCCGAATATTATCATAATCAACATGCCAGAAAAAGACAACTTTGTGAATATATATACTGATGGCAGTAAATCCAACAACTCGAAATCTGTAGGAAGCTCATGCGTCTCAGAGGACTCAAATATCAATGTTTCTGTAAGTTTGATAAAAGATGCATCAATATTCACTGCAGAATGTGTTGCCATTCATGAAGCCACCAAAGTAGCCCTATCCCACCCAAATGAAAACTACAGAATTTTTACTGATTCTCTTAGTGCATTAAAATGTATAACAGAAAATAAGCTCAGTATCAAAATCAATCCTCACATTCTGCATATAAAAGAAAATTATTTTAGTTATAAGAAGATGACGAATAACTTAGGTAAAATAGAATTCTACTGGGTACCATCTCATTGTAATATACAAGGAAACGTAAAAGCAGACTCCCTAGCTAAAAGCGCAGCTCAAAAAGAACCTGACACCAAAATTAAGATACCCCAAAGCGACCTTCGACAGGAATTCAAACAAAAATCCCATTTTAACTCGAGAGAAAAAAATGTAAGCATAGGGAGAATCAAAGGCTCACTTTACTTCCAAAACTTCAAACCTTGGTTCTGGAAAAAAAATCTGCCTAGAAAACTAGTAGTTAGCATCAATCGCTGTAGAAGTAACCACTACAACTTAGCTGCGTCATTAGCACGTATAGGCATAATCGAGAACTCATCATGCTCTTGCGGTTATGAAAATCAGGACCTAGATCATATACTTTGGCAATGCCCTTCTTACAACATACAGAGAAATATCCTGTTTATGAATTTAGCAAAGACTAAACTGTTTCCTCCTTTCAACTCTAACTCTTTCTTATCAGAACTGAAATATAGTCAAATAAAACATATTTTTAAATATTTACAAGACTGTAAATTGAATGTGTAAAATGGAATAGTGAAATCCCTGTAAAGTAATTAAGAAAATTACCTGTGTAAAATTAAGTCTGTAATTTATTTTTGTATCTATTGTACAGCTGTATAGTCCCGTTTGGGGACTTTAGTAGGCTTAAATAAATTAAAAAAAAAAAAATGAAAAATTGTAATCCAATATAGTAGTTAATGATTGTGTAAAATTGTTTTTCCATTATTTTGATATATCGAATGATGAAAATGGACTGTAATGAATCGGCTATGATTAAACTAAAATCTGATTCTATAGGAACTTTCAATTTTTCCCAATTTCGATCCGATATCAATTACTTCGCCATTCTTACAGTTTTCAGGCTTCTGCATTTCTGTACAATACGAGGAAATCGAGAATCTGATGCCTTCCATGTTATGAAAAGATAAATTGAATGTTTTCAATTTGATATTATTTCAATGCTACTGATCCGTTAATTAAAGCACATCATCAGAACGAGAAAGCTTCTTTATCCATCTGAAACTGAAAAATCATCATGTGGATGTTTGACAGAATCGAATTTGTTTCCCTGTAACTCAAGAATCAGCATCTATGATTTCTCAGTAATACTTCAGGTGAGGAAGTTATTATTATACACTACTTTTTCATAGAAAAACGGTGGCTCATAATTTCGAATAAATCAATAACATTCTCATAAATTATCATTTGTGCATGTCGTAGACACACCGGTCTTCTGTTTTGCACCAATTTATTTTAAATTATAAGATGATGACATCGCGTGTCTATGAATATGTTATGTATTTAATTGTGTGAAACTGATATTTCGAAAACCATTAATTGTCCATATTTCGATTTGAATAGGATAATCGCACTCTTTTTATGATTTTCAGGATAATGAAGTACATCCAAGCAAATTGAACTATATCCGGATTGTTAGATACTTAGAAAAATTGAATATGTGTAACTACGATTTGAATTTCTTCACAATTGACACATTCTGAAGTAGTGACAGTGTAAAATGAACGTACAGACTTGCATATACAATGAAAGTATCTCAACAAGAAAATTGAAGACAGGTTTAACATTATATATAGAAGCGATCTTTGTTGCTTCCTATCACTTAATTGAATATGAAATAGCCTCTTTATGAATCTACGAATTGATAGATATTTGAAGAACCAAGATGAACTATATTCCAAATTATCCTATAATTACATCAGATTCTAATAAATTGGCGAAAGTGAGTTGAATGAAACTTAGACTGTTTCAAAAGGAGGTTTATACACAAATATTTTAATATAATACATCAATAAATGCAATCAAACTTAGCAGTACAATAATTAATGTTCGGTACTGCATATCTGTATCACAGTGGTGAATGGATAATACATTTTTCCCTTTTTTCAATTTCATATGTGATGATACAGGGTTTTTATGAAAATGCTATGATATAACCTAATCTGCGTTTTCGGAATTCTTAAATGACACCTCTGTCAGATCAGTTCAGTTGATTGAACTTTTCGAATGACTTTCAGAATCTTATGCTCTTCAAGTACAAATATTGCGAATTGGATGTTACATCCAGCGCAAAATTGCATCGAATTGATGTTTATATAATACCTCTTCATCTTCTCTACAAACTTGGATTCTTCCAGGACAGTAATCTAAAGACATTTTTTTTTTTTAACTCGAGGGACCTACAGTTTAACGCCGGTTCTGAACGGCCAATGGGCTTGTAAACGATGTACATTACCCAACAATTAATCTTTATAATTAGAACCACTAAATTCCGGACATAAACAACACCCAAGAGCAAGGTGGGACTCGAACCCACATCCACGCCTTACCGCTGGTCTACCGAGGCCTCCTAAAGACATTTTTATCCAAAAGGAGATATTCGATTCTGTCAAATCGTTCTCCCATTATTTCGATGTATCGAATGATGAAATTTCACTGAAATGAATCGGCTACGATTAAACTGAATCTGATTTTATGAGAAATATCAATTTTTTCCCAATTTTGATTTGATATCAATTACTTTGCCATCATTATATTTTTCAGGCAACTGCATTTTTGCCTAATAATGCTGATTCGATAATAAAAGAAAATGGTCAGGACGAGAAAGCTTCTTTATGCATCTAAAACTGAAGCATTATCATGTGGATGACGGATAGAATCGAAAGTATGTTATTAAATCAATTTACCATGGGCACATGTAATAAAAGTGTGAGTTGAATTTGCACACTTTGTATATCCTTTGAACTTTTCATTAACCCGTCATCAATCATAAATTTATCTGGATTTATCAGTAACAATTTATGGAATGATGATTTTGTCATCTTTCAAATCATTATTTTTCCACACACTGATGAGATTAAGTTGATCACCACTTTTTTCAGGATAATTGGCACCTTCTATGATTTCTGAGTGATACTTTTCAGGAGAGGAAGTTGTCATTATTATATAGTACAATCATAGGAATAAAGTAATTTCCAATAAATCGATAACATTATCGTCTGTCCATGTCGAGGGCACATTTCTTAATTTCAAATTATAAAATGATGACATATGGTGTCCCTATGAATCTGTTAAGATTTTAGTTGTGAATCTGATATATCTAAATCCATGAATTTTTGTATATTTCGATTTGAATGGCACAATCTCACCCTTTTTATAATTTTCAGGATAATGGGGGGTACATAATATAATTCCACTTTCGCCAATTAGATTCACAACATAGGTGATATTTTCTTCCTAATTAAGTAAGTATTATATGGATTCCGTAGTTATTGTATATGAGATCAGAAATATTCTAAGTGATCTCTACAGTCACTTTAAACTTGATATTTGTTTGAAAATTAAAAGTATTATTCATTGATACTACAATTTATCCTCCATCTTATTAATGATGACAAGGCCTCGGAAATGAATATTCCGTGAAATCTAAACTGGGAATCTGAGTATCATTGACAAATTTGCCAATATGCAAATTGTTAATACGACAATTGTAGCCATTATTTTTCAGGAAAATATTTCGATGCAACATCCATGAACTATACCATAGTACCAATAGAACATCAAATTTGTTCGCCAAGTGGATAGATTATGAATTTATAGTTATAGTCATATATGAGATATTCTAAGATATTTCAATAATAAAATTAAACTACTTCGAGAGCAAATGAAAACTGCTGAAAACGACCATATCTTCACAGGAGCAACGTTTTTTTGAATTAAATAGAACAAAACATTTTTCTCATAACGGTCATGTACAATGTAACATCCATTATATTGTTACATAGAACATGGCCTTATGACAATATTGACCTTGTACTATTAAATTATGAATAAACGTTACTCTCCTGAAAATATCGTTGTTTTAAATAATGAAAGATATCACAACTATCCGAATATATATCTTATATATAAAATTCTCGTGTCACAATGTTCGTTCCCATACTCCTCCGAAACGGCTTGACCGATTCTCATGAAATTTTGTGAGCATATTGAGTAGGTCTGAGAATCGGCCAACATCTATTTTTCATCCCCCTAAATGTTGAGGGTAGTCCACCCCTAAATTTTTTATTTTATTTTTTAGACAAAATTTTTTGTTTTTATTTTTTTATGATACAGCATACAAAAATACATACTATCCTAAATTTTCACCCTTCTACGATCAACCCTTATTTTTTATTTGTTAAACTCCTTCGAAATGACTCGACCGATTCTCATGAAATTTTGTGTGCATATCGGTTAGGTCTGAGAATCCGACAAAATCTATTTTTCATCCCCCTAAATGTTAAGGGTAGTCCACCCCTTAATTTTTTTCTTTATTTTTCTGACATTTTCTGTTCTATTTTTTTATGATACAGCATTCAAAAATATATACAACCCTAAATTTTCACCCCTCTACGATCAACCCCTATTTAGATAGATAAAAGTAATTTATGACAGAACAACGTTTGCCGGGTCAGCTAGTATATATATATATATATATATATATATATATATATATATATATATATATATATATATATATAAATTGTTTTTCCATAATTTTGATATATCGAATGATGAAAATGGACTGTAATGAATCGACTATGATTAAACTTAAATCTGATTTTATAAGAACTTTCAATTTTTCCCAATTTCGATCCGATATCAATTACTTTGCCATTCTTATAGTTTTCAGGCTTCTGCATTTTTGTACAATACGAGGAAATCGAGAATCTGAGGCCTTGCATGTTATGAAAAGATAAATTGAATGTTTTCAATTTGATATTATTTCAATGCTACTGATCCGATAATTAAAGAACATGATCAGAACGAGAAAGCTTATTTATCCATCTAAAACTGAAACATCATCATGTGCATGTTTGACAGAATCGAATTGATGTAATTAAAATAATTTACCAAGGGCACATGTAATAAAAGTGTAAGTTAAATTTGCATATTTAGTGTATCCTTTTAACTTTTTATTAATCCGTTATCAATCATAAATTTATCCGCATTTGTCAGTAACAGTTTGTGTAATGATGATTTTGTCTCCTTATGAATCTATTATGATTTAATTGCGAACCTGAATCTTCTCATATCATTAATTTTTCACACACTGATGGGATAAAGTTGACCACTACTATTTCAATCATTTTCAGGATAATTGGTACCTGTACAAATAGAAAACATATAAAGATTTCCATGTTTTTCTCCTGTAACACAAGAGTCAGCGTCTATGATTTCTCTGAGGAGAGGAAGTTATTCTACTGTACTTTTATAGGGAAAAAGTGACTAATAATTTGCACAAGTCCATCTTTTGCTTTTCACCACTTATTTTATCTTAAACTATGCAATGATGAATATGCTGTCCCTATGAATCTGTTCTGATTTTAATTGTGAATCTGAAATTTCGAAAAGCATAAATTTTTCTATAATTTGATATGAACGGCATAATCGCAACGTTTTTTTTTTGATTTTCAGGATAATCAGTACATAAGGTAATTCCACTTTCGCCAATTAGATTCACAACATGAATACTAATTATTTCTTCGTAACTAAGTAAGTTTTACATTGGTTATGGATATCGTAGTTATTATTGTATATGAGATAAAAAATATGTCATGTCTAGTCACATTAAAGTTGACATTTGTTTAAAAATTGTCGTAAGTATGCACTGATACTTCAATATATTCGAATAGACAATAGAACATTTTTAGGTGTAGCTTCTTTTAGCCTAGTGTCTGGAGTCTGAAGTGTAACGTGCGATAAGGAAATAAAAAATTCTAACGGAATATATAGTAGTTGACGATTCTGTCAAATTGTTCTCCCATTATTTTGCTGTATCGAATGATGAAATTTCACTGAAATGAATAGGCTATGAATAAACTGAATCTGATTTCATAAGAACTATTAATTTTTTCCAATTTCAGTCCGATATCAATTACTTTACCATCGTTATATTTTTCAGGCTACTGCATTTTTGCATAATAATGCTATCTCAATGTTACTGATTCGATGATTAAAAAATATGGTCAGGACGAGAAAGCTTCTTAATCCATCTAAAACTGAAGCATTCTCATGTTGATGTTTGACAGAACCGAACTGATGTTATTAAAACAATTTACCATGGGCACATGTAATAAAATTGTAAGTTAAATTTGCACACTTTGTATATCCTTTGAACTTTTCATTAACCCGTTATCAACCTAAAATTTATCTGGATTTATCACTAACATTTTATGGAATGATGATTTTGTCATCTTAAGAATCTATTATGATTATATATATATAGCGTATATTATGATACGCTGAGTGGAACCTAGTCTAGCCCCATGTGTAGAGCATCATTTTTTTTATTGTTTTTTTTTACATATAGTTTTTTCGTTTCAACGCCGCAATATTCACGTTGTCTTTGTACTTTAGTCATTCTTCATTTTTGTATATTAGGTTTTGTATATTATTTCCAATTCAACTTGTTGGATAATAGTATAGTTTAGTTTAGGTTTAGATAGTAAGTGAAACTTCCTAGGTTAGCTGAACAGACAGCCGGAGAATTGATACATTGGATGTAGCTTTTTCTGGCTGAACTGAAACTCGTCTAGAGTATTGGGTAACAACGTAATGTTAATTTTTCTATTTCTGCTTAATAAAGTCCTTTATTATTATTATTATTATTATTATTATTTAATTGTCAACCTGAAACTTCTCAAATCATTATTTTTCCACACACTGATAAGATAAAGTTGACCACCACCTTTTTCATAATTTTCAGGATAATTGGTACCTGTTCAAATTATTAAAAGTATAGAAAGAATTCTATGTTTGTTCCCCTGCAACGAAAGAATCAGCTTCTATGATTTCCCAGTAATACTTCAGGTGAGGAAGTTATTCTACAGTACTTTTATAGGAATAATAGCGCCTGTCCATGTCGAGGGCACATTTCTTATTTTTAAATTATAAAATGATGAAATATGGTGTCCCTACGAATCTGATATGATTTTGATTGTGAATCTGATATTTCGAAAACCATAAATTTTTCTATATTTCAATCTGAATGGCATAATCTCAACTTTTTTCAAAATTATTTTCAAGATAATAAGGGGTACATAATCAAATTCCACTCTAGCCAATTTTCTTCCTAATTAAGTAATTATTATATGGATTTCGTAATTATTTTATATGAGATCAGAAATATTCAAAGTGATCTCTACAGTCACATTAAACTTGCTATTTGTTTAAAAATTGCTGTAAGTATTATTCATTGATACTACAATTTATCCTTCATCTTCCTAATGATGACATGGCCTCGGAAATGAATATTCTGTGAAATCTAAACTGGGAATCTGAGTATCAGTGAAAAATTTGCTAATATGCAAATTGTTATTACCATTATTGCAGTTATTATTTTTCAGGAATATATTTTGATGCAACATCCATGACCTACCATAATACCAATAGAACATCAATTTTGTTCTCCAAGTGGACCCACCAAATTGATTAAATTCTTAATTAAGTGAGTTTTACAACAATTATGAATTTCTTAGTTATACTTATTTATACACGAAACGAAAAAAATTTGAAGTAATTTCTATAATAAAGTCATATCAAATTACCTCGAGAGCAAATGGAAACTATTGAAAACAGTGATCTCAGGAGATCAAATTTTATTCAGAATTTTGTGGAACAATAACAATATTCTCATAAGTGCCATATTCAATGTAACATATAATAAGAACAATTAATTCTGAAGGTATCACTACTATGCGAAATATATGTATTATGCATAACGAAATAATTTGGTAATTCTGTAGATATTGCCATGGACGTGTCTAGGTAACACGAAGAATTCTATATATATATATATATATATATATATATATATATATATATATATATATATATATATATATATTTTATATATATATATATATATATATATATATATATATATTATATAATATATATATATATATATATATATATATATATATATATATATATATATATATATATATATTATATATTATATATATATATATATATATATATAATATATATATATATATATATATATATATATATATATATATATATATATATATATATATATATATATAAATATATATATATAATATGAAAATATGTGTTGCCGTGCAAATTAAATTTAGAAAAATGTGAGTTCTCGGCAAAATTTAAAAGGGGCCAACTAATGTGAATACATAACCAATTTGTCAATCATGTCTATATTTCGGACAATGTTTATATCCTTCCTCAGGACTAATTAACGAGGTTGTATGTAAATATCACCATCATAAGAATTACACAGTTTAAGTTAGAAATCAAAAATTGTAAATACAATACTAAACAGGCCCGACAGTGTTGTCATTCAATGTACATATTCTCAAAATTCATAAACTCTGTTTTGTTTTTATGAATTTTGAGAATATGTACATTGAATACACTGTCGGACATGTTTAGTATTTTATTTACAATTTTTGATTTCTAACTTTAACTGTGTAATTCTTATGATGGTGATATTTACATACAACCTCGTTAATTAGTCCAGAGGAAGGATATAAATCATTATACGAAATATAGATTGACATGATTGACAAATTGGTTATGTATTCTCATTAGTGAGCCCCTTTTATATTTTGCCGAGAACACACATTTTTCTATATATATATATATATATATATATATATATATATATATATAT
Organism: Cynegetis impunctata; assembly: GCA_030704885.1. Taxonomy (NCBI): domain Eukaryota; kingdom Metazoa; phylum Arthropoda; class Insecta; order Coleoptera; family Coccinellidae; genus Cynegetis; species Cynegetis impunctata. Next base: position 420,759 of record JARQZK010001467.1, on the reverse strand, counting down.
ATATATATATATATATATATATATTTATATTTATATATATATATATATATATATATTCAGGGTTTATTTCACTAGGTTAATGTCAACATTTAATAACTATTTGCATAAACATTATCGTCGATGTCATATTGGTTATCTCACGTGATTAACTCCTTCTCTCTCTTAATTCGTATTTTCTCAGTTTTCTCGGTGAATGATGTTATGGTATATTCTTCCGAAGTTTTCAATGTCAGCTCTTGAGTTCAATGTTTCGAACTTATATATATATACATATATATATATATATATATATATATATATATATATATATATATATATATATATATATATATATATATATATATATATATATATATATATATATATATATATATATATATATATATGTATACATATATATATATATATATATATATATATATACATATATATATATATATATATATATATATATATATATATATATATATATATATATATATATATATATATATATATATATATATATATATAGAAAACAGAATTCTTCGTGTTAACGACACACGTTCGTGGCAATAAAATGAAGTGAACTAGGACATTTATTTGAAACTAATCAAACAAACCTCCTAGCGGAGCTGGTTATACGAGTTCACGAAACATCGAAATGCATCCATATATATATATATACCTTAGGACGGTGTATCTTAGAAACATTAAGTTGTTTATCACAATCAATGGAAATGATAGACAGTCTGTTTCGCCCTTATTTGGGGCTCATCAGTATCATCTATCCATCGAAAGTGATAACCAACCAAATATTTCCAACGACGTTATATTTTCCTTCCAGTGACTATATGGCATATAAATATGACACAGCGCCACCAGTCGGAAACAAATGAACCACATCCCACAGATAGAAGAAAACATTTCGGCAACATGAACTCGCACGTCCTGACACCCGAAGGTGGTTACTATAATCGCTAAGCAAGAGTAAAGTTGATACATCCATTCGATGTAATTCAAACTTCACAAGCCGCAAGCAACAAGCGCTCCAAAATTTTATCCCTTTTACAGGTAGCAAATGAATAGAAAACAGAATTCTTCGTGTTAACGACACACGTTCGTGGCAATAAAATGAAGTGAACTAGGACATTTATTTGAAACTAATCTGTCTATCATTTCCATTGATTGTGATAAACAACTTAATGTTTCTAACATACACCGTCCTAAGGTATATGGATGCATTTCGATGTTTCGTGAACTCGTATAACCAGCTCCGCTAGGAGGTTTGTTTGATTAGTTTCAAATAAATGTCCTAGTTCACTTCATATATATATATATATATATATACATATATATATATATGTATGCATATATAAATGTACATACATACATACATATATATATATATATATATATATATATATATATATATATATATTTATTTATATATATATATATATGTATATATATATATATATATATATATATATATATATATATATATATATATACATATATATATATAGATCTTGAGGATGCAGTCAAAATACTGGGCTGTTCTAAAAAAGGCTCTGTGTTATTATGTCAACGTTTCGAAAATCCTTTATTTTCTTTATCAAGACATTTAACATTAATATAATACAAGCATGCCTACCGCAATTTGTCTGCCGAAGAAAGAAAAATATTGTAACAGTTTTGAAATTATACAGTTAATTGTTTGTAAAAGTGATTAAAACTACTAATGGATGTTATCCACTTCAGCGGGGATGACTCTTATGTGTATCGTTAATGTTGACTTCCCACTACTAACCTCAAGTTAAATGTCTTGATAAAGAAAATAAAGGATTTTCGAAACGTTGACATAATAACACAGAGCCTTCCTTAGAACAGCCCAGTATTTTGACTGCATCCTCAAGATCTATCTGCTTTCATATATATATATATATATATATATATATATATATATATATATATATATATATATATATATATATATATATATATATAAATTTTGTTCTCTTAATTATTCATTCCGGTTTCTTATTATCATTATTCGAATAGGTCAAAATTAAAATCAATTTTCCACTTCAAAACCATACCCAATCTATACTGAATAACCAATTCGCTTACAATTTAGCTGACCTTGAAAGTGTTACGTTGACATTACGTTACGTCAGTTTCTGGTCTAGCTTCTATATGCCTAGTGTCTGAATGTCTTGAATTAAAAAAATTTCTAATCCAAAATGGACTATAATGAATCGGCTATGATTAAACTAAATCTGATTTTATAAGAACTTTCAATTTTTCCCAATTTCGATCCGATATCAATCAATGTGCCATCATTATATTTTTCGGGCAACTTCATCTTTGAACAATGTTATTTCAGTGCTACTGATCCGATAATCAGAGAAAATGGTCAGGACGAAAAAGCTTCTTTATCCACCTTAAACTGCAGCATTATCATGTGGATGATGGACAGAATCGATCTAATGAAATTAAAACAATTTACCATGGGCACATGTAATAGAAGTGTAAGTTAAATTTGCACACTTAGTATATCCTTCGAACTTTTTATTAATCCGTTATAAATCATAAATTTATCCGCATTTGTCAGTAACAGTTTGTGGAATGATGATTTTGTCTCCTTATGAATCTATCATGATTTAATTGTCAACCGGAATCTTCTCAAATCTTTAATTTTCAACACTCTGATGAGACAAGGCCTCGGAAATGAATATTCTGTGAAATCTAAACTGGGAATCTGAGTTTCAGTGAAAATTTTGATTATATGCTAATTATTACTTCGACAATTATTGTAGTCAATATTTTTCAGGAATATATTTTGACGAAACATCCATGAACTACCATAGTACCAATAGAACATCAATTTTGTTCGCCAAATTGATGAAATTCTTATATGATTTATGTGAGTTTTAGATAAATTATAAATTGATAGTTATACTTATAGTGAAATTTTGTCATCATATTACTTCGAGAGGGCCATGTTCAATGAAACATATAATGGAAACAATGAATAATGAAAGAATCACACCTGCCGAAAATATATGAATTATGAGTAATAACGAATATATATATATATATATATATATATATATATATATATATATATATATATATATATATATATATATATATATATATATAATATATATATATATATATATATATATATATATATATATATATATATATTTATTTATATATATATATATATATATATATATATATAGAAATCTAAAATTTAGGGAAACTCGGCCAATAATACATGTATTGTATTTACTTTTTATTCATAGCATAGCTTTCGAAACACTGCGTTTCTTCTTCAGGGCAATCTGCATGGTATTCTCATTTATTTCACATGTTCATTACAAAAGGAACAGTTCACTCATCAATGTCATGGCCGAGCATATTGCCCTGAAGAAGAACCGCAGTGTTTCGAAAGCTAGGCTATGCATAAAGAGTAAATACAATACGTGTCTTATTTCCCTAAAATTTAGTTTCATATATATATATATATATATATATATATATATATATATAAATATACACATATATATATATATATATATATATATATATATATATATATATATATATATATATATATATATATAAATTTTGTTTCCTCTAATTATTCATTCCAATTCCTAATTATAATTATTGAAATAGACAGATTATTGTAAAAATTATGATAATTTTTCACAACAAAGTCGTAGATAATCTATAATAAATATTCTAACTACAAAATAAAATTCCGCAGAATATTTCGATACGAAATAAGAAATATTTAACAGTTTTCGATTCGAATATTGAATTTATCCTTCTTTGAAAACAAACTTGCCCCGAGGCCTCGATAGACCAGCGGTAAGGTGAACCGCCTTATACCGTTTGTAAACCGAAGATTGTGGGTTCGAGTCCCACCTCGCTCTTGGGTGTTATTAATGATGAAAACTTGTTGGGTAATGTACATTGTTTACAAGCCCATTGGCCGTTCGGAACCGGCGTTAAACTGTAGGTCCCTCGAGTAAAAAAAAAAAAAAACTTGCCCCGAAGTGTGAAGAGCGATAACGAAATTAAAAAATTGTAACATAGTAGTTAATGATTGTGTAAAATTGTTATTCCATTATTTTGATATATCGAATGATGAAATAGGACTATAATGAATCGGCGGCTATGATTAAACTGAATCTGATTTTATAGGAACTATTAATTTTTCGCAATTTCTATCGGTTATCAATTACTTTGTCATTCCTATAATTTTCAGGATTCTGCATTTTTGTACAATACGAGGAAATCGAGAGTCTGATGCCTTCCATGTTACAAAAGGATAAATTGAATTTTGTTAGTTTGATATTATTTCAATGGTACTGATTCGATAAATAAAAAAACATGGTCAGAACGATAAAGCTTCTTTATCCAACTAAAACTGAAACATTATCGTGTGGATGTTTGACAGAATCGAATTGATGTTATTAAAATAATTTACCAAGGACACATGTAATAAAAGTGTAAGGTAAATTTGCCCACTTAGTGTGTCCTTTCAACTTTTTATTAATCCGTTATCAATCATAAATTTAACTGGATTTATCAGTAACAGTTTGTGTAATGATGATTTTGTCTCCTTATGAATCTATAATTGTTTAATTGTGAACCTGAATCTTCTCAAATCTTTAATTTTCAACACACTGATGAGATAAAGTTGATCACCACTTTCTTAATTATTTTCAGGATAATTGGTACCTGTACAAATTATTTTAAAAAAATATATTAAAAAAAAATTGTTCGCCAGTAACGTAGAATCAGCTTCTATGACTTCTCAGTAATACTTTTCAGGTGAGGAAGTTATTCTACAGTACTTTTATAGGAAAAAAGTGACTCATAATTTCAAATAAATCGATAACATTCTCCTTAAACTATCATTTGTACTTGTCGTAGGCACACCGATTTTCTGTTTTGCACCAATTTATTTGAAATTATAAAATGATGACATCGCGTGTCTATGAATATGTTATATGTATTTAATTGTGAAACTGATATTTCGAAAACCGTCAATTGTTCATATTTCCATCGGAATAGGATAATCGTACTCTCTTTATGATTTTCAGGATAATGGAGTACATCCAAGCAAATTGAACTATATCCGGAATGTTAGATACTTTAAAAAAATTGAATATGTGTGACTACGATTTGAATTTCTTCACGATGGACACATTCTGAAGTAGTGACAGTGTAAAATGAACGTACAGACTTGCAGACTCAACAAGAAAATTGACGACAGGTTTAACATTATATATACAAGCGATCTTTGTTGCTTCCTATCACTTAATTATATATACAATAATTAATGTTCGGTACTGCTTATCTCACAATGGATGATAAAGCTTTCCTATTTTCAATTTATTATGTGATGATGAAGAATCTTTCCGAAAATGCTATGATATTACCTAATCTGAATTTTCGGAAATCTTAAAATTCCAGAATCCAGAAATTCGGATTTTTTCACAACAGTAAAATACAGACAGTTCTTTCAATTTCTCAAAAGGAGATAGCGAAAAGATATTGGATTATTTTCATCAAAACTTCGGCTGTCAAAGAATTAAATAATGATGGTGAGCAGCAATGAGAAAGAAATACAACATATACGTGAGGCAAATGAGGATATAGGTACGTTATTAAAGCAATACCCTCATCTAAGATTAATTAATTGGTTTATCTAAAAGTTTATGTAATGATGATTTTGTCTCCTTATGAATCTATTTTGATTTAATTGTAAACCTGATGCTTCTCACTCAAATTATTGATTCTCCACGCCCTGGTGAGATAAAGTTGATAACCCCACGATAATATTTCAGAATAATTGGTACCTGTACAAATTAAAAACATAGAAAGATTTCTATGTTTGTACTCCTGCAACGCAAGAATCAGCTTCTATGACTTCTAAATAATACTTTTCAGGTGAGGAAGTTATCATAATTTTATAGAAATACAGTGTCTCATAATTTCGAATAAATCGATAACATTCTCATAAATTTGTTACCGAAACATAAAGAAAACTTAAGGAACATTTACGGAAACACGGAACAGCAACGAAAATGTTCCTTCAGTGGAATCGTGGCTTGAAGGGTGACAAGTAGAAACAGTCAACATTTGTTTCCGAAACATAACGAAATTTTAAGGAACATTTGGGATCATTTTCGGAAACACGCAACAGCAACAATTCACCATTTCTTCATTTTAAGGGATGAAATGATGACATTCGGTATCCCTATGAATCTGTTATGATTTTGATTGTGAATCTGATATTTCGAAAACCACACAATTGTCTATATTTCGATCTGAATTGCATAATCGCACCCTTTTTATGATTTTCAGAATAATGGGGTACTTACATAATATAATTCCACTTCATCTTCACTACAAATTCCGATTTTACCAGAACAGCAACCAAAAATTATTTTTCTCAACTTCTCAAAAGGTGATAGTGGAATGATATTGGATTATTTTCATCAAAACTTCGGCTGTCAAAGAATTGAATAATGAATTTTGCTGTGATGCAAATGAGGATATAGGTATGTTTTTAAAGCAATCTCCTCATCTAATATTAATTGCTTGATGTACAATTTGATATGATCTTTTTTTTTCACACTCATTACCATTTCCACTGATGATTAGGGCCTTTAGCTGAACTAACCATGATTTTATGGGTTCAATAACGCAGACAGTATCTGAAATTTCATATAACATAATTGCTTCACGGGAGTTGAGGCTATGTTCACTTACTCTACGTAACGATTTTCAGGTTATTCCACATATCATCCAGAGAGCGAAAACTGGTGAATTATTCATTAAAAAATCAGCGCTCCTCTCAGGAATTATATGATCTAAGCAAGGCAAGGCGCCGAAGTAAGTCTCATAAAAACAAAGATTATGGGATGCGGTAAGGGAACATACCCAAACTACGTGACCCGTTTAGGGGGGGGGGGTCTTCAAAATACTACGATGGGTCACAGGGGCGGGGTAGGGGTTAGGTTTTTGTCACGTAGTCAATGTCCTCTGGAAACGTGTTCGTTGAACATGATTGAGATAAAAGATAAATGTGAATAAAAGAAAAAAAGACTTTCGTTTTAGTAAATTAAGTTCCTGGTACATATGTTTTTTCTTCTTGATAATATCTTTTTTACTTGTAAATTATAGGTATGTACCTAGCCAATTTTTGATGTTTGTATGGAGTATCTCAGTAACTATAGAAGGTAAAAAAAAAATGGAGGGAGCATACTCAATCTCATTTGTCGAGACAAATTCACTGGCGAAACTCAAAATTCGCTATCTTCTTTAGTTTTCGAGTTATAAACAAAAATTTCATTTTTCCACTTCAAGACAAGTGTGTGTATCATGGTTGTTTGTGAAGTTACGAGATAATAACTTCCTCATTCTTAAGACAGTGGTAGAAATGTATTTTTTCAAATGGGAATAATGGTTGGCTGTAGTTTGGTTGGATCGGATTTTTTCCCCTTTCTAACGATGTATAATATGTCAGGTTGCTTTTGATGTGTAAGGCTTTAATAGCAAGAGTAATATTTTACTTCATTACCTTTTGCGTTTTTAAAATGTACTTATTCCATGTGACATCTATGACAGAGCTTGTCCATTTCTTTCCATCATAATATCAATTAACTGATTTAATCGTAAAAGTCAGGATGTCGTACAAAAATTACGAGAAATATGATATGTTAGAAAGCTTTATTCAAAGTGATAACAGTTGTGATATTATATCTGAGATGTATTTCCATCCAGGAAGAAGACAACCTAATAAATCTATTTTCAACTGATTAAAAGAAAATCTAATTAATTGTGAATCATTCAACAAGCCAAGACCAAAATATTAGTTATTTAAATAATTTTTTTTATAAGACATTACAATTATAAACAACACTACAAATTACAATAAATGTTCAAACTTATGTTCATTGTGGTTGATACATAAATTACATCTCATTATAACATTCTGAACTGCATTATGAATATGAATATTTGAAACTGAATTCACAAAGTATAAAATCTACATGGCTGTCGTGTTTTAAGGTATCATATATATCAAGAAATTCTTAATAACCAACGGTACTACGAAATTTTGAATCAGTAAATTATTGAGGAATTCATGGACAATCCACCCTTAGTTGAGACACAAAATCAGTTCTTCAAACATGATGGTTCATTGCCTCATAATGTAAGTACCGTTTCAGAATTGTTTAATACTAATTTTGGAAATAACTGGATGATGAATAATATTCCAGTGAGGTCGCCACCACAATCACCTGACTTAACGCCACTGGATTTTTTCCTTTGAGGATATATAAAAGACATAATAAGAAAACCAGTAACAATATAAATGAAAATAGACAAAAATTTATAGAATGTGAATATATTATGTGAATACCAGCGGTAAGGTATACCGCTTGTAAGCCGAGGATGTGGGTTCGAGTCCCACCTTGCTCTTGGGTGTTGTGTATGTCAGGAATTTAGTGGTTCTAATTATGAGATTAATTGCTGGGTAATGTACTTCGTTTACAAGCCCATTGGCCGTTAGGAACCGGCGTTAAACTGTAGGTCCCTCGAGATAAAAAAAAAAAAACCATAAAGAACATCAGTCATTATTTACTTATAGTTGTAATGTCTTATAAAATTAGATGTGAATGTTTAGATTATACAGAAAAAAAGTGCCTTAAGAATGTCTCGTAATTTCACAAACAACCAAGATATGTACACTTGTCTGAAAGTCAAACTTTTGCTTATAACTCGAAAATAAAAGACGATTTCAAATTTTGGTTTTCGCCATTAAATTTGACTCGAAAAAAGAGATCGAAAATGCGCCCTCCATTTTTTTGTAAAACATCGAACTTTGCCCACCCTGTACGGCGTACGCACCACTCTTATCGTCACGCCGCAAGCGTTGTATTAATAAAGACAAATATGAGCCAAATTATTTTTTTTTTAATTTCTGCCTACAAGAAAATGACTGAAAAACATATTTATGAATTACTACGTGAAAACTAGAGGGGGAGGGAGAGGGTCTTGGAATATACTACGGATGGTCACCGAAGGAGGGGAGGGGGATAAAAAGTTGTAAAAAATAGGTCACGTAGTTTGGGTACGTTCCCTAAAGTGAATTAGCACTAGTGGAGTGGTTGTAATTACTATGAAAATGTTTTGTAACTTCTTCGAATAAAAACATTTGTTTCAGATTTTTTCTTATTTCGATCCATAAACAACTCAGGTAATTCGAGCTTGAACGTGATGAGTTATGCCGATTGAAAGTTTCAAACGTAAATGATACCTAGAACTATATAACAACTTTAAATAGCATTCAAAATATAGGAGACTCGAATTTTCATCGATCGCTTACGTTACCTTATTTTTATATTATTCATGTAATTTGATCTAAAAAAAAAAAAAGCTACAGTTCCACCGGAGGATCATTTTGTTGCTGAATGTTTCTCCTTGTTGCCAAGAGTAGAAACTTATGGCAACATGCGTAAACTTCTTGTTCCCACTGAAGCAACTAAAATTGTTAATAGTTGCATATTATTCAGTAGAAATAATCAACATTTGTTGCCGAAGCATAAAGAAATTTTAAGGAACATTTACGGAAACAAGCAACAGCAACAAATTGTTCAACAATGTTCCTCCCGTGGAAACGTAGCTTTATATTTATTCGTTTTCGTACTTCACTGCACACTGAAAATCTGCGACACGAATGTTTACTAGTTGCGTTCTCGATACGTTTCCACTGCGATAGCAACACGGATTTTTTTAAAAATGTTTCCTATTTTCTTTTGAAGTTTACCGCTCAAAATGGAAACCGGCGACAAGTAGGAACATTCAATATTTGTTGCCGAAAAATAAAGAAATTTAAGGAACATTTACGCAAACACGGAACAGCAACAAAAATGTTCCTCCGGTGAAAACATAGCTTGAAGGGTGACAAGTAGGAACATTCAACATTTGTTGCCGAAACATAACGAAATTTCAAGGAACATTTAGGAACATTTGGGAAAATTTTCGGAAACACGCAAGAGCAACAAAAATGTTCCTCCGGTAGAACTGTAGCTTTATGATTATTCAAAGTTTCATAGGATATTTCACCGAGGACAGAAGCATATACTATTGACTAAAAATTGCCCTCAAAATAAATTTTCGAAAAATTGCCAAACTGCAATTTTTTTTTTTTTAACTCGAGGGACCTACAGTTTAACGCCGGTTCCGAACGGCCAATGGGCTTGTAAACTATGTACATTACCCAACAATTTTTAATCATAAATAACCACTAAATTCCGGACATACACAACACCCAAGAGCGAGGTAGGACTCGAACCCACAATCCTCGGTTTACAAACGTTATAAGGCGGTTCACCTTACCGCTGGTCTACCGAGGCCTCAAACTGCAATTCTCGAGCTCCAATGAGAAATTGAGGTAATCAGCGATTGGCATCGACATATACGCAAACTTTGCAGTTGCAACATTGCGATATTTGAAGTGCTGGGCAGTAAGGCCCGCTTGATACCGAGCGGTCATCGCACTATTCAATTTGCATCGAAATTAATGGAATACATACACTCTGGCCAGGCGTGTTTATCCCTGAATATGCAACGAACTTTCCGTGACCTTCATTCGATCATCGCTGTTTTTGTTTATGGTAAAGAGGTTTTTATTATCGCATTAAAAATATTCGTGAAACAAAATTGGTCGCATGCAGCACGAGAGAAGCAACAAAATTCGCCAAGTGGTCGAAGTACTAATAAAAACAGCATCAGTGGCGTGTTTATCAGTTTTCAATAAAATGAATTAGGTATCACATATTTTATCAGTCCGCAATGCTATATGAAGAAAGGGAATCAATGGCAGCTCCATAAAACGAGAGGAGTAACTTACTAAGTAGGGTTATGTTCGCCGTTTTCTATGTGACATTAATGAAACGAACTGGCATTTTGTAGGTAGTTATTGTTTGTGAAAAATGTATACTTTATTATAATAAATGTCAACCTATAGTAACTTCCGTTACATTCAATCATCACCATACGCTTGTAACAATATATTCATGTGTAAATCGAACCAGAAGACAGAAAATTAGCAATTAATTGATAACCCTTCAAATTTGGTAAAGCACAGTAAATTCTATCCCTATAAATTGACCTAAAAGAACTATCGCAGCAAGCTGCATTACAAAAGCTGAATTTCAAACCGTATCCAGTTTAAAAAATCCATTTATTCAATTATATCTTTTTCCAAATTCAAACCAGCTTTCCATCTATTTAGGTTACCAAACTGTCAACCCTATTGCTTCAACATTGCGCCCTTTATCGCGTAAACAAGATTTCTTTCCTCCCCAATGGCGCTCAACACCTAACCGATTCGCACCAAAACCATCCAAAAATCTCATCCAAAACGACATACAAAAGCATCTATCAACTTTCCACCCTATTGCTTCAAAGTTGTGCCCTCTATCGCGTCACCAAGATTTATTTCCTCCCCTGTGGCTCAACCCCCTCGCCGATTCGTACCAAAACCAATCCCATATAATATTATCTACCTACCAACTTTTAACCCTATTGCTCGAAACTTTATGCGCCTTTTATCGTATAAACTAATGGTTTAATGGTGCTAACCGCACCCATTTTGATAAGCAGGTTTTCAAACTGAAAAACTGCTAAAAACCTCCCACACTCGACAGACTAGCTGCTTGTTAAAATTTCCCTTTATTCAAGAACGCATAAGAAGAAAATTCATTAATTAGATATGCATGGTTTAACTGACGTTATTAACTGTTACACTGACCTGCAAGGTTCAATTGTTCACCAAGTGAAAGTTATACTTGATGATGATATTTGCGCGTTTTTATCAGAATCTCCGTCAGATCTATCGCATTTTAATATACATGACATGGAAAACGAACAAATTGAAAAACCTAGCGATCGATGAACCATCCAATGAATTTCGTTCTGCAACGAAAACAATCCCAGATACCAAATTTCAGCTCATTTGACTCGATGGGTGCCGCTGGAGATGTCAATATGTACCGGAAATATATATATATATATATATATATACAGGGTGTTCCATCTCAGACGAGCAACCCCGTATATTTCTTATCCCATAGTGACTGGAAAAATTTCCCGAAACACGTCAAATGATTTTGTTTGGGGGACATCTTTTGACGTATATTTGAGGCTTGAACGAGCAACCCCCTAATAGGGGGCGCTTCAACCCCTCAAAATGGAATAGGGAAGAGGTGTTGAGTGATACGTCATTTGAAAGGTCTTGGAAGCCTCTTTACAACGGCGTAAATTTGATGAACCGTTTTCGCCAAAAATTAATTTTTCTGCTCGAATGCGCCACCTCACATATTTTGGTTATTTGTACAATGTACAAACTCATTTTTATCAAGTCTTTTTTACAAACTTAAACAATATTCAAAAAATCACATTCGTAAAAAAATTGAATTGTTTTATCATGCTTACAATCAAAAAAATCAAATCTGCGTGTTTAAATCAAATGTTCAAATTGTCCTCCATTGACTTCCATACAATATTACAATCTTGACTGAAAACCGTCTCTAACATGGTTCAGCATAATTGGAGTTATTTGACGACACTCATTAACAATTCGTTGGCGTAGTTCGTCCAAATGTTCACAAAAATCTTGGACTTAAGATGTCCCCACAAGAAGAAGTCCAAAGGGTTCAGGTCAGGAGATCGGACAGGCCACTCCATAGGACCTCTTCTTCCAATCCAACGACCGGGGTATTGCAAATTGAGGTATTGGCGAACTCCATTACGTACTTATGGCGAACGCTACGCAGGATGGTTTTCGTTAAATATCCTTGCAGCCGGTCGGGCACAATTTTGATTTTGGTAATAAAGGCTAACCAGCTCAACACGTTCTTGCAATGTGTGAGACTTGTGTCGAATGTGATTTTTTGAAGATTGTTTAACTTTGTAAAAAAGGCTTAATGAAAATGAGCTTGTACATTGTACAAATAACCAAAATATTCAGCGCATTCGAGCAACAAAATTAATTTTTGGCGAAAACGGTTCATCAAATTCACGTTTTTCATACACCGTTGTAAAGAGACTTCCAAGACCTTTCAAATGACGTATCACTCAACACCTCTCCCCTATTCCATTTTGAGGGGTTGAGGCGCCCCCTATTAGGGGGTTGCTCGTTCAAGCCTCAAATATACGTCAAAAGATGTCCCCCAAACAAAATCATTTGACGTGGTTCGGGAATTTTTTCCACTCAGTATAGGATAAGAAATATACGGGGTGGCTTGTCTGAGATGGAACACCCCGTATATTATATATATATATATATATATATATATATATATATAGATATATATATATATATATATATATATATATATGACATGAAAAATGTTTTGAAAACCGTGGTCTAGGAGGTCTAAAACGGATAAAAAAACACTCCTGCACCTGACTGCTTTCTATCGAAATACACTGCAATAGAATGTATTTTATGGAAACATATGACTAAAAGAAGATCTGGTCTATTCTGCAGATAATCAATAATTTGATCGATGCAATAGGAATATTTTCAAATTAGACCCAAGTTTGAACGAAGAGTGTTCTGTGCGTACACCACTGCGAATGTTTGGCTGCACCGTGGCCAGTATCAGGGGTCATTTACCGACCTGGCTATGTTGGGCAACCGTGGGCACTGCACTTCTTGGAGCTCAAGGTCGCCTAGACAAGTCGTCAAAAAGAAAAAAGAAATGATAATCACGTGGATGCTCGCGCTCCGTTCAAATCTGGTTTTAAACAGCTATTGTGTTCGAAGGGAGATGATCTCTATGCTTAGGGAAGGGAAATTCCATTATTGCATTTCGCGGCTGACCTCTATAGACTCCCAAATTATCGCTATCGAGTTTCTTTAATTGCGAAATTATTCGTCTCTTCAAACGAAACTGGTTCGATGCTCAACCGCATACTAACGTTGGTATAATAAATATATCCTGTGAAACATTTTTCTTCAGAACTGTGAAGAGGTTAAGCGAGTGCACTTAACCTCGACCTCTAAATGCAACGACCTCAAATTTTATATTTGTAGGAATTCGAACATAAATGCTACCATTCGAATGCAAAACGATACGCATAGCAATACCAACAACAAATTTGTTTGATTTAATAAGAAACGTCCACGACTTTCATTAAGACGAAAGGTTTCAGGTTTGATTGTGGTAATCTACAAGACGGATCGGCTGGCCCTTGGAGAATTGGCAGGTCATGTAGAAACAGCCGAAAAATATATCTCACCTAGGGCATTGCTATATTCTTTCTATTACATGGTGATTTTGTTTCCAATATAGTCCTCGTTCTACAAAAGTACTTCTAGAGTGTTGCGGCTTATTTTTATTGATCAAAAAGTTCATTATACCACAGCATCATGACTTTTTCCAAAAAACATCAGTTGAAACTAATTTGATATCATTGAAGGAATATATAATAAGATCAATGGATGCTGGGATTCAAGTGGATGCAGTATATGCAGATTTCTGTAAAGCTTTCGATAACTTTTTTTTTTTTACATAATGTTCAGATTGCTAAGCACATTACATCTATTGGCGTCGGAGGCTACTTATTGAGGTGATTTTCCTCTTATTTGACCAATCGGGGACAGGCAGTGTTGTTGAATGGATTCTGCTCTTCATAAGTTTCTGTGAGATCTGGTGTTCCTAAGGGGTCCCACTCTGGGCTCTCTATATAAATTTCAAGGTTGTTGTTTGTCAGACAGTCTCCCTTTTTAAGAAGACCTTGATAGAATGTCAGCACATTGTGCACAGCGCTAGGTCCGGAAACCAAGTTGTTAGAAATATCTGGTTATTACATGTAAATGGTTTGGTAGCCAGGAATACTTCTTCGAACTATAAAATGCTTTCCTTACCGAGAGAGAAACTCTTGATATAAGCAAGTCTGAACAATTGTTGAGAAGAAGATCTGCGACAGATATATCGGTCACATATTTGAAGAAAATAAATTATTTGACAATCATCCAATAATTCTCCAAGGGAGACGATCACTTTAGCTTCTAAACTAAGAAATGAGCATCTCCACGCGATAATGACGAATGAGTACATCCATCGCAAATCACTTCAACAAAACAACAAGCAGCTGTTTCGATCTTATTATAAATCGTCAGTGTTTCTCATTCGAGTAGGAGTGATTCGTCAAATCTCACCTTGTTTGTCATTTATACGTAAAGACAGCAATGCTGAGGCGCAGCTCCACCAATGTGCAATTGAAGAAATATTACTCACTCCTTGGATCGAAAATGCATGAAAATGACTCTTGCGAATTACCGCAACAAGTTTTTCTGGTGTGTTTACTATCGTGTTTATAATCTGTATATAAAATCATTTTCCGGCTTAAATAATGGCAACATACAGAAGAACATTGAATTTACACGTTTTCACGACCAAAAAAAAATATATTAAACGAAAAAAGTCTGATATAGTTATGGATGTTTGTATATGTTTCTGGAATGTCTATCACAAAGTTTGTATTTATTAAATTAAAATATTTGTTAAATTCTAAAGCAACAGTTCCACCGGAGGAACATTGTGGAAAATGTTTGTTGCTGTTGCAATTTTCCAACATTGTTGGAAAATGATCCCAAATGTTCCTTGAAATTTCTTTGTTTCGGAAACAAATGTTGACTGTTTCTACTTGTCACCCTTCAAGCCACGATTCCATTGGAGGAACATTTTTGTTGCTGTTTTTGATTAATTTAAAAATTTTTAAAGACGACTTTTCCATATTGTATGTTCATTGATTAATTCGAGATGAAAACTGATTCTGCTTTCACCAATTCCTAGAAAGAACTTCATTTTCGGCTAAATAACATCTTGCTAAAATTATAATCAACTAACAATGTGTAGAACAGTTACTTGAAGTCGCCACCAAGTATAATAAATATCCGTGTGTAATCTTTATTTCCATAACATTCTTCTATGAAGGCGTTGACCGGAAAGAAGAGCTACGAGATGCGGAATAAGACCGAGTATCTATTCTGAGAGTACCCTGACAAAGACACCGGGAAAATTTTAATTGAGGGAAGTTCCTCAATTTATAAACTGTCTAGCCCACATTCCATTTTCGAATCGAATTCACGGGTTGTAACATTATATATATATATATATATATATATATATATATATATATATATATATATATATATATATATATATATATATATATATATATATATATATATATATATATATATATATATATATATATATATATATATATATATATATATATATATATATATATATAATATATATATATATATATATATATATATATATATATATATATTTATATAATATATATATATATATATATATATATATATATATTATATATATTTATATATATATATATATATATATATATATTATATATATATAATTTAATATAAATATATATTATTATATAATATATATATATATATATATATATATATATATATATATATATTTATATATATATATATATATTATATATATATATATATATATATATATATATATATATATATATATATATATATATATATATATATATATATATATATATATATATATATATATATATATATATATATATATATATATATATATATATATATATATATATATATATATATATATATATATATATATATATATATATATATATTATATATATATATATATATATATATATATATATATATATATATATATATATATATATAATATATATTATTATATATTTATTTAATAAAATTTATATATATATTATTTATATATATATTTATATATATATATATATATATATATATATATATATATATACTAATATATATAATTATATTTATATAAATAAATTAATATATATAAATATATATTTATAAATTTTTAATATATATATATATATATATATATATATATATATATATATTTTATATTTATATATATATATATATATATATATATATATATATATATATATATATATATATATATATATAATATATATATATATATACACTGGCCAGCAAAATTAACGCACCACTAAAATTTGGGTCAATTTCAAAGTTAATTTTCTCGCGAACTGCTGAATCGATTTAGTTTTTAAAAAAATTCAATGTAGCTTAAATCTTCAGAAATGACGTTATGCAAAGAGAGAAAATTTAAATTCGAGTTTTAGGCAAATACTGGGTGTTTGAAGAAAAACTAGTAAAATGCACAACTTTTGTCATATGCTGTGGGAATTCCCATCAACAGTATTAGATGTCTCTCGAAGTCAAGATATAGCCCCATCTTTTACAAGCATTTTGTTTCTTATTCACGTTTTTATCTCACATATTAAATGAAATACGGAATTTAATGTCGAAAAAAGACTTAAAGACTTCAATTTGCTAGGGAACATGTGAACTGGACTGGACTTTAAATAGCGAAAAGTACATTGACGTATTTTGTCAGAGCATGTGGTCCCTATGGTTGGTTATATTGGAGATAATTTTATACTAATGCAAGATAATGCCAGACCACATACTGCGAAAATAGAACTAAATTATCTAAATCAGGTGAATATTGAGGTCCTAGATTGGCCTCCTGGTAGTCCAGACCTTAACGCTACAGAACATTTATGGGATCTAATGAAAGGCAGCTTAGAGATCATCAACCCCCACCTGCCTCCTTGGATGATGTAGAAAACATTATGAGGGAAATATGGACAAATATAGATCAAGCAAAAATTAGACGTCTGGTTCAAAATATGGGTCGTCGATGTCAATCAGTTATAAGGAATAGGGGAGAAAACACCCTATGTTGACTTTTTATTTTAATGTTCAAGATTTTATTTCAATTTTTTTCAAAGTAAATTTTAGTTGTTACGTTTTACATTAAATTCCGTATTTCATTTAATAAGCAAGATAAAAAAGTGAATAAAAAAACAAAATGCTTGTAAAAGATGGGGCTATATTTTGACTTAGAGAAACACCTAATACTGTTGATGGGAATTCCCACAGAATATGACAAAAGTTGTGCATTTTACTAGTTTTTCTTCGAACGCCCAGTATATGCCTAAAACTCGAATTTAAATTTTCTCTCTTTGCATAACGTCATTTCTGAAGATTTAAGCTACATTGAAAAAATTTTTTATCTAAATCGATTCAGCAGTTCGCGAGAAAATTAACTTTGAAATTGACCCAAATTTTAGTGGTGCGTTAATTTTGCTGGCCAGTGTATATATATATATATATATATATATATATATATATATATATATATATATATATATATATATATATATATTGGTGTGTGTCAGCATCGCCAAGAAAACCCTGGCGCCTTTAGTTGTGATGTTAGCAAATGATTAAGACTTACGACTCCCGATTATTTCGAGAATTTGCTAGTTTAGTTGTATAACCTGCAGGGCATTTTTTAAGTAATACGAACGTAGCCACGTAGTAGTCCGCCGTGGCCACGTAGTAATCATAATCTGGCCACACCAATTTTCGAAAATGCGTGAACAACACCTAACTGAAATAATGTCAGAAATTTTCTGAACATACATGATTACCCCAAAATGTCAAAAGATATATAACTTGCTAATTCTAATGAAGTTTTTTGGTGCTAATCGAAGAAATTTATCAACGAATGAATGACAGTTTTTGTGATACTTATAATACATTTCTTTTCAATGAGCAAGATTCGTAAATACTCACCGATAATTTCATTCTCTTTAAATTGAGGAGAATTGTCTCCATCGTCGTTATTCGCTTTTATAGCGTTTTTGGAATCGTCCTAAACACATACGAACAGACAATTAGCTTTGTCGGTGAATTACAGCCTGTTATTCACCGATTCATATTTCACTGATAACTTTTTTCGACACCTGTAATTTACAGGTCTCGAAAAAAGTTATCAGTGAAATATGTATTTCCTCTCTTCAGGTCATTATTTTCATTATTTTGATCTTGATTCGTCGAGGTCTTTAAATCAACTTGATTAAGATTTCAAATAAAATACGCATCTTCTCAAAATTGACGTTACGAAAAAAAAATTCTTTTGCATTCTACGCGTTTCTCTTACACTACAGTAGGTTCCGAATCATCTTAACATATAATGTTCTCAGACACGCGCATGCATGTATGTCGGTAGAGAAGCGGTTGGGTGGGTGGGGGTTTGGTGTTTGAGGAGATATTTTTCTTTTGGCCACCTAGTGAAAAATCCTTAAAAAATGCCCTGATAACCTGACAACAGAACGTATAAGTTGAAGTTCAAGAAATCGGGAGATAACTTTTCGCGGACATGAAACGACCTGACAGTGAAAATTTATCTCTGAATTCTCGGACGTAGCCGACAAGAAACAATGCCCTCTAAGTTTATTCTCGAAAGGTGGAGAACAT
The DNA here is from genome assembly GCA_030704885.1 of Cynegetis impunctata. Taxonomy (NCBI): domain Eukaryota; kingdom Metazoa; phylum Arthropoda; class Insecta; order Coleoptera; family Coccinellidae; genus Cynegetis; species Cynegetis impunctata. The sequence continues at coordinate 401,282 of JARQZK010001467.1, read as the reverse complement.
GAAGTAGAGGTGGATATCCGTGATTCCAGCTCATAGCGCTGATGAATCATAATAACGCCGAAACGGCATTAAGCTGCTTATAATATAAGTTTTTCAAATTTCCATTAATTGTAAAGTTTTTCGATTGTTTACAACTAATGAACAATCTTTCAAATTCAAATGAGTTAGTTTTTCACATTGTACAACACCAAATAATGTGATATTTTCAAAACGGAATAAACTTCATTAATATCTACTTCAATTTTCAGAATCTTGTAATGAAATTGAATTGAAGGAATTAAGATGATTTCAGAGAAGCACGAGAAGATCTAACTAATATTTAAAATTGCTATGAATGTTGCTTCAGTTATGCATATTGTAAGTCTCAATCATCCTACAATCCATGAGTGTTAAATTTACACATACACTAGCTATAGAAAAATTATAGAATATGGAAATTCGGACCCTACTTGAAATTCTCCGACATTTTAAATATTTCTGAAATTCTCAGTCAAACTCCAGGTTTAACAAAACGTATGGCGACCATGTTACAGTCAACGGCAAAATGGCCTATCGTCAATTTTATGAATTTCAACTTTTTAAATTTGATGTCAGTAAATAAAAAATTTTTGACTGACAATGAAGAGAGAAATTACACTAATAAGGATGGCGACACCTGTTGGGGTAGACGAATAATATCAGTTATGTTCTAGTTGTACTGCTGCCATCTACATTATCAATTCGTAATTAAATAAATGGAATCTACATTCAAAAGAAGAAATATTTGTATAAAATTAATACAATAATTGAAAAACTAGATAATTATAGAAATTTGGAAAATGTAAATTTTACGGCAGATATATTTTAAAACATTACATTCAAGAAAATAAAATACCTATAGATTCATGTTTCTATTGAATAGTAGTCATTTTCAAGTTAGTGTATGTTCGATCAGTCAAATTAAACGTAATAAAATGTAAGTTTTACATTCTTTCTTACACTATAGCAAAAAACTCTGTGAAATATGTTTCACATCTATATAACAACTTGCAATCAACTCGTTCTCGAAGTTTTAGAACAACCAAATTATTGAAATATTATATCTTATTATAAAAAGTAATTACTTTAGAAAATATCAAATGAATCACTCACCACTGAAAAGCATTATAGTGAAAATAAACCAAACCAAGACCATACAGAAATGTAGAATCCTGCCAGTGATTCTCAGCTTGCGTTTTGTAAAACATTTGATATGCCGAGAGAGCTAAAAATAAATAAAATATAATATACACAATTCGTTTTATTATAAAGCTCTTACCTTTTCTATATTCCTCCAATAATAAATGAAAATGACCTAATTTCACCCATGTTTTAGGATCTATACTTATCTTCTTCGACTGACAATTATTTGGTTCATTCTCATTCTGAACCTTCTGTTGTCTTCTCGCTTGGATGACCATTATCTCCAAGTATCTCACAGCCTAAAGAGAAATATGTATTGCATCAATTTAGTATTTTGAATCCAAACATCTTTCTTTTACCTTCAATACCAAAGCTTTCTTTGAAGCATTCTCAGGAGAATGAAGCAATAAAAAACCATATTGGCGACTAAAACCAAAGATATACCATAAGTTTCAGTGGAACAGCAAAGGGTAAATATTAGTAGTACTTACCTGTCCAATTCAGATAAAATATGCAGTTCTGGAGCAGTCATAGTTATTTCGTCCGCTTCCTCTGGCTGGGTATCTAATTTACTCATGTTGAAAGTAAAACTGTATACACCAAGCACAAAAAGAAAATTACATCTATTTTAATCGTCTTTATCCCTATAAATAAATTGCTTGTGCTAGCTTTGAAGATCTAGACATCGCCAATTTATTTATTCATTTGGATAGAGGCTTTAAATTTGAATTATACAACTAGCATAGCGATAACCGTCGAATACTTTTAAAATAAATGTTGTTTTACAACGGAGTAATGTTATGCTAAGACATTAATCGTCTATTGACTAATTGTTAATTTTTCAATTAGAATTTTAAATAGTCAGTGACTTGAATACCACTAGACATAACCTCAATATCACAAATAAAATCTAAGTTTTTACAATAGAAGCTCTAGTAAAGCGCATGTGCATAAGTATCCCTGTTTAATATAATTATAATGATGTATTATTTATGATATTTATGAACAAAATGTCATGTTGTCTTCCCTGGGAAGGGAACATTTCATGTCTTCATTAATTAATATACAGACAGGACTGAAAATTATCGAATTTTGCTTAGTGCATGAATAATTCTGTGAATAATTTGTTCAAGGCTGATAATAAAGAACGTAGATGCTAAAATAGCTTCATTATTTTAGATCATTCTTTATTATCTATAAATAATATATATCTCAAATTTTCGAAGTCCATGAAACACCTGAAAACCAGAAGCGCCCATAGTCCACTTTATTCGCCCTTGGGGATGTGGTGATCTTGTGAGGCTGAAAATATTCTTGTTAGATGAAATAAAATAATTCAACTCGTTCTGATATCCACATTGAAAATGCGTTGACTGCTAATTACAATTTTTATGCTACAGCATAAAAAAACAATCAACATTGAAATGGAAAACTACTCTATCCTTTTTTGATCAACCCACGCGGTACTTTTCACCTACGCTATATGGGTGGTGACGTCAAAGCTGTTAACTATTTATATATGTGCACTGTTGGTTGCTGCGTTTTCGAGAGGCGTTTGACAGATTTTCCCATTTCTCTCCACTGTTCCATACTTCCATACAGAACAGAGGTAGTGCTAGTATCCGGAAAATCGATTGAATGGCACCGGAAACATGAAGGGAAAACATATGCTTGAAATTTCCGCTGTTTTCTGCAATCTTATTATTTTAACATACAGTTCTCATGTTCAAAGATTTCCACTTCTAATGCCCAATGTTCATCCAGATAGAGTAAGTGACATTTTTTGAAAGTATTCTAATTGGGAAAACCTACTGTTAATTTACTTACATTTATATTTTGATATCCCCGTTCCCAAAATTATAGAATTGATTATAATTTCTGATGTTGTCAATTCAATCTGGTTGGTTTTATTATAATTATAAAATTATTTACTACCAATGAACTGTGAATAAATTTTTAGGATGAGCTATACTTGTGTACCCCTGCTAAAATTGTGCCTAATAAGAATTTCTATATTGGTGAGTAAACATTTTAAGTGAATTGGTTGATAATTAATGTTGATTGTGTACAGTGGGTTTTGAACCTAATGCCACAATGGACAAGATTCACCACATGATTTTATTTGGCTGTACTACTCCAGGCAGTGATGATCCATATTGGTAAGTAAAATCAGGTTTAATCATTTAGTAATCTCCAGGCAAATTTCCATTATGAATTGATAATTACAAAATGAAACCACTGTGAGGAAAAACATAATTCAAAAATATATAATTTCCTTATGTTTTTTTATTGGTATTAATTCTTGATCCTTTTTTTAAATTGTATATTTCATCTATAATTTCTAGAAACTTTGTACCTATTGTATATATATATATATATATATATATATATATATATATATATATATATATATATATATATATATATATATATATATATATATATATATATATATATATATATATATATATATATATATATATTTAATTTTAAAATTTATAGGGACTGTGGTGAAATGAGTATGACAAATTCAAACAATTTGAAAGAAAGTCCCCCTTGTTCCAGTGGTACACATGTGAGTATATTTAAATTTAAATTATTAAAAATATTTTGATTATTGATAATCATCAATTTCATAACGAAATAGTGTTTTAGCATTTCTCATTTCAACAACAATGTTAGTATCATATGGGTTGATTCTATGCCAGATTACTTGGTGACGAAACGCCTATTGATAAAAGTATTTAAGTTCATTGGTAAAAAATAGTTATTCATCATTTTTAAAGTAAATTTTTCGAAATTAGAGGCACACCTTTTTTATATGTTGTAGGTCATATTTGCATGGGCTAGAAACGCAAATGCTCTTACTCTTCCAGAAGGTGTTGGGTTTCAAGTAGGAGAAAATACCGCTATTAGGTATTTAGTGATACAGATTCATTATTCACATAAATTACCAGGTAACTCAATGTTTATTCTGGATTAAAAATTTTGTATCTTATTGAATTTTGTTTATGTACAGAGGACGAGCTAGACAGTTCTGGATTGACATTGGTCTATACTCAAACTCCGTTAGTATTTCATAAAATATTTCCGCCACAAATTCAATAATTTAAGGTTTTTTCAGTTTGAACAAGCTTGCAGGTGTTCTCTTGTTGGGAACAGGAGGTGAGATAGCGCCACATGCTCTAACGCATCTTGAAGTTGATTGTACAATAAATGAGGGAAAAGTAATTCATCCATTTGCTTATAGGGTTCATACTCACTCTTTAGGTAAATACACAAATCACTTCAATAATCATTAAAATAATACTTCAAAATTTGATTTTGTTAGGGCGAGTTGTGTCTGGGTATACCATCCAAAAAGACGAATTTGGGAAAGATCATTGGACACTTTTGGGTAAACGGGATCCTATGACACCACAAATGTTTTACCCCATTTTTGACAAGAGTCCCATTGGTCCTCAGCAAAGATTCGTGAGTATTTGAGGAATTGGCCAATTTTAAAATGTACTAGCTAGTGTAAAATCTGAAATAGGATATATTTCTGTTCAATATTCACTCACTACCAGGATACATGTTCTATGCTTCTTGCTCATAAAATAACTTACTTTTTCACAGGCGGCTAGATGCACTATGGACAGTTCTAGTAGAAAAGACTATACTTATGTCGGGTAAGCAATATTTTCTTCGCAAAGTTTGAGTTTCAGTTACTAAAATAATGTTTAAAATAGATTAACCATTAGAACTTATATTGTAATTGATCTTATAGTATGTTATTGGTTATTGTGATTAATAATAATGTATCAGGATTATCATTTATATTTAACACGTTGAGTGCCGAGCCAGAATATGCTATAGGGTCCAGTGCGCCGCAATAATTTTATTGTGAATTATCGATTGTTGTCTACTTTTATCAATTTCTGTATCATAATTGAATCGATTGATAAGATGAATTTGATTTATTGAGCTGTGAATAAAATATATACACACGGCGTCTGATTTTGATTTTCATACTACGCCGTGTGCATATATCATAAGCACGAATACAAATCACAGTAAAAAAGTCATTTACGTATGTACAGCTTGTCCTGAAAAACCACCATTCTGCATAGACTATTTTTTCAGACATCATAAGTTGATGCCAAAATGATATTTTCCAATTAAGTGTTTATTTCTGTATCAAATCCCTAAAATGATTTTTTTATTTTTTGTGAAACGATCTTGTGAAATCACCGATACTTTCTGAATGAATTTTTGTATTTTACAAAAGAAATAATGCAATACGCTATCCTATAATAACTAAAAAATATTTTTCAATGCCAGCAATTCAGAAATTATATTAAAAATTTATAATTCTGAAAATATTCAATAAATCACCCTGCTATTTTACTATGGGTTGATTGTACGCCGTAGCAATCCGTGCCACATAAGAGAAGTATGGTATATATGCAGAATTCATATACACATGGCTTGGAAGTTTAACACTGTTCATGTATAAAATCTATACACACGGCGTCCAGAGACTTGCCAATGTGCATAATATGTATACACATGGCAGTCAATAATTGATATCTATATATATATATATATATATATATATATATATATATATATATATATATATATATATATATATATATATATATATATACATATATATATATATATATATATATATATATATATATATATATATATATATATATATATATATATATATATAGATATATATAAATATATATATATATATATATATATATATATATATATATATATATATATATATATATATATATATATATATATATATATATATATATATATATATATATATATATATATATATATATATATATATATATATATATATATATATATATATATAGATATCAATTATTGGTATAACAGGTTTATTTCAAACATTACATTTAAAATTAAAATTCATCGGACGTTTCAATGGAGTTTCCATCTTCATCAGCTAAAATTCGGGATAAAATACAATTCAAATGCCTAAATATAAAACATATATACACATACACAAAAATAAAATAAAATGGAAACTCCATTCAAACGTCCGATGAATTTTAATTTTAAATGTAATGTTTGAATGTTTGAAATAAACCTGTTATACCAATAATTGATATCTCTTGGAATGAATACGATAAACAGGTAAAAATCAAGAATTTAAATATATATATATATATATATATATATATATATATATATATATATATATATATATATATATATATATATATATATATATATATATATATATATATATATATATATTGAATGGAATTGGCATTTACTTGGTGAAAGTTCATATTCATAACTTTATAAAGAAATAAAAAACTAACTTTTCACAGGTTAAAATAAAAATCTATTGAGTAAACGCGTTTCGTCATAACATTGACTTCATCTCGTACTAAACTATGGTATTACAAAACAATCTATTTATACGAAAATTGAACATAACAGAGAAGTACTTAGAGAAACTAAATAACAATAAGCAATTCATTCTGAGCTATTAGTAGGTACCTACATTGAACAAATTAAGGAGAGGAGAAGGGTTTACTTCAATCTGGTCGTTAACTAAATTTCCGGAATTTTTATATTTATTTATGTATAGGGATTCCCAACAGTTGGTTTTATGGAGACTATTTTCAAATTGTAATATATTATAATTGTGATTAAAGGATGGTTTTCTTGAATAAGATGACACGCATAATTAGAATCAGTTTTCTGCTTAATATAGCTACGTTGGTGTTCGTGTATTCGAGTTTTGAAATTTCTACTTGTACGTCCTATATAGAATTTTTCACAATCGTTACAGTCGAGTTTATAAACACCAGTACGTTCATCTCTATGAATTTTTGATTTGTTGTTTTTAATCAATTTTCCAATGCTATTATTGGTTTTATATGAAATTTTGTTTTTGAAAAAACAATTTCAGGTTTTCGGAAGTTTTGCCCAAGTATGTTAAACTGCTAAATACTCTACTTTTTTCGGATATAAGTGGGTAAATTTCTGAAATTGCCATTTTGTATTTTTTCCTCTGAATGAGGCTGTCAATCATATTAGGTGAATAACCATTATTTACTGCCATTTGTTTAATTATATGCAATTCCTTCCGAAAATTAGCTTCGGACAACGGAATTTTGAAAAGTCTATGAATCATACTATGATAAGCCGCTAATTTATGTGAAAAAGGGTGTAGTGATGTGTTATGAATTGTAATATCTGTATGAGATGGTTTATGAAAAATTGAAAATTCGTGTTTGTTGCTTTTTCTGGTAATAGTTAAATCTAAGTAATTAATAGAATTATTCATTTCAGTTTCTAGAGAAAATTTAATACGAGGGTGTATGGAATTAATATAAGTAATGAAATTTCATTACTTATATTAACCAGATTGAAGTAAACCCTTCTCCTCTCCTTAATTTGTTCAATGTAGGTACCTACTAATAGCTCAGAATGAATTGCTTATTGTTATTTAGTTTCTCTAAGTACTTCTCTGTTATGTTCAATTTTCGTATAAATAGATTGTTTTGTAATACCATAGTTTAGTACGAGATGAAGTTAATGTTATGACGAAACGGCGTTTACTCAAAAGATTTTTATTTTAACCTGTGAAAAGTTAGTTTTTTATTTCTTTATAAAGTTATGAATATGAACTTTCACCAAGTAAATGCCAATTCCATTCAATATATATATATATATATATATATATATATATATATATATATATATATATATATATATATATATATATATATATATATATATATATATATCATAGTTTCCGACGATGATTTGGCCACTGTTATTAATAGGGCTGAAGATGCTTTCGAGTCTATAACTTCCTGGTGTGGTGATAACAGTTTAAAATTAAACATTACCAAAACTGACTTTATCTTTTTCCATACCGATCGCTCTCGTTGTTCATTTCCATTGTCAATAAGGATTCTTGATAATGATATACCAACTAGTGAGTCTATTAAGTTTTGGTCCATGTTGATATTAACTTGAAGTGGCGTCAACATATTGATTACTTGAATGGGAGACTGCTGTCTGTCTTGTATTCGATTAACGTTTTGAAGCATCAAGTTGGCTTGGATGTATTAAAGACAATTTACTCTGCAAATTTTGAATCGTTGTTGTCATATGGAATAATATTCTGGGGCAACAGCCCACATACTAATTCCCTATTTATTACTCAAAAAATGACATTAAGGTCGATGTTAAGACTACCTTTTAGGGAATCGTGTAGAGGTTTATTTAAAAAGCATAATATTTTGACTGTACCTGGCTTGTTTGTTTTTAGATCTTTGCTATTCATTTATAAACATAAAGAACTGTTTTCTGGCTTCAAGAATCAGAATAACACAAGACAAATGATTCCTTATCAACTGCCAAAGCTATCACTCACACTTACTCAAAAAAGCACAATGTACACTTGTATGAAATTATATAATGCTCTCCCAAAACATTTCTGGGCTATTGATAGTGCGAGTCTTTATGTAGCAAGAGTTCGTAAGTTTATCCTGGATGTAGAGCCTTATCATCTAAATGAATATTATAATTACTGTTCCATCCAGCATTAAACTGTGGTTTAGTCTGACATGTTTCAATTTTATCATTTGTACCTGACCTATCTGTGATAATTTTTGAAATAAATATTTTTATTATTATATATATATATATATATATATATATATATATATATATATATGTGTGTATATATATATATATATTTTTATATATATATATATGTGTGTATCTATATATATATATATATGTATATATATATATATATATATATATATATATATATATATATTTATATATATATATATATATATATGTATATATATATATATATATATATATATATATATATATAAATATATATATGTATGTATATATATCTGTAAATATTATTTATACTTGCAAATTAGTTGATACGATCTTACTGCTGTTTAATTTATATGTCTATAGCTTTTGTTATTTTCCAGTCCGACTAATCGCAATGAAATGTGCAACTTCTACCTGATGTACTACGTGGAAAACAGTTCACCTTTAGATCGAAAGTACTGTATGAGTGAGGGTCCACCCATTTATCAATGGAGAAAGAACGATAAATTAAATAATATTCCTGACTTTGAAGCTTCAACTCTTCTTGACCGACCTCAGCTCATGCTAACCAATTAGAAATCTCAATTTACATACCCACATAATGAATGCTTCATTTGATAAATAACTAGGGGAATTAGTGGTAAAGTATAAAATTTGTATGCCCTATATGAAGCATTCATTCAATGTTGACACAAAATTACCTTGCCAATTCAGTGATTTGACATTCGGTCGAAGTACTTATTACTTAGTATTTCCAGATTCAGTATTTTCAGAATATAGTATTCAGATTTTTTAAAATTAGTTTTTGAAATTCACTATCAATAATTTCAACTAGTATAATAGAAACTTAAACGATTTTAATTTATTTTTGGTTGCGATATAGTATTATACTATGTATTAACAATACATATGATAAAAACATTTAATTTTTTCAATCAGTGATTATTTTAATATTTACTTTAAAAACACTCTCCTTGAGAAACTAGACACTCGAATTATGATCAGCTAGTGTTATTACTTATGTCATCGTATTTCTTCATATTGTAATTCAAATTTATTTATTCCAGTATATAAAAGTAATTTGCTTTATTAAGACAAATCTTAAATATTACCACTTAGCAAAATTCGTTCTTCTCATGTCACCATAGTCTTCCATATATTTGATTGTTATACATAATTATTCAATATTCGTTAGGGAAAATTTTGAAATGTAGTTTTATTATTTATAACTTCTCTATTCCTGCTTTGAATATTAAAGTAATATTTTTAACATTATAATGGAGAAATACATTTCAACATGCTTTTTTGTGGGAAAAAGTATACATTTTTTAAATAATTTTATTGTGTTTTACAGAGTTCATTTTTTTACTTTCACGGATCTACGTCCTCCGAATTTCAATGATGAATCTTAATTCAATTATAGGCGATGAAAGAGAAAGTTTTCTATTCAATTGTACTTTAAAAACAAAAATTACTTATTTAACCTTTCAAATGTGCTTTTAACAGCTACAGAGATCATCTACATATCAGAAAATATGGGTAAAAAAAAGGCTAATCTACGTGATATCAGAACAATCACATAAGAATGTGTGATGTAATCTATCAATTTATATTTTTGAAAAAGAACAATTTCTTTCATTTATATACATTATACATGGACTGATATCAATTGAGAATTTTTATTCAGCTCAATACACGTTCAAAGAAATTTGATATTTCCAGAAGTTATTTTTCTATAAAACGCTTTTTTTCTCGTACTTCAGTAAAACGAATTCTTCAACGCCAATTTTGAAACATTGAATCGATTTCAGTTATGACGAGGAAGTTTGAAAATTATTGCCAAACAGCATTTTGCTATGATAAGTATTCAAACAGAATGAATGTACCTAATGTTTACGTTATTTTCAAAAGTATTAAAATTAAATATTGATTTTTCCAATAGTAAGATCCTCAAATTATTAATGAGCCATTCAACCCATTAACAGGAATAAATTGAGCCTTCTTTGCATATATTCATTATACAAAATTTCTTATAGAAGAAAATTCAAGGGGATCATCTAGTATGTTTCCATTACATATTTTATGTCATAATCTCACCCTATTATTTGAATGATATATACGTCTCTCTAATTTATTCCCAATTTTTCAATCAAACCTGCGTGATTGTTCACTTGTATGTGATGTTGAAACATTCCAAATTATACTTATTATAAGTTATATTTATTAGTCAGAATAGTCTATATTTAATGTTAGAAAGTAGTTGTTGCATTGGGTTCTCCTCTACCTTAAATGAGAAATTTTATCAATGTTTTTAATTTTTCAAATTTTAATCCAAGAATGAACACCTTATTAAAAGAAGGTTAAAGTAGTTAGATTCATTAACTGTATACAAATACGACCAAATTGAAGTTCTCAAACATCTTATAGATAACTTATATGCATTTGCATTTTGTATATAAACATATATTTTCAAAATATTTGCCAAGTACTAATAGATATTTTTGAATCTTGTAACTTCTATGATTATCTTATTTATTTGGTTATTTATATAGTGCTATCTATTTTAATTGAATTTGACATTTTTTGTGATGTTTTTTTAAAAATTATATCTCCATATAAATTTGCCCTTACAAATTTAATTTACTTAATTTTTATAGTATTCTGTTGTGTTTTAGATTTATATTAGGTTGGTAATGTGAAATATGAAACTAGTCAAGTGTACTTTACTATCTAAAATGATGTTCATTGTACTTAACATAAACCACAAAAAATATGAAGCATCTTTTTACTATTGCGATAGGAGATTGCATTGCTATTTCTTATTAGGCTTATGCAGTGAAATTTTTATTCAGTATTCAACAAAAAGCTAATTGGTGATTCGAAGTTTTGTTATAATATTCATAGAATACTTTCATTCCATGTAAAGAGTACAAGTTAGACTCACATGTATGAAAAGAAGAAAGACACTGCTATTTCAGTAATTATTCAGAGTTCGTTGCTCAAGATCAATTCAATATTATTTTCAATGAAATATAAAATTGCCAAACAATTAAATTTGAACTTCATTGTACTTATACATTCTGCAAAGTATATTTGTAGTTGGCATATTGTTGAGAAAAAATGCTTACTATTTTTTGTAATTAAAAACATGTTTTTGTTAAATTTCAAGTGTATGATTTTCTGTAGTTGATGCCGAATATTTATTTTATTGAAGAGTAAATCATTGAATTATATATACATATATTTCTTTTGAGTGAAAAAACCTGTAACCCTCGAAAAACTTGATTTGTAGCATTTTTATGCTCTCTCATTTTGCATTCAAGGCTAATCCAAGAAATTTTGTTCAGATATCAAACAGTGAACTGGTTGAAATAACTTTATGTCTCATAAATTTCACTTATGTTTTTTAAAATTCAGGATATTAAAAAGCTTAAAGATTTCAAAACACAAAGATTATACAAAACTCCAAAATTTTGTGTAATTTTTTTGCATTTTTTACATGTTAATTGTTTCAAAAAATCGATTCGTTACTATTTATGAATGTTCTATAAGGGAAATGAATCTACGGAAGTTCAACACATATTTCTATTTTGCATCAAACTATTCTTTGATAGTGGTTTATCTATAGGATAACGAAAATTTGGAATTGAAGTCAAAAAAACTGTATAAGTGAAGAACATGTTTATTCCAAAAATTTTGTATTTTGTAGAAAACATATCGCTAAAACCACGTAACAGTAAGTAGCTGAAGCGGCTGATGTGCATTAAATAATTATGCAATATGTAACAAACAATTTTATTTGGTTTAAAATTCATTACATTATAGATAAATAAATGTTCAGATTAATATTGCACATAATTGAAAAATGCCTACGTCAAATGGACGTAATATATGCCATGGATGAATTCAAATCAAAACAGAACTATTTTAACTAGAATGTAGAATGGGCAATGCTACTTAAAATTAGATATATAAAGCCCTAGAACTCTTACAATGAATGTTCAAGGCAGAAATTATTCAATTTTTTTCTCGAAAAAACATCAGTAAATACTTATCATAAAAAAGGTTCGCGTAATTTTTGTGTTGTGTGTCAGTAAGTAGCAATGTCTTTTTGAGATCACAATCTGTTTTTTACAAGATATATACGGTCAACCTTTCACGTTAAGTAGTAAAGCAAAAATTCATGAAGAGCCATTTTTAATAACTGGACGAAATCAAAAACGTAAAATAGAAATCAAAAGATGGCTGAAAAAACGTGTGAAATGTTTGCTTTCACTATAAGCACCAACTAGTCCCCACTCAATGAGAGTTGTAACTACTTGGCAATGGCTCTATTTATCTAAAAATTAATCTATATGTACAGAAGTAGCAGGAGGGTATTTCGTCCATTTAAAATGAGACTAACGTATCTGCCTAAACACAAAACTAAATTATAAACGCGTCAATGTCTCTTGAGAATTCGAATAATTAACATGTAAAAGAGACATAGGTGCAGTGACACGGAAGCCAGTTACTCCTGAAAAGGTATCTGGGTTAACAAGAAGGCACAAGCAGCATCGGTTATCTAGCAGAAAGTGTAGAATGGAACAATACCCTGTGATTTGTCGACGAATATGTAACAGAGGCATTTCGGACAACGTAACTATAGTTCAGTATCCTTCATTCGTTATTACAGGCTCCATCAGTATAGCCAAAGTGAATGTGCCTTAAAAGGTAACAATAATTTCAAACAGGTATAAATAAATAATGACTTGAAAAGATGAAAATATTCAGATTTTCCCAATACATCTAGGAAAACCTTCTAAAATTTGAAACATACTAAATTGAGATTAATAACTCTATTTTTAAGAGCAGCACATATCATGAAACATGGCATACCTTCCATTCAACTAGCTGCCTTAGATTCAAATAGATTGAACTATGAAATCAGTAGCCTTCAATAACGATGGTCAGGTACCTGAAGACTAATGAGTACAATGACTTAACCATAAAGACATCAAATGATGCGTACACAATTAGAGATATACATTCTGTCGAGGCACTGTGAGTAAGGCATTTCTACAGTAGTTAAGTGGAGATAGGGTCATCCGTCTAAACGGATATCCAGATAATCATTATATCTGGATTTCAAATTTAAAACTATGTGCAAGGATAGTGCACACAACAATAGATAAAATATATGTATCTTTATATATATATCCATGTATAATTATATAATTTTATTTTGTGTAGGTCAATATACAGAATAGATATCGTACTTTAAACTTTCAAACTAATTGAAAAGGCTACAACAATGAACACTCTAGGTTCCTTGGGGGAAGTAGTACATTCAACATTTACGGACGACAATGGAGTATCAGTTTAGTTGGTCTGTTTATATACACTGAACATCAATGCAGTAGAGTAACAAGAATGTTTCATTTCCAAGCCTATGCAATTTTTCACTGGAAAATCGTTCATTGTAAAAATAAAAACTTTTCATAATTCTCTGTTTGACAAAGTAATTTTTATAAAACTACCACAAAATTAAATGGTCATCAGTTCTAGTTTAGAACCATTTTTCCTGAACTTATAGTATAATTTCGTTATTTGTCTTGTAGTACCCTAAAACATAAGTGTCTAAGATGTAATCTTGATTGATGTAGTTATGAAAAGAATCAGGTGAATTAACAACAGAAAGAAATCATTATATATGATGTTACTTTGTTGGTTACAGATACCAGTAAAATGGTTCTACTAAATATCTAGAGAGAAGTATATGAACAGTTTTCGACAATTTAGAAAATTTTTGAAAGGTGTTTTTCTCATGAAGTTCTGTATATATTATGTGCATCTTCAACAAGTTATGGGTTTAAGAGTTAGATTCAGCCCAATATCATCATAATGAATCAGTGTGATTTATCAGTATGAAGTTTCGAATAATCGTCGAATTTGTTCGCTAAGATCATTCAGATATTTCAAAATAACCTCCAAGATGAGTTATTTGAAGTATATTTTTCATTTTCTACAGATTTTTTTTGTTCTTATCAGAATTGTAGTGAATCCTGACTATATTACCAGAAAGTTTTGGAATATGAATAATTCTTCAACTTCTACGAATGACTCAAGTTTATTATTTCGTAAATTCATTACTGAATAATCTCTACAGCTATTAGAATGAAATATATTGAAGAACTTCAGAAGAGTGAGTTATTTCTCTTTGGGAGGAGTGATGAAATAATAGAATTTATTTAAGTCAACCAGAAAATTATGGAAGTCAATCTCTATTATTTGAAAATAAATATTCATTTTTTGTTATTCTTTAGGGTTGATATGAGTGTAGTAGCAATGGGACATCCGTGTCAACAGCCAATGGACAAAGTACATCCGATAATTAGGTTGGAAAACCACCAATACATACTTATGAGTAGTGTCCTGCATAGTCTCAAATGTTAGTGGATGCATTCTAGCTAAATTAACAAGTGTACATTATAAATAATATTTCTATTTTTCTAAAAACATTTATAAAAAGGTCCTAATATTACAAAAAAAATAATGGCACTATACTTATATTTTTTTCTGATAAGAACTTGAAAAAATTACGTATCAGAGGTATATCTAGATTATCATTAAGTAATCTCTTTGAGTTCAATTCTAAATATTATACCAAATGCATTCCAATTTGTTTATAAGATAATCCTCCAAAACAAGTTACAATATCAGAAAGGAATAACAAAATTGTGAAATGTTTACCACTAAGAATGACTGTTGATTAGAAAAAACTCTTATTCAACGACGATGTGGATATCGATCAGGTTGTGTTCTCATAAATTTAATTGAAACTTTGTAATACTGTCGAGACTGATTTGGGATATTTGATCATAAAATCTTTTTCAAATATTGAAATTAACATAGTTTGTACTAAAGTTTTAATTGTTTATTTTCTTCTGGTTAAATGAATAAATTGAGAAAATAACAAACATCAAGGGCTTGAAAGAAATTCCAGTCTACTGAATTTCCTTCATAGGCATTTTCGTAACAATAATGTAAGTTTATGGAAAACAGGGTCTTATTCCAGTCTAACAGTTTCTTAAATAGAATAAGTCAGTTCGCGGACTTCAATGTATCCTTTGAACAAATTAAATTTGAGAATATGTATCAGAAACAACATTATAGAATTCTTTCTATTCAATAAACGAGAAAACATTCTGAATTCTGAATTTCAGATGAATAAATTTTATTTAAGCATTTTCTTGCTCAATAACTTAAAACAAAACTTTCAATCTTTCCTATTCAAAAATAAGCAATCAGTATTTTCAATATTTCCTCAATTGACTTCCAACATTTTAATGGTCCTCACTATAAAAAGTTTATTTAGTATGTAAACATTGCACTTGGTATTTTATATCACTGGTTTGGATTTCACTAGTACAGTAAAAAGTTACTTTCAGTTAATAAACAATAGAATTATGCGGTTTCATGAAAATCATTTGTTAAATATCCAGCTTTGTATACAAATACAAAGAAATTATTACGACTTTATTTTCAGCCTACCTTCATCAATATTTTCATGAAAAACACATATTCCATACAATAATATAGTTCTGTCTAAAATTTTTGATCAGACTAGATGAACATAATTAAATATTTTATATACACAAATTACATGAAACAATTATGTAGACAATCAACATTTCAAGATTTAACATTTTTGTTCTAGAACAAGTGGAAATTTTCAAAGATTATCTGAAAAAGTTTATAGAAATACGCAGAGTAATATCGTGAAATGACTGAAAAGGAACGCTGAAAGAAACATACTCAGCTACTACTGAAGAGAATGACATTACTGGAACAGCAGAAACTACTTTAACACATTGCATTTTTCAGTGATGCCTTTTTGTCAGCCTAGCCTCTTCTTTCAGCACACAATAATTTTCTGTTGTTCCCAAACCAATCTCTACAGGGCTCATTTCATCAATAATCATCGAATGAAATCATCAAACCCAAAAGCACCACACTAACCCATTCTGAAAATCCTCCGTTTTACTATAGAAAATAATTATCGCATGCTTATAAATCTCAATTTAATTGTTGTTCAACTAGACTCAAAAGTTTATCACAAGGGATGACAATTGGCAATAGACTCATGTTTATTTTTCCATTTTCACCGCACTATGGCACAAGAGGGTTTTACGCGGATAACGCTTAAGATGGCCAATCTGAGAGCCTTGGCCGTTTGTGCATCTGTACCGATTCATAGTCCCCACTTGAAGGGCCCGACGGCGATGGTAAGTTCGTTGGGGTTACACTGCCGGGAGAAGGCGTTATCTGACCCGTAGAGTTCGGTCGAGGGTGATGACTGTGAGCTAGATTAAGGGTCTGTATGTGACCATGATGCACCGCCGCACTTAAATGTGTATGGTGTTCTCGAGGAGGCGAAATGGGTTCACTTTTGATCTTTATCGGAACTGGCGATGATGATTGGGGCGGTGGCGTACTACTGGACACAGCCAGGTGAGGTAAACCGCTTGTATGTGCCAGTGATGTAGGGATTTGATGATTTGTCCAAGATATACCCAGGCCCATGTCCGTTCCAATGCTGAAGTCCTGGGGAGCGAATGTCGAGGTCAACGATCCTGAATAACTTGATGCTAAGCCTGGCGTTTGCAAAGCCACCACCGGTGTATTCAGAGCAGATTGCGTCCGTGAGTGCTGGAAAACCAGATGAACATTAACTACAAGCATTCACAATCCAATCAACATGAAACGTTCAGTTACGTAACTAAAAGGACGCCTCATTTCGTAACTAAAATAGCGCTTAGAGGTAATATTGCAACATTTCTTCCTTTGTAAATAAACTGCAACAATATATACGAAATCCGTTTCAGATTACATCTTCAAAATTTGTTTGGCACTAGACAGACACGTATTGACATTCTCAGGGATACATATATATATATATATATATATATATATATATATATATATATATATATATATATATATATATATATATATATATATATATAATATATATATATATATATATATATATATATATATATATATATTATATATATATATATATATATATTATATATATATATATATATATATATATATATATATATATATATATATATATATATATATATATATATATATATATATATATATCTACTGTGTCCATGACAATGCACTTATGAGTTTTATTATTACAGATCAGTTATGTTCACTGGGAACGTTTAAAGATATTTTTCAAACGCGTAATATAAAAAAAGTTAATGGCAGATTCGTAAACAAAAAGTTGTCATACGAGATTATACTTAGTACGACCTTTATTCGAATATTAATCCACAATCAATTCATGAAAAATATACTAGTTGACCAAAGTCAATTTCATATACCTATCACATAAATTGAACAAGCATAATTGTTCAATAATTTAAAAATTATTTAACAACCTTCCAAGGAGCTGATAATATGTATTCCGCTACGCGAAATCTGCATTCACAAGGCAACAGTGAATTATAGAAAATTAAAATCACCCCGACTCAAGACCTGTATACAAATGTTTCGATCTTATTAAATCTTTCGAGTGCAGATTACTTGACTCGAAATGAATGAAAATATTTTTAATTGTTCCCCAATACAACTGACATCTTCATGTCAGGAAGTATTTGTTCTTTCGACGGAATTCTGCATTTTAGGTGGAAACGGTGAATTGGTGGTTGCCAATATCTTTGGCGGAGGGCGCTATGGGTTGCTATCCATATCGTAGTTCAGCCACGATTTGTATTGGGGGCAATTAGAAATATGTTAATTCCACTCCGAATCAAGTAAGCTGCGCTGAAGATATCTAATAAGATCGAAATAGCTGTATGCAGATCTCGAGTCAGGTTGACTTGAAATTTTCTATAATTCACTGTTGCATGTGAATGCAATTTCGCGTCGCTGAATATATATATATATATATATATATATATATATATATATATAATATATATATATATATATATATATATATATATATATATATATATATATATATATATATATAACCAGCTCTCTAGAAAGATTGATAGTTTATTCAAAATTATTGAATAAATTTCCTTGTTCACTTTGTGCTTCATTGAATATTAATCCAAAATTGTACTTATTTTGTGTCGATAAAAAAAACTGGTGGTAGGAAACTTATAAATATTTGTGAAAAGTCAGATGGAGGTTTTAGAGCGAATTCATTGGAATAAAAGTGAAAGCACTCTCCGCATGAAAAATGTTCGTCTAAGTAATATTTTGATGGCTTTTTCATTGGATAAAAAGAATTGCTAAACAACACACAAAATATGTTGAAACCATTCAGATACCAGTATGATTATAGGGTGTCTAAAATTAATAGTTTACCGTATCAATAACCAAAATTTTAATGCTTCGAATATTAAAGTAATGAACACAACGGCAACTTACCTCGCTGTATGCTACTTCCTCTTGTGAAAGACCAGGGCCTAGAGGAGCTGGTATTACCACCCGCAGATGGGACCTCGACACTGGTGAATGTTGTTTGGGATGTTTTGTTGAGCTCATTCCAGGTCCAGGGCTTGGTCCTGGAGAAGGCGACCCACCCATAGGCGAGGCAGAATTCGGATATCCATTGCTCATCTCCAATATGGCGCCACTAGGGTATACAGAGTCGGTTTCCGAAGAGGACGGCCTGGGACTTATACTGGTATGGGCCATTTGTGGGCTAGATTGTAGAAGACCACTGTCGTTGTAACTTATATTCACCGGAACTGACACAGGTTGGTTGTAGCTTGATCCCATATTCACCTTAGGTGCAGAGAATTTAACATATTACTCGAGAAAATCCATTACCAATACGAATTCATTGACATGTCTCGTGTAGACATTAAATACTAACCCCATAAGGTAACGAAATATGAATATGGATACTTAGTAAAAGGGGATACGTATCAGGAAACTCTTCTCTATAGGTAACGTGACTTCATCATCATCCCAATCATTTTGATCAATTTTGAGTTAACACGTTTAATTTAAAATGGGGGCTTGCGATACCTAATATTTGGTATGGAGCGGTAAGCATGAAGAAAAGCTTGATTTTGGAAATGCGAGATCCAGTCGATTATTCGGTATTTATTTCTGAAACGATTATTCATTTCTGACGACGTGGTACAAACTTCAGGTGATCAGAGTCCCTCATATGTCATCATTCAAAACTGCGTTGCCTAATTTAGGGAAGGATCGATCATGATGTGATTTTATACATATCGATGAATTTCAAGAAAATGTAGAGCACATTATCATCACGGCTTGATTATTATGAGAAAGCCATTGGAGTAATTGCAGATCAAAACAGAACATTTATTTTGGACAGCTTGAAGTTATTTTATAAGCGTCGTGCTGATCGTCTAGTCTTGAAGGGACTATGTTCAATTAATGAAATGGCTTTTTGAAATATTGTGGCTTTTATGTAGTGGGCTGAGTACGAGAGCAATTTTTCGGGGTTCATAAATCAGCTCCTACAACCTTAGTCGCCGAAAAAACTGAAACTATCCTCAATCATTGGCATCGTGAAATCGTTGAAATGAATCCAAAACAGTTCAACTCAGTCAGTGCCAACGTCGCATACGAATTGCGTCACGGCGTCCGACTATGCGATCCAATGAATCATACGGTATAAGACTGAGAAACGAAAATTAAGCATTGATTTTAATGCCAAGAAATTTATTTTCATCGAGATACAATAGTGGTATATTCATCTAACTCTTGACACTATTAAAGAACGATAAAGTTATTTTGCCACGTTCCAATAATCCTTTAACTTTCATTTATCAAATAAATTGAAGAATCACTTCTTTTGGCTCTATAGATTTCATAGAGGGACATAAATTTCCAAATCAGAATTTCTATATGAAAATTTCAAATATGTAGAATCCTATTTATTCCAACCATAATTGAGAAAAAATTGTGCTCGTTACACGGAAAAAAAAAGAATATAATGTATATATCTATATCCTGTCGACCGGGACTGTAGCATCGATCTCATTTGAATTTTTATAGCCATAATGGGCCATTTCGTATCGATTACATTGCCAATATTGCGAGAGCCTTAACTATTCGGAATTGACTCTAGTGCCTCAGCTTTCAATGCTTACAGTCCACATAACTCCATTCGGATTTTATATCAACTCTTGATAAAGTCATTTATTTCGATCACTATGACAAACTGCTCACGCCAAAGCACCTCTTGCTGTTTTATAGGGCTCAAGTGCTTCCAGCAATAGAATACTCCTCTCATGCTAGGGTATGTGCACTACTTGCCTCAATTCAAATAAAAGCAGTGAGGTTATTGGACGATCGCTCACCTTAATTCACTCGAACATCGGAGAAAAGTTGCCCATTTCACAGATATTATCACGACAGGTCTCTTCAACCATTGCCTCCATTATTCCATCAGGAGCACAATTCACACAAGGTTTGGAGATAATACACACCAAACAACCAGAACATGAATTCATAAGATAGCGTTTCAGAACGGAACCGCAAAACTATGAAACGCTCTAACCTCAGAATATTAGGAGGACAGAACATGTTTGATTTTAACGATTAGCTTCATCAGATAGAACGTGTGTTTTTCTAATAATATTGTTATAGATTTTAACCATGAACCTCGTCAATTGAAAACTAACTCTAGATTTTCTACGACTTGTAGAGGCTTACATCTAACCTAAATTGCATTTTATTGAATCCTCGGGGCGCTTAAGAAGCATTATAAGCTTTTGCTCTTCCCGAGAGATGTACATTAAAAATGGATCTAGGTAAAATTACTCATGAAAGTATGTAGTTTATAATTAGCTCTACGATTCCAGATGACCATGTTCCTCTTTCGAAATAACCAAAAATTTATTTTTGAATATTTTAATATCTGGATAAAGTAATCAAAAAGGAAGCAGCCAGTGGAGTTGGTAAACCCACTGATTTCCATCAACAACTCCTGCACCCTTTATTTTTCGAAAAGTTAGATTCCTAATTGTTAGACTGCTTCGGAAGTAAAAGCTTGTGTCTCCTAAAATATATTCCAAAATTGTGGGGGTATTTCGAGATCGGGAAAGAACTGAATACCTACATTACAATATTGATCAGATCTTGTTGGTCACTAGCACACTTCATATTATTTAATGCGTGCACAACTACTGCATACAAACAAATTTCAAAATAGACGTTGATCATTAAGGTTGGCCAGAATCAATGATTTGATTCAATAGCGTCAACATTCGATTCCCGATCTTGATTGATAGTCGTTCAACGCCTGCTATCATTAATTACACAAAATATACCAACTAAAACTAAACTTTTGCAATCATTAAAATGAATGTAATCTTCAAAGAATATAGCATATGATAACATTAAATCATGGAATTAATCTTGAGTGACTGAGCATATTACCGAAAGATGAAAACTTTAAATATAAGACAATGAAATTAATACCTATATTTTCTTACAATAATATTCGCCAGATTATTAAGATTGTCGAATAGCAGGCGGTACTAATAATAGCAGTTTGTAAACACTTACCCTTTGTCCATTCATTTGATTCTTTTGTATTAGCATTTGAAATTCTTCATCAATTCTCGTATATTTGGCTTCAGTTCTTGGGGTTAACTGGTACTCAGTCTCCGGCTCTGGGCTGTCGGGACTCATAACTCCGTTCTTATGCTCCTTCTTATTAAGTGCCTGCAAGTGTCAGTGGACCAGCTCATGGAGTAAAAGCAGCCTTAATAGCTAGCCTACCTCTATTAAGCATGTTAACTGATTTGAAATCAGACAGAGTCATGCTGCCGAGAATAAATCGACGAACAGCAACATTTACAAATATCAACGAACGTTAAATCACAAATGACTGAAGCGCGATAGGAAATATGTGATAATAAATTTATTTCCATTTGATATCTTCAAAAATATTTTGCCTGAATTTATTTTGACGGTAATAGTATCAGTGGCATAAATGAATAATAAAAATAACAATTTAAGCAAACCTTTCACGGATGACAATAATCTACAGCATACGCTAATCGATATATAAGTTTGTTGAGAAATATCCCGTAAAATTCAACTAATTTGAATATTTCAGAATAAACACATGATGATAATTACAAGTACGTCGTGTATTAAAACCTGGCTTAGTACTGACATCACATTTTACCCAGATCAGATCTGTATAATATGACTTTAAAGAACCGCTTGTATTTATCATTTTGTCTTTTTTTCAACTGACTTAAATTTAAAAAAAAAATTCTGTCTGACTTCAATTTCAGAAATGCAACAAACAGCTCGAATTATATAAAAGAAACTTAAGCAACAACTGGTGTGAATAACAGGCAAATGCATGATTCGATAACAAAAAACACCGAACAAGTGGATTTGGATAGTCCCTACAAAATGACATTTTGTTCACTAAGTTTCTCACTGTTTGTGGTACATATTAACAGCATATATTTGAGTGAAAACAAACAAACTTGGTTATACTTTCCAGATGGTGAACTCATTTGAAGCAACACCTTCAATATTGTGACTTTTCAAAAAATTATTTGTCTGAGTTGTAGTTGAACAATTCTTTTGAAAGATATATAATTACGTATCAATCATGATAACATTCTAGAGTACTTGTTTAAGTTTACTGCAATCCCTTGCTTGAATTACGATAAATAATATGAACGTAAGTTTGAACATTATATTTCCTTATGAGTGGATTTTTAATTTGTTTGTACGAAGTAATTTAGTTCAATGCAAAGACATCTTAATAAAAGTTACCAGAAAATCTTCCAACAGAAACAAAATTAACGTTCTCTACAAGTCCAACCTCTGTTATTTTTTTGAAGAATATAAAAATTTAAAAGTCTACCTAGTCAAAATAGTTCGTAAACATGGAAAATTAAAATTTATAACCAGAAACAAGTATTTCATGTTGTTTAATATTATTTCAAAGTATATTTCTTGTAAGTTCCGAAAAATGAATCAAGGAAAGTTACGTTCGGTTCGAACTTTGAAATTTCGACTTCGTGCAGAAAATAATCTGACAAGTGAGTGAAAATCAGGCGAAATAAAAAAAGTGTTTTCTGTTTTGAACAATGATGTTATCGTGTTTTTGCATAAGCCAAGTATTGGGCACAGTTGCTGCTGGCTTAGATGTACCTCTATAATGTTTTTATTGGTCAAGGACTCGTGGGGCTCGTTGTACTCCGTATACTTGAGTAGTACTTTGTCCATGTCGGTACTGGCATATTGGTACAGTTTATTGCTGCTACTGAAAATTATGAGAGCGATTTCGCAATCGCATAGTACCGATAGCTCGTAAGCCTTTTTCATTACACCGAATTTGCGTTTGTTGAATGTCACCTGGAAAAAAAATCTACATCAAATAAAACCAAATCAAAAAAAAGATTTTTCGGTATTTATAGGCATCGTCGCAGGTATAATATTAGGATGCTTGATATGATAAGGCTTTGACCATATCAAATTTGCCGAAGTTTCGTTCTTATTGAAATCATCTTCGGTACTTTGAAAAAACGATACATAATATGACATTAATAATAAGACGAAAATTGAAACATGATGAAACCAGCAAAATAGTTCAATACAAATTGAGAAAATCTTGAAACTGGTTTTTCTCAACCGTATCAACGCAGAAGTGAACAAGAAAATGAATGAATACAATGTAGACATACCTACATCATCACTTGATTTCCATTGTCCAAAGCCTTTATGTTTAAACAATGAGAACTAACTGATGATTTGAGTCACCATAGTGATGATTTTCATCTCTGTTCATTGTTAATGTAAGTATTTATTTATTTCTGTTTTTGTCTGTTTTGATAAGGAATGCTTTAGCTTTTTTTGTTATGATTCAATTTTTGGGTGGATAATTACAGTAATCATAGATCATGTAATATACTTTGTATCGATCTTTCCGAAGATGAAATCGAAACGTTGGCAAATTTTCATAAAATTTCATCAATTGTACCATTCTACATACTTCACAGTTTTTGATGAATTCGTAAAGTCTAAATATTATAAATCTCGAAAATACTTATGATTGCGAAACTTTTCAGGGTCAGATTTTTTTTCAATATAATAGTTCCACGAAAAAAAAGTTATGGGTAATAGTTGCTTGTCACATGTCAAATTAATGAATCGGTTTCAAGCATAGTTAAATGTTCGTCTGAGTGAAGTAAGAGGCTGACGTTTCTGTAAAGCTACGGTTCCACCGGTGTACTTCACTGCACACTGAAAATCTGCGACACTAATGTTTACTAGTTGCGTTCTCGATACGTTTCCACTGCGATAGCAACATGGATTTCTTTACACATGTTTCCTATTTTATTTTGAAGTTTACCGCTCAAAATGGAAATCGGCGACAAGTAGGAACAGTCAACATTTGTTGCAGAAACAAAAGAAATTTAAAGGAACATTTAGGAACATTTTGGAACATTTTCGGAAACACGCAGCGGCAACAAAAATGTTCCTCATGTTCCTCCGGTGGAACTGTAGCTTAATATTCGAAATGAGGATAAGTTAAAACATGTTTTTAATGAATCAAAGTTTCAAGTAATAAAAAGCACGACAAACAAATGTTCACGTCAATTGATATACTTTCTGCTAAGGGAAAAACAATTAAAGATAGATTATTTATTTTTCACGATGAAGCTACTAGTGGTACCTACAGACGTGTGACTGAGTTAATAATTTAAACACAAAACATTGTTCTAGCACTTTTTAGACAGCACATTATTCCGAATTACGTACGTTACAGTTAGATATAAAGCTATACGATTGCAAAAGTACTTTCCACTTTCTCCCCTCGTACTTCTTGAACCAAAAGGAACTCGTGAAGAACTGATCGATTCGTTTTTTAGCTAAAAATGGCAACACTAAAGCATGGAGTGAAAGAAGTGAATAAAACCTTCTTTGGAACATATATGATGGGGGAGTATTTTGTACAATTACCAGGAGTATTTTTCATGATGAATACGTGAAAGTTTCATTAGAATCATTTACTCGATAGATATGTGCTTCCGTAAATATTTTTCGAAATTCTGATATGGACGAAAGGCAACTATCGATGAATAATAAAAAACAAAAATCAGATCACACCAGATAAATATAAGAAAATATAGAAAACCTCACCTGACGGTTCCGTTCATCGGTGATCCTAGATATTTGAATTTTCTTACGACCCATGGCAGCAATTTTGGAATACTGGTTTCGGAACACTTCTCGAACGAAAATTCTGGCAGGAGCCTTTTGTTGCTTTCAGCAGGCGTCCTTCTAACTTCAATGTGAACGAATCCGTGGTTTTTCAAAAATCTGAAACAAGAATTGGAAAGTTGAAAATTGGATCAGAATTTTTTATGAGAATTTGTGAATATACAGTTACAAATGAGGGAATGGGAGGTAAAATCGACGCATTTTGATAGTCTTGAAGGAGAAAAGTGCGGAAAATCGATTCACAATATGAAATTTTATAAAATATTTTTCGATACTTTATCCAATTTTCACTGAATAGTGCTCACATTTAATTTTCATTTGATTTATAGTTTGTCGATTCAAAAATATCCGTTCCCAAGTTAATTGATGGAGATATACAGCTAGCTGTAGCTGCGGCTAACAAGAAGTAAAACTAAGATTTATACACATGTTTTGCATACTTTTGTATAGTCTTTATAATGTAGATATCCATTTTGAAGAATTGATGTAAAGAGCAGTTTTGATCTACATGAAATGTACAACGTATTTAATGTATTTAATTAGATAAGGAGTGATACTATATTGTATAAAGTAGCTTGGTAAATTACACATATTTTTTTTGTTATATGTAAAAGAAAAAATGGTTACTGTGGGTTATCCTTAGGAGATGAATATTTATCACCACGAACTTTTTTATCGATCCTTTTAAGATATACAATTCCGTAGTACATTAATTTGATATTGGTTTAGCCAGCGTTTGTGATTTGAGCGCAGAAAAAAATATTTTTCGACTTTTCTGTACTATTATATATATATATATATATATATATATATATATATATATATATATATATATATATATCAGGGGCGGCTAGTCAAAGGAGGCTAAGGAGGCTAAGCCTCCTCAATAATATTCCGTGTATCACTAATATATTATATTGAATAGTCAGCATTCAGCATATTCATATTAATCAAAATCATATTATTTTATGCACCTACCTTCCTTTCAACCTACATTATATAATATAATTTATTAATTGAGATAGAAAGTATTTACATTTACTGCATTTCATTCATTTCAATGGTGACTTAGTGGAATATTTGTTATCCCATAACTTTAGTGCACTAAGTTATGAGGATAAAATTTGATAAAAACATTGCGACCTA
Organism: Cynegetis impunctata; assembly: GCA_030704885.1. Taxonomy (NCBI): domain Eukaryota; kingdom Metazoa; phylum Arthropoda; class Insecta; order Coleoptera; family Coccinellidae; genus Cynegetis; species Cynegetis impunctata. Next base: position 374,075 of record JARQZK010001467.1, on the reverse strand, counting down.
CCCCTGAATTAAACAATTTGGTGCAGCGTAACAGACAACAAAACTGCGGTTTTAATACAAGGAATTATGAGAGACATCCTTGCCTAACCGGATCACAGGTAAAAAATAAATTATTTTGTTGGCAGTGTTTACTTTTTACTAGTGAAAATGTCTCTGTTTGGGGCCGCTTAGGATTTGAGGATTTAATTCTATACCTAGTTGAAAGTGAGGAATTTTTCACCGATAAAGTAACTTTAAATACAGCACGCGGATTAATATCTTACTTACAAGATAAGGAATTTATATATTTTTTAAACATCTTTAAATTAATTTTTGAACAAACAGAAATAGTTTTTCAAATCTTACAGCACAAGTTTTCAGATGTAATTTACTCACGAAATCGGCTCAAGTTTCTTTTGGAAAAAATTTCAGAATTTCGTGCAGAAGTTTATTTTAAAAACTATTTTCTGTATTTCAAACTACTGATGATACGACTCAATTTAGCCCAAAACGAAAGAAATTCAGTTACGCAGATATGGAGCTTCACTATAAGCAAATATTTTATGAAATTTTGGATACTATTAGGGGTCAAATAGAAATAAGGTTCTCTGATTTGAAAGAACTGCATTTCTTCGACTTACTCAATAAAAATTTGTCAACCGGATTTTCGGCTAATTTTCCAGATAACCTTTTGGAAAATTTATGTCAAAAATACACTTTTTTTGATAAGGTGGCCATAAAAAGTGAACTGTGTGTTGTTTATAATGACAATGAAATTTTGGGGCAAAATGAAAATCATGTGAGGACTATTAAATACCTTTTTGATAATGATTTGACTCAAGATTTACCCCAAGTTTATAAACTCTTATGTCTAATTGTTTATATCCCGGTGACATCGGCTTCCGTAGAGCGTTCGTTTTCCACTCTTAAGAGAATTAGAACTTATTTACGAAATTCAATGAGCCAGGATCGTTTGAAAAATATTAGTTTGTTTTCTATTGAAAAGGAATTGGTAAAACTTTTGGCGAAAGACAAAAAATTTTATGAGGATATTATAGATCATTTTGCTAACGTTAAAGATCGCAGAATCCCGCTTATCTTCAAAAATATATAATAACTTTTTATTTGCTCTCACCAGCTGTTAACAAATTCGTTAAGTAGGTAGGTAGGTACCTATTTTGTGAAAGAAAAAAAAAGTTGATGAATAGATGAATTGATTAATTGGCTGAGAAGAGTTTTTGTGAATATTGTAAATAGGAGTTGTAGGTCTCAAGGTAGATACTCGAAAGTGAAAATAAATTAATAGCTTAGGGTGCTTGTTTTACTTTGATTTTCTTTAAATTATAAGGCGGTTGACCTTGAAATCCTAAAAATTTTCGCCTATGGTGTATTTTTTAACACCTCTTGTAGCCTCCTTAAACCAAAACCTCACGAGCCGCCACTGATATATATATATATATATATATATATATATATATATATATATATATATATATATATATATATATATATATATATATATATATATATATTCAATGCAAATACCGTACGAACGCTACTGGTAGAGATAATGAAAATTTTTGTAAATCACAAAATGTATATATGTATGAATAGAACACAAGTACCAAATTTTATAAAGTTGTCTACAATACTATCTCAGTGATTATTAAAAAATGGTGTTCCTCGAAGACTTGCTAATATTTAAGGGGGTGATTTTTTGACTCATTTTAAGCAAAAAACTACCCTAGAACGTATGTCCTAAAAGTCTTAACCTTTGAGATACACGGTGATAAAATTTTGAAAAAAATATCGTTTTTTTAATAATAACTGAGATAATATTGTAGGCAACTTTATAAAATGTGGTACATGTCTTCTATGCATAGAGGTGCATTTTGTGATTTACAAGAATTTTTCTCTACCAGTGGCGTTCATACGGTATTTGCATTGAATATTTCTGGAGAAAAGAATACTACGCCACTGATTTCTCTTGAAATGAAAATAAGTTTTGAGATCCTCATTCATTTTTGAGCAAATTTGATCTCATGGGTTTTCTTTGTCTGACGCATGGTTTTCGCTTAAAAAAATAAAAATCGTTTTACTTCAGGATCAATTCCTCAAAAATCTGATGCAATGTGGAAATGTTTGTGTATCGACTGAAAGCAAATTAAGAGATCAGATTTTTTCCAAATGTACAAAAAATGTACAAAATATGTACCAAATCTTATAGAGTTGTCTACAATATTATCACAGTTATTACTAAAAAAATGTTTTTTTTTCAAAGTTGTATCACCCTGTATCTCAAAAGTTAAGACTTCTAAGACATACGTTCATAGGCAGTTTTTTCTTAAAATGAGTAGAAGAATCACCCCCTCAAATATTAGCATGTCTCTGAAGAACACCCTATATATATATATATATATATATATATATATATATATATATACATATATATATATATATATATATATATATATGTATATATATATATATATATATATATATATATATATATATATATATATATATATATATATATATATATATATATATATATATGTATATATATATATATATATATATATATATATATATATATATATATATATATGTATATATATATATATATAGGTATATATATATATATATATATATATATATATATATATATACAGGGTGTCCTGTAAATAACACGCTAGAGTGACACTGAAGGTAGATTGGCTTCAGGTCAATCAGATAACATCAACATGACCTTAGTAAAAGTTTTCTGGTTTTCGAGATATTGTCACTCTTATGTTTTTTTTCAAAAATCTATACTTTTTGGTCATTTTCTCGCCTGTTCTGAATATAAATAAATTCTAACTCATGGTTTTTTTTCTTGTGCTATCATCAATATATGGTTGAGATAATCGACCTATTATTTCACTAAAAAATAGCTCGCTAACCTCAAAAAAAATTAAGTTGTTTCAATTTAATTTAAATCCGAAAACCTTAAGTAAAGTTTGACTACTTACTGTGAAAAAATATTGTACCAGACAGAATCAGCAAATGATCTTAAAAACTAGCCTATTTAATGCTCTTTCGAAAACGGTATAACATTTGTGGTTTTTTTCTTTCAAAAGTCTAAAAATTCCAATTTTTGTCATTGAAGTCGTGCTACTTGCGAAATACACTGCGCCGCAAATTTAACGCATAGCTTATATATTTTTGACTGAATATTTTCTCAGGCGGTGATCCGATTTGAATAAATTTTTCACCAAATAGTTGCTCCGTTCTTTGAGAAAATGTAATAGTTATAAGATGATAAAAAAATGAATAAACTTATTGTAGAGGGTGTTTGAATAGCGACATGTTTTCTTCGTCCATGTTTACATCCTTCTGCGGGCAATATCGGGTAGCTCAGGCTTGTAGTATGGAGAGATATACAAAAACCAAATAAACACAGTTTCTACTTGTGAAGAAATTTTGAATACACAGTCTTCTTCGGAAATTAACAAAAAAGTTTCAAAAAATTTCGTTTGAAAAATGTGAGAATTATTTCTCTTCTATCTTTCGAGTGGCTCAAGATAAACAGACGATTGGAAAAACAAATTACTCAGAAGACATGCGATTATAACACCGTCAATTTTTTGTCTGCCTGAGCTACCCGATATTGCCCGCAGAAGGATGAACTTGGACGAAGAAAACATGTCGCTATTCAAACACCCTGTACAATAAGTTTATTCATTTTTTTGGATCATCTTATAACTATTGCTTTTCCTCAAAGAATGGAGCTACAATTTGGTGAAAAATTTATTCATATCGGATCACCGCCTGAGAAAATATTCAGTCAAAACTTAGGAAATATTTAAGCTATGCGTTAAATTTGCGGCGCAGTGTATTTCGCAAGTAGCACGACTTCAATGACAAAAATTGGAATTTTTAGACTTTTGAAAGAAAAAAACCACAAATGTTATACCGTTTTCGAAAGAGCATTAAAAAGGCTACTTTTTAAGATCATTTGCTGATTCTGTCTGGTACAATATTTTTTCACAGTAAATAGTCAAACTTTACTCAACGTTCTCGGATTTAAATTAAATTGAAACAACTTGATTTTTTTTCAGGTTAGCGAGCTAGTTTTTATTGAGATGATAGGTCGATTGTCTCAACCATATATTGATGATAGATAGCACAAGAAGAAAAAAAAACAGGAGTTAGAACTTATTTATGTTTATGAGGCGAGAAAATGACCTAAAATTATAGATTTTTGAAAAAAACATAAGAGTGACAATATCTCGAAAACCAGAAAACTTTTACTGAGGTCATGTTGATGTTATCTGATTGACCTGAAGCCAATTTACCTTCAGTGTCACTCTGGCGTGTTATTTACGGGACACCCTGTATATGTATGTATATATATATATATATATATATATATATATATATATATATATATATATATATATAAACCTTTCTCTCGAATCACTCTATCTATGGCTGAAAACAGCATTAAAATCCGTTGGGTAGTTTGAAAGATCTAATCGAACATACAGCGGAAGCGACTTCATTTTATACTATGTAGTAGATTCGTCCGAGTGGAAAAAACTGTACATTTTCAATTTAGACTAATCAGACGAGAATGATGTTTATCAAACATTCCATGTTTTTATGCAGCAATAGGGAGAATTTCAGGTTTCCTCACATGCCAAAATATCCAACTTTTATGAGCTTAAAAGACTTGAAACCAAATGAAAGAAAGCCAAAATCAATAATGAAATCCGATTTGGCAAACATGACAATTTAAATCTTTCAGGCAAAAATCATCAATTCGAAATAATGTTCAGCTCAACGTTCAAAGACTACCTAATGAAAAATTGAGAGTAATCGTTTTATATTCTATATGGATAGCATGTTTGAAAAGATTGTAGGAGTAATCCGATATTTTCCATTCGTCATTATGTTTAGATATTCTATCTGCATTTTTCATACTGTATAAATATATTTGTATGTTCGAGTAGAAACGATCCAACAAATTTTAGATATGCATAGTCTCAGTGCCGGATTAGCCACGTAGCAAGAGTAGCAAACGCTACGGGCCCCGCGAATAGGGGGGGGGGGCGCTCAACGCCTGTTTGACAGTAAAAAAAAATAAGTTTAGATAAGTGTAAAATATCTTGCATGCCTCAAACGCGAAGCGTTTAGGCTATGCCTATGGCCTATGGCTATGCTATGTTAAAATTGGATTTCGTCACGTTAAATCGTAGGTATAGGTTGTATAATACCTACCACGAGAAACGTTGGTGTCAAAATCTACAACAATAATTTAAAGTTGTACCACATTTCTAAAAATTGAGCGCTGGCTGCACAAGTTATGTGTTTGTACTACTTGTACTGCACTACACGCAAGTTTGTAACACTGCAAAACTAACAGAGGAATTCCCTGATATTGTCATCTATCGAGCTAGTCGTAAAACCCGAACAAATAAAATAGGATTCTATTGACTATCAAACTATTATACAATTTGATGTACATTTATATTAGACACAACGTTAAGAACTGTAAAAAGCTCTTTAGATGTTAGTTTAGCATTGTATTTTAGTTGCATCAGATTACATTCCACCATATTCTTGTAACACCCACACTTGTGAACCTGGGGAATGAAAAAGAGTGGCCGAAGTTTCATGTCAGTTCTCATAGCTCAACCCCAATCACCTAACTGACATAGTCTGAAAAAACAAACATACATGGACGACGTGAAATGAACAATCACGTTTTCCTAACATGCCTACAGATGAAAATTAACAGGAACAACCCAATGAGATTCATTACGACAACTCGATATGAAATAAATACGTATAACCATCTACCTTGGAAGATTGTTTGATACTTTTGAATTATTGAAGAATTTTCCAATCCACATAAAGTGAATGTGTTATATTTCAATTTTTGTCCATTTTCCTATGATTCTTCCCAAGAATTCGGATATCAGGCGTGATACAAAAATACAGTTTCAATTTGTACTCATTCATTTAGGAAAATATAATTTATCTTGATTATTTTTAGCTTTTTATTGTATGAGAATCCTTGTATCCAAATTTCCATTAAAATTTTTGACAGCGTTCTATGATACCAAGAAAACCTACCATCTACCATCAGAAATGCATAAAACATTGCTATTTTAAGCAAGAACATAGTATTGATATATTAAAACAATGGTTAAAAATAACAATTTACACATTTATTATAAGAAATAACGCATGACGCACGTTTCGGTGGAACTTCACCTTCTTCAGATGCTAATGGCAAACTCCAATTTTGCCATTAGCATCTGAAGAAGGTGAAGTTCCACCGAAACGTGCGTCATGCGTTATTTCTTTAAATAAATGTGTAAATTGTTATTATTAACTATTGTTTTAATATGTTTATTAATTTACACCATGTATCGGCCCAATCAATCCAAAACATAGTATTTATAATATCAATTTTGGTTTATAACTGGACAAAAGGAATCTTAAGCTCTATAAACTAAAGTCTCCCGATATATTGTTGTTTGTCCGTGAAATGAAGCAACGAAATTCTTAACTGAATTGTAATTTTTGAAAAAAACAACTTGCTATTATATTTTTGTCAACAGTTGCGCAGTTTCGAGAGTATAATAATGCCAAAGTGCTGTTTGTCGAATGAGGATTTATTTCAGTATGAAAATTCAGAGTGTATGAACAAAGCAAACCATTAATCCCCAATAATCTTTTTTCAAATTCCGTGGAACGCGAAATCACCGACGATTCAAAAAAATCTATGTAACCATTTCTGTTTCGTAAGTGTACTACAAATAAGTGTAAGAATGCTTGTATCTATCTGTTTTGAAGATTTGGGAATACAGAAACTTCTATTTTTGAACTTACTTGCAACATCTTAGAATCGCTTGAGCGGGGTGAAGTACCTATAGCTATTGTGCTTGATTTGGCCAAAGCATTTGACAGTGTCAATCATAAACTTTTACTCTACAAGCTTAGTGTCAACGGCATGAGGGACAAACAACTTAAATTGATTGAGAGCTACCTTCAGAATAGAAGACAAAGGGTCTTTGTTTCGGCTGGAAACCGTGAATTCCTGTCCTCGGAGAAGTCTATCGAGCTAGGTGTACCACAGGGCAGTATCTTGGGACCATAACTTTTTGTTATTTTCATTAATGACCTACCCAGCATTTTCTTTTCTGGTTCCGTCAGGTCTCTGTTGCTTGCGGACGATGCAGATATCATCATGTCTGCATTAAACATTATGAGTGGAATAAGGGAAACTAAAGATGCCAAAGATAGAGTAAATGAATGATGTATTGAAAATCAGCTTGTGATTAATAATGAGAACACCCAATGTATTACTTTTAAAACTGACAGATCCAACCGTAACTATCCAGAAAGCATAACCTATTGTAATACTGAAATCCCAATTAGTGAATCTGTTAAATTTCTGGGAGTTCATGTATATAGTTTCATGAAATATCATAGCCATGTTAGCGGAATTACCAAGAAATTGAAATCAGTGATTTATGCATTAAGGGTTCTTAGAGATCAGGTTGATGTAGATGTATTAAAAACGGTCTATTATGCTATATTCCACTCACTATTGAGTTACGGTATCATTTGTTGGGGAAGCAGTTCAGGGTCTCATCAGATTATGAGAACGCAAAAGCTGGCCGTGAGAGTAATATTCCGTCTAGGTTTCAGAGAATCATGTCGAAGTTACTTCAAAATAACATTTTAACTGTTTATGGATTGTACATTTATAAAATACTGATGTTCATGCATAAAAACAAGCATTATTTTTGTAGACATTCAAATTTAAATAACACTAGAAGAATGCATCCATTTATTTTTCCGGTTCATTCTTTGTCTTTAACTGAAAAGGACCCTGTGTATATGGGTATTAAACTATTTAATAGTTTACCAGTTAATATTCAAAATTTGTATGATCAAGTGAAGTTCGGGAAGTTTCTTTATCGTTTTCTTTCACAGCTTGAGCCATACAATATTGAAGAATTTTATGGGTCATGTAGGGATCGTGTACACAATATGTGAATTTTTCTGTTTTTTTGGAATGACTTGTTTTCCTTTCTACTTTGTATATGTGGAAAATCAATAAATTATTATTATTATTACCGTACATCGCGATTTAATCGTATCAACTTAATTCTCTTCTTCTTATTTCCTCTGATTCTCAATATTAATAACCATCTCTGAATCATTCTTCAAAATTTATTTTAATCTCACTTGGCGGCACCTACAATTTGGCGCGGTTTCCGAAGGGCCAATAGGCTTGTCAACATTGTACATATACATTAACCAACTACTTCATTTATAATAATTGATCCACTGAAACTCATAGACATATGCAACATCTACACCTAACTAAAGATTCGAACCCTGCACGTCTACTTCAGAGATGGTTACCCAACCCCTGCTCCACAAGTCGTATGTCTTCTTCAGGATCTCTGTAGGTGTAAGTAGTTTCATCAAGTGAAATATGTTTTTCATTGAATTCGCACACTCGAGATTCAACTACAGTTTAACATAATGTATATACGTTTCAGATGAATATAAACTTCAATGAAAAAAGGTTCGAAAAAAACTCAATATTTCGAGGTTTTCATATGAATCACGATAGTAGTGTCAGTCTTCAATCATAATAAGCATCGCGTAACGAATATATTTCAACGAAGATACAAAATGAAATATGACAAAACAGGATGAGTGAAGCTAATAACAGAAAGAGTTGATTTTCGTTTAGAATTTTCCAAGATGCGTAGCATTAATAAATATCTCTATCATTAGTATATTATATACGAAATTTTACATCTTTCAATAGAACATTCCTTCACTTCAATGCTGCCAATCTCACAAATTTATGATTTTTTCTCAATATTCGAATATTACCTCCTATTATATATAAAATGTGGTAGGAAAATTCAATAGAAGTGATTTTTTTTTCGGAAGAGTGTGTTTTCTGAGAATAATTTTATTAGAGAGGTCCAGGGCTACTTGAAATTATACAAAACACAAATAATGAGAGCATATCAATAAGAATGTGAGAAGAAGCACTTTTGATTATATTCAACCACAAAAGCTACAAAATACGAAAACTTAGAAATGTGAAACAATGAAAAATTTTCACGGCATGATCTGAATGTGAATTATGCACCAGGATAGTAGAAACCATATATATATATATATATATATATATATATATATATATATATATATATATATATATATATATATATATATATATTATTTTCTAATCGAATGTCATTACTTTAGTAGATTAATCTGTGCATGATTTTGAAAAGTTAATATAAACATTGGTTTTCATAATATTTTTGATATTAGTCTATTTGTACATTTTTAACTACATTAAATGTTTTTATAAACCTTGGTTGGCGTGAAATATGTGTAGAAACACATCTTCCGCGAAGAAAATTAGTTTTTCGTTTCAATCAGTGTCCCCTCGAATAACATCATGCATATTTTCAAAAAGAAAATGATAAGCCACAAATTTTTCCAGAAGAAAAAATTTTATTTTCAATGATGCTGGGTTTTGTAATAAACATCATCTCATGAGTTTTTTCAGGTGAAAAATAAGGAATCTTTCATTGAAAGAAGTCATCTATCAGTAAAATTACATAATTTGTTATCCTAGTACGTTACAGTATGAACAAATATAAGTAGCTAAATATTTCTCATTTTTTTTCATTTACAAACAGTTCAAAATACGATAAAAACTCAAAGACTTTTTTACTACAGAATAAAGCACCTTGTATATCAAAAGTAGAGCGAACACAAACATATTATGTTTGTATGAACTTTTTGACTTAAAATCATACACATATTGATCTACTTAAATATTGACATTCAATCTCAGAAAACACCCTATATATATATATATATATATATATATATATATATATATATATATATATATATATATATATATATATATATATATATATATATATGAATATCTCTGGACCGAAAATCGATCTCGAAAATGAATACTGCACGTCAGCTAAATCGATAGAAAGACTTGAGGTGAAAGGAAAAAGGCTTCAATCGAACGCCAAAACACCGTTTCCCGCCTAATCCACTTACATAAACTGTTCTGGCCGAAGGGCTCTGTATTCCAAAAGCAATTTTACACCTTACTAGATTGAATTATTATACGAAGATACGATGGATATGTGTGCACGAGGAAGGGGGCCACCTGCAAACACAGTGACCTGATTCAGATCAGGGGTAGGAGACGATCGATCTGTTAGGGCGAATTGAACAAGGCCGGCGCGTGTCCCTCCTACGCTGATGGAGTCCTACCTGTAAAGGTAATTTCCACGGCGGCGGTGCTGCCAACTTTGCGAAAATTTTTCCAATTTACCCAGAGGTAATGGAAATCCAACATTATGATGCCACAATCGATTGATTCGGTTTCTAGACACAATTTTTCTAAATGAAAATAATACCTTCTATTTTATAACATCACGATATAATCATCACGTTTTGGGAATAATTACCGAAACACTTTTTTTTTATGTGAATACAGGAATTTTTTGAGAAGAATTTTCTAATGAATGAATAATATTTTCACAAATTTCACTCATTATTCGATATATATATATATATATATATAAATATAAATATATATATATATATATATATATATATATATATATATATATATATATATATATATATATATATCTATTTATATATATATCTATATCAAGATATATATATATATATATAGGTATATATATATATATCTATATAATCTTCTGATAATTATTAGCAATAACAGGCTTGTTGAATCTTAAAAAACTCGATTTTATTAAAAAGTTGACGTTTTTAAAAATTTTAGTGAAACAGAGTAGAAATTTCAATTTTTTCAAAAGTTTTGATAAAGCCACGAATGTTGTTGCGAAATGTCAACTTTTTAATAAAATCGAGTTTTTTAAGATTCAACAAGCCTGTTATTGCTAATAATTATCAGAAGATTAGAAATAGTTCACAGGCAACAACAATTCGAATAAATAATTATATATATATATATATATATATATATATATATATATATATATATATATATATATATATATATATATATGATATCCAATAGTTGTAAATTCATAGTCCCAATATCAACGAAATAACAGTAGTAGTACCTATTGCCAATATAGAAAACAAAATTTGCTAAAATCACACTGGTCAATTTTCATTGCTATTAAATAATTTAGGTTACTTCAATTTGATGAAAAAATAATCATTTTCTGAATTGTTGTTTATCTGTCCGAAATTGGAAAATTAAGCAAGACAATATTTCTAACTAATGAAATGGATATCCTGAAAACTAACTTATTATTGTTAATATCCAATACATGATCGAATTGTAACCGACTTTTCTTTTGTATTAACATCTATTATTATTTATTATTATGGAAGCATTTTTAGAAATATTGAACTTCTAAGGCGTTTTAAGGCTAAAGAAAAATAATAGAAATATTTTTAATACTATATTTACCATCTTCTGCTGCAAAGAAGCACATTAATGCAGAAAACCTCTCAAAGCCTTCAAGAAAAGCTTATGAAGTAATTAGAAATCTCTAGAGGAGAATCTAGAGGGACAAAGTGAACATAAAATTTCTCAGCACTGACGAGATTCAGTTCAAAATATAAAATTGGAGTTTTTAATTGTTTCATTATGTTCAACAGTAGAGCGAATAAAAAGCGGCAAAAATAAAATTCGACTTTATAATTGTTTCTTGGTAATTCTATTTCGTGAAAAAATTGTCGACATCGTGAAAAGCGTTTTCGAATAATTAAAACCATGTTATCCGAAAATTATAGGATTATCTGTATTTTAGGAATTTTGAAAGCAAAACCATAAGTTATTTTATTATTGTTCGGCTTCTTAACTTATAAATTATAAATAAAAAATTCTTTGATAGTTTCGCAGATTCACTCATTCAAAAAATCATCAAATTTTATAGTCTTTGGAAATTCGGAAAATTTGTTCACAATTTTCCTTTAAAATATACTGATATCCTGGGAACTTGACTAAACCCAAACTTATCTGAAATATAATCCTTCGCTGCAAATACACGAATACCATTAGTAAAAAGTGCGAAAATATCAACAACAAATTTCTGTTTGTTTAATAAACACTTTATCGCAGTTAACAATAATTAGAACTCACAATCCCAATTCGAAAGCTCATTAAAATAAGTCTTTTGAATCTCGGAAAAATATTCAAGGAGCAGAAATCTGACTTTCAGAAAATTCGGAATAATCATCTAAAGTTGCTATTATCCAGTATATTCTAGAGAAAAATAAGTGATCACTTCAAAACAAAAAACTTATATCAGGAAAAACTGTTTTGAACAAAAAACATTTTTGAAATAAAAAAAATTTCGGTGATGAAATATTGAATTGATGATTTTCACTGAATAAACAAAATAGAAAAATAATATAAATCCTGGGCTGCAATAGGTGCAAAATATGTGTAACAGCTACAATAATTCACTAAAATACTCATTATTCGTAAAATATATAATATACAAACACAAACAAAACATTGGGAATAACGTACGTGAACTATTTTTAATTAATAGATAATTTTGATACTCTAAGCTAAATTTAGTACGAACAGTTAAAAATAACCCCTCTTATACACGAAAGTGAATTCGGAAATAAAAATAGAAATTGTAAGCTAATTCACACCACTTTTTAAAATAGCTATGCAAATAATAAATACATTCAACAAGTCTCGTGTCCATAAATATTTATCACGAGCACAATATCTAATTGACGTGCATCTATAAGATTTTTTTTGGGGATGATTTGTATGTTATAGGTTAGAGCGTGATTTTAGCGAAGAATACCAAATTATATAGTCTGGATTAGGAAATAATCGAAAGAGAAAATTTATTACAGCTGAATGAAATTTGTGGTATCAATTTACGATTAACAATGGAGAGAAAATTGTCAATTCTAACACCGAAATATTAATTATTAAAAATAACGTGAATTTTTGATATCGAAAAAATATTACAATTAGTCGAGAGTTTTTTCGTGGAACGAATTTATTTCCGAACTCACCAGTCTCAATCCTTGTATAAAATCGGAAAACTAGGAAGTAACATAACGTATTCGCGTACCTACGGTTCGGCACTGGAGGAAGTGGAAAATGCGAATGCCTACGGACGGGACACGGCGTCAACAGAAACCGGCAGCTGTGAGGCAATGACAGCAGGATATGACTAGAGAGCAACAAGAGCGAGAACTTCACTAAGAGCACCAAAGAGCAGCAGGCAGAGAACGAGACGACGCTGCGCACCACGCGCCAGTTAACCACCCGATTGAATGTTGCGTTCCCGTTCCTGGGCTTGTGCCAAGCTGAGATGATATGCTGATACCCGCCACCAGAGAGTGCTACGCATTGGTCAATAGCCCACGGTGACGTTGCCAGGAATCCGCCAATTGAAGCGACCTACGGCATCTACGCCGCGCTCCGCCAGCTGGTGCGGGATGGTGATGCGTGGGGTAACACCATCTTTGCCATCGAAGGGGTCCTCTTCTTTCTACCACATCTGAATATTACTGTTGCAGCGGCAACAATTTTATGCTATCTGTTCACGAATGTGGCTTGCTCGTCTAACGATACGAAACTGAAATCGCTACTCAAAAACTTTTTACAATTTTAATTAATAGATCGCACTACAATATTTTCTTTTTAGTCTTATTTTATCCCATAAACAACATACTATTGCAGTGTATCGAAGGAAAGCAGTCAGGTGTGGGAGTATTTTTTTCAACCGTTTTAGACCTCCTAGACCAAGATTTTCGAATTTTTTTTTATGTCTGATTATATATATATATATATATATATATATATATATATATATATATATATATATATATATATATATATATATATTCATACATATTTATAATTTTTTCTCCTGGTACACACGCTGAGGTTTGGTTCGTACATTGAGTTTATGTTGAAATACAAACCATTCGAACCTTTATAGGTTTCAACTCTTTTTATCAACCGTGCTGCATTTCGTGGTGACTATTCCCTTCAAATTGCATCTCGATCTGTTTCGCTATCATGTCTCGAATTTTTTTTTAAGATAGGTAAAATAAATTATTTTCTATATTATTTCGTAAATAAAAATAGCAATTAAATAGCGAACCGATTTAAAAAGTAAAAAATATTTTATTGAAAAAAAGCACAAAGGATCGTATTTCAACATAAACTCAATGTTCGTACCAAACTTTAACCCTCTAACTTAATCTGCAGAAGCTGTGGAGTATGGCAGTTTTTTAAAAACGAAAAAACAAGAAATATCTACGTAAAAATGCGGCGATTTTGATACTTTTGTTCTGCAACGAAAACAATACCAGGTACCAAATTTCAGCTTATTGGGCTCTAAGGAAGCCGCTGGAGATGACAATATGTACCGGAGAAAAAAACATATATATATATATATATATATATATATATATATATATATATATTTATATATATATATATATATATATATATATATATATATATATATATATATATATATATATATATATATATATATATATATATATATATATATATATATATATATATATATATATATCAGGGGCGGCTAGTCAAAGGAGGCTAAGCCTCCTCAATAATATTCCGTGTATCACTAAAATATTATATTGAATAGTCAGCATTCAGCATATTCATGTTAATCAAAATCATATTATTTTATGCACCTACCTTCCTTTCAACCTACATTATATAATATAATTTATTAATTACGATAGAAGGTATTTACATTTACTGCATTTCATTCATTTCAAGATTTGTGGCAACGCTGCGGAGGCATGGAAAGGTATATTCTCAACGTTCATTATGCCTGCCACAGAAAAGCAAACAACGGTGCAAATACTCCGAATGAATACTTCATTGCAATAGAAAAGCAAAACACATGTAAATGGCAACACCGATCGAGACCCAGTCTTATACAATGTCGACCAATCACAACTATAGAATTTCGCGTGACATCGAGTGAATTCGTTGGAAATCGTAGTGTGATCGTATAGTCTGATGGCCGGCGTGTTTACTTATATAGCTCGCGTATTGTTTTAAAATGAGTTTGGTTACTGAAGTTAATTTCAAAAATTTCAATGGTGACTTAGTGGAATATTTGTTATCCCATAACTTTAGTGCACTAAGTTATGAGGATAAAGTTTTGATAAAAACATTGCGACCTACCCCTGAATTAAATAATTTGGTGCAGCGTAACAGAAAACAAAACCGCGGTTTTAATTCACGGAATTATGAGAGACATCCTTGCCTAACCGGATCACAGGTAAAAAATAAATTATTTTGTTGGCAGTGTTTACTTTTTACTAGTGAAAATGTCTCTGTTTGGGGCCGCTTAGGATTTGAGGATTTAATTCTATACCTAGTTGAAAGCGAGGAATTTTTCACCGATAAAGTAACTTTAAATACAGCACGCGGATTAATATCGTACTTACAAGATAAGGAATTTATATATTTTTTAAACATCTTTAAATTAATTTTTGAACAAACAGAAATAGTTTTTCAAATCTTATTATAGATCATTTTGCTAACGTTAAAGATCGCAGAATCCCGCTAATCTTCAAAAATATATAAGAACTTTTTATTTGCTCTCACCAGCTGTTAACAAATTCGTTAAGTAGGTAGGTACCTATTTTGTGAAAGAAAAAAACATTTGATGAATAGATGAATTGATTAATTGGCTGAGAAGAGTTTTTGTGAATATTGTAAATAGGAGATACTCGAAAGTGAAAACAAATTAATAGCTTAGGGTGCTTGTTTTACTTTGATTTTCTTTAAATTATAAGGCGGTTGACCTTGAAATCCTAAAAATTTTCGCCTATGGTGTATTTTTTAACACCTCTTGTAGCCTCGTCAAACCAAAACTTCACGAGCCGCCACTGATATATATATATATATATATATATATATATATATATATATATATATATATATATATATATATATATATATATATATATATATATATATATATATATATATATATATATCAGCGTTGCCAGATTTTTTTTTTGCCAAGTCGGGATTTTGAAACTTTTTGAGTGCAAAAAGCGGGATTCTTTCATCGAAAGCGGGACATATTGAAAAAACGTATATAATCAGAAGTTTTTAAATATTTATCTTTTCATTTGAGTTCAAATTACGTTTGCATGACAATAGATAACAAAAATAGCCATAGAAAATGTATTTTAATAAAAATATGATATTTTAAATCAGACTTACCCTATCGTTAGATATTGAGTCTTGTTTGTCTTCTGAATAAAAAAAAATAAAAAAAACAGAAATCAAAGTAAAAAAAGTTTTATTCTTAGAAAAATGTGGCGTTTCAAACATTAATCTGAGAAGTGAGTTCTACATATTGAAACTCACAATGAAAGAATAATTATTTATAAGAATTACTTATTCCTGATATTTCTGTGAAGACTTAACTTCTTTTAAAGCTTCCTTTTTCTCTTTAATAAAGATGAAGAACTCTTCACAGGATAGCTGTAGATTAAACTGGATGCCCAATTCTGCTTTCATTAATTTTACAGAACATTTATTTCTGGCATCGGACCACTTTAAATTCATCTAGGAAAAAACGCACGGTAGAGTTATCCCCGAAAAGCGGGACTGAGCCTGTCCCGAGCGGGACATTTAATTTTGATTTAAAAATCGGGACGTCTGGCAACGCTGATATATATATATATATATATATATATATATATATATATATATATATATATATATATATATATATATATATATATATATATATATATATATATATATATATATATGTGTGTGTATGTATGTGTGTGTGTGTATGTGTGTGATGGTGTGTGTGTGTGTGTGTGTATATGTACAGAACTCCGAAAACAAACGTCCGGAAGTCACCTTGTACAACATTTTTCAATTTCGCGATAGATTAAAATCCTATGATATTCACTAGTTTAGTATCGTCAACTTCATATGCGGTAACCTTAAACCTTAAACGAATAAAATACTGTAGTAATGAACTGTATAAGAAAAGCTGATACGAAGAAGCAAATTGAAGGATCTTCAAGTATCTCACTTCACTTTGCAGCTTAAACATGAACGAATACATGAAAAATTCGCTTTTCCGGAAAATAAATAGTTTCAAACGCTTTCTGAATGGAAACAAAATTTCACACTGTACCGATACTTTCAGTGAAATAATTTGATTAATAAATAGTGGCACTCCCATCAAATTAAAATTATTGAAAATGGACAATATGAAATTTTATTAGAAATTCGGTTATCAATTATTCACGATGCTCAACAATGAAATTAAGAAATTCTATTGAATTATTGGATAACAAATCAATCAGAGTAAACAGGTGCACAAAACATTAAGTACTTCATCGCCAACACGAAATTATTTGTATGTACATTATAAAATTTGCTTGTCGAAATTGATTTATTGTAAATCAAGAGTCGCTGATAAAGAGACACCGACACAATTTATCTTTCCATTTTATCATCCCAAACAACAAATATGTTCTTAAGCAGTTTGGGTTGACTAGAGCATCTATAAATCTCATAATTTTCGAAAGTCGAAAGAAAACACCGCTGTAGAGACTTTTTCATTCTGCCTAATTTAGAAGCGAAATACTGTCTCACAAGAAACATTTCTTCGAATAAAAAACAAATCAAATGAACTACGACCTTCACCAAACAAATATTCTATACGAATGATGAAATTGAAAAATAAAAATTATTTGCTTTGAAGTGAATTTCAATGTAACCTTTTCACAAAACAATTTTCTTGAATTGATATTGTGTTCTTTGCTTATCAGAAATGTGAAAGTTCACGATTCTTTAATGCTCTATAAAATGGGCAACGTATTATTACCTTGTTTGAATATTATCACATTGTTATGTAACGCTCAAGCAATTTATAAGTTAAACATCTAAAATATACTAAGCAGGACATATCGTAAGCAATAATATTATTATAAAATGTAAAGAGAAGCTGCTATTGATAGAGATAAGGAAATAATCCAAATTCATAAATAATAGAAACATTTAACAGTTTAAATATAGTTCATTGCCATGTAATGAACATATAATCAGTATTATCAAAAAATGCGTTTTCTGCTATTCGTATACGGCAAAATGACTATGATTATAATTAATACTTTTAAATATACAGTTTTTTATACGAACCAATTAATCTAGCAGAAATTCTGACAGACAAAATTCAAAATTTGAAAATTGTTCTCACAAATATCAAAAATCTAGAAATTTGTGACTAGCCGAATTTTTTTATATCATACCTACGATTGTGTGAGGTACCACGAAATAGTGAATGTTACTTGAACTAGCGGAAACGGCAGTGTTTGTTTGAGGAAAACAATTTAGAAAGAAATATTTGAGAATAAAATTCATATGAAAAATTCACAGAAAAAATATCGAGAGCAAAATCAAAATGAAATTTTGAAATCACAAATGCAACAAGACCTTAAGTTACTCATATTATTTTCTCGAAATAATAACAGAACGTTATCAAATATTATGTCATTAACTAAAGAAAGATTCATGGAATATAGATATCGAAATGTGGATTCAGTTATCATTAATATAATATAATTCCAATATTAAGTATTTATATATTGCTTCTTGATTATCTTAAGATGCTACTTCATATGGACTAGCAAGTATGAGAATGCATGCTGTAATGCAACTTCTGTTTTTGGATCAACATTTATATATATATATATATATATATATATATATATATATATATATATATATATATATATATATATATATATATATTATACATACATATTGTATTTTTCTATTATTCAGCCAACACAGGCAATTAAGAGGAGAAAAATTACAATTCAAAAAATAGATAACCATTTTTCTAATTATATTGTTCCAGAATAACAAATGGTTCCTATGAAACCGAAGGAAATGCTTCATTTCTGTTAATTAGTTTCATAGATTAAGCAATATCACAATGAAACACTCAAAAACAATATTGACACAAAATTAGTTAGACTAAAGTACTCCTTCGAACGAACTCTAAAACAAACAACATTACTACTTCTATATCACCCCCTGAACTAACAACCCTCAATTCTACAACCGTCTTAAATATAAAAATTTTCCAATTCAAGTATACATACAATAAATAATTAATTCGGGTCACATCCATAAAATTCATTCTCAACTATACGAAAGCATTATTTTCATATTTCATTATCTGAGTGTTGAAAGTCACAAAAATATTCAGATCAATTTATAAATCTGGTAATGAAACGTCAGCAGTAATTTTATACCTCCCGAGCATGTTTCACTGCTGAAAAACGAAAAATAACTAACAACCCGGAAACAAGAACAAACATAAAAATATTTCAGAAGTCAATCAATTAATTAATTTTAATTATGAATTAACTTAGATATGCATTAATTCCATCGATTACCAAATAATTTTTTTTTTAAAGAGGTGGGACGTGTGCCCTCTCACACGCGCCCGACCTCCGTACAATTTTGGCTTCGTCAACGTGGACATTTAGCCATCAATTTACTATAATGAGGGGAACCACTTAAATCCGGACGCATACAAACACCCAGGAACACGGTGGGAATCGAACCCACCAACTCCGTCAACGAAGACGGCATAGCGTTACCTATACCGCTCAGCCACGGAGCCTCCTCCCAAATTATTGATTACATTCAAAGGTTTCCAATACGTGATGTTTTTTTGATCCAAGTTTTGACATTGACGTTACTGTTTAGATCACGTTGCTGATGTCAATTAGATCATTTCACATTTTAGTTAATAGATCCAGGAAGATTTCAACTCATCTTTATATTTTCTGGAACTATTAGTTCAATCCCAATACTGCCCATTCTAAATGAGAAATCTTCAAACAAACCAGCTAACATGTACTCATCGAAGTGTAACTCTTTATACTAGTCCAAAAATTTTGTTGCAATTCGATAGGACAGTGAAAATTGTAAAATATCTGAAGATGATATTGAATAAGTTCAAAATCCGTGTATACTTTCCTACAGATGAAAAAATTTTTCTAAATATTAAGCTATATATTATAGGGTGTTATAATATGAGATTGAATAAATCATAATAACAATATTTCTCGACAAAAAAGATATGTACTGAGATAACTAATGACTGTTGTGACTATAAGAATATGGATATTTCTTCCCCATTCATCAATATTATTTGTATACTGTCTTTTATTGAAGTAATGTATTTCCAGGAATGCTTAACAAAAAAAAGTTGAGAATCACCCAAAAAAAAATTCATTACATTTTCTTGAGTAAGCAAAACACCAGAAGACAGCATAACTGGCAGCCTGAGCGCTCAGCTTTACTGCTCAAACCTATGTACTAAGTACAGTCTTTAATAAAGCGATAGTTAAGTTTAAGATAGTGTTAACATAAACGTAGGGTTGCCATCTACTAAATTGCTGACGCTGGACAAAAAATTAAAAAACCCCGGACATTTGGGTGGAATTTAGTTTCTTTCCCGGACACCCCGTAAAATATATTTTTTTCGAATAAAACAAAACATCGTTTATATTTTAATTTTTCATTCATTCAAACTTCAAACCGCTTGTTTGCGATATAAACAAACAATAAAAAACAAATAAAATATCTACTAATATAACAACAAAAATAATCAGAAACTCTTTTTTTTTGCTATCTTATAATGATAATTTTTGTTAGATCAAAAAGACTACATTCTACATTGTAACAAAAAATTATAGGATAGGTAATCTAGTTCGGTAAGATAGGTTAGGTAACCAAAAGCCTAAATTATTTATTAACTATAAATTAAAAGTAAGTAACAAGTTTTAATTTTAACGAGGTCAAGTTCTTTTTACTAACTCAACTTGATATTCTTCAGACTTGCCAATTTCTGCCAAAGTGTCCCTCTTCTCCATCGGGAATTTTTAAAGGAGAAAGCAACTCAAATCTTTAAAATTTAACTTTATTTTGGTCAGAGGAGAAACGGTATGTGAATTTAGCAAGTTTCTCTCTGGATTTAGCCTGTATACGATTATAAATTAATTTTTGACTATGATTTGTTTTAATATATTGCTCATCTTAAAATCAATCGGGATTCCCCGGACACAAAATTTGTCCGGGACATATTTTGAAGGCCCCGTCCGGACGACCCCCGGACGCCCCCTAAACTAGGACAAATCCGGGGAAACCCGGACGGATGACAACCCTACATAAACGTCATGTTGAAAATATACATGAGATGTTGTTTAGCAATAACAGGACATTTTAATCAGAAAAAGTTTACGTTTCGTCATGACATTCATTACTGTCTCAAAACTTTTGATTGGATTGAAATGGCCTGTTATTGCTAAAAAAGACAAGTATGTATATATATGTATATATATGTATATATATATATATATATAAATATATATATATATATAAATATATATATATATATATATATATATATATATATATATATATATATATATATATATATATATATATATATATATATATATATATATATATATATATATATATATATATATATAATATATTGTTGCAATTTACCATAATTTTATAATAAATGATATGCTGAATTTAAAATCCAATAACGAATTTTTTTCTATAGTTGAATTTCATTAATATGGGGTGACTTTTGCCGCAACAATCTAAGTTAGTTTCGGTCAAAAGTAATGTATATTATTTTTAAGAAAATAAAGAATATCAAATCGCTCAACTAACAGACACTGAGTATAGTTTATGTATCGGCACTACTTGAAACCTTAAAATCTGCGAACTAACGGGCATGCTGCTCCAAAAAGCAAACACAAATTGAAATATTATCCTCAAAAGTACTTTTGAATCAATTTTCCAGCCTTCACCGAAAAAATTAAGTATCACATTAAACATCAATATTTTTCTAAGCCACGATTTCCACGAGTGTTCATTGTTAAAATATAAAATTCTCACTATCTTCACTTAGTGTCACTAAAGTGCGGCTGTTGGATTTTCCAGATGGCAACTGATTAATAAATTGTTTTGTTTTCCTCGACGTAATAAATGAATCACTGCAACAGGAAAACAAAGATCCAGGAACAAAAACACCATTTACGAAGGTGCTCTATAGACGATAATTACTAAATTGGATCCATCCTTATTTTCGGTATTTTTCAGTTGATGTAACATGCGTTTTTTCATTTTTATACTTCAGACTCAAATTGTGGTTAATTAGTTGTACTGAGTGGAAAAGTTATGCGGATCTCTCATTAATTCTCTCTCGATCATGGTAGGACCTCTGTCAGCACAAATTTAATAATACTACAAAGGTAACGATGTTATCGCGAAATGCTTTGGTGCCATATTAATTTGATACACAAAATGTTATTATATATATATATATATATATATATATATATATATATATATATATATATATATATATATATATATATATATATATATATATATATATATATATATATATATATATATATATATATATATATATATATATATATATATATATATATATATATAATATATATATATATATATATATATATATATATATTATATATATATATATATATATATTTATATATATATATATATATATATATATATATATATATATATATATATATAATAACAAAGTCATTTAGCCAGGCTGTCCTTATCTGTTAGCGTTTTTTATTAAATTTTTTCAATATCCTGGATTATCAGTTTTTCAAAAACTATAAATTGGATACATTATGATATCCTTGATAAATACCCAAATATACTCATTTTTATGAAATCAAATGGCAAATAATATTCAAATTTAACTCTTATTGGTAACATTCAAAGATATTCACGTATCAATACTGTTTTCTCCAGAAGGATGATTTCGATGAATTATCTATTTTCCGGAAATTTATATCAATATAAATGAAACAAATTTATTTCGTTCAATTTCCACTTTATTTTTACAAGAATACGACAGGTTTCAACTAAGTCATTTTCATTTGAAAAATGAAGTCCAGTCCTGAATACTTCCTAGACAGCCTTGAAGTAAGTTACTATTCACATTCTGCTCTACTTCAGTCAATTCTCCAGCAATAGATGACGTCAAAAAAATTGATTCATTCTTCTATCATTTTTAAATTTGAAAAATAAGGGAGTATTGTTTCGATCATAAAAATATGTATAGATCTCCTGGAGACTTTCCTGAATTTTTAGTTGTTATTTCATATTATATCGCTCGAGTTTTATACTTCAATAATATTCTTGTACATTGTCTTAGATTAACACGGAATTTCGGTAAAATTATTTCATGAAACTTGACATTCAACGGCAGCATGTGAACAGTCGCTGCCGCTCATACTGCCAATCCTTTAATTTCAATTCAAACTACCGCCTCCGAACTAAGCGTACGGCAGTGGCAAAGGCATGATCCAACGGCAAAGCGAGCGACCCGTTTACTACTGTCTACTTCCCTGCCCACTTCCCTGCTTACTGCCGTGAAAGTGAGCTTCATGTAAATGGGGTATAAGAATGACAACGTTCTCTCTCTCTCCCTCTAAGTTCGGAAATAAAAAAGCTTTAGATTATAGCGAACGAAATTACGATTTATATCCAGCCTCAGACTGGTTAATCGTAATGACATTTCATCTGCTTCGCCGAATAATTGGTGTATATACATGTTTTTTCGACCTTTGCCAAAATTTATTTTTAGATCAGGAAGTTTTTAAACATTGGCATTCGTATCTGTATAAGCTAGGCAGAAAAATATCTTCAAGAAAATATTCATTTTCTTAAACATCCATTGTGTTATTGAATCTAGTAGATTGTTATTTAGAGGTCTTGATCAAATTCATATTTGAAGCCGTTTCTCCCATTGTCGGAAAATTCGGCAGCTCTTCTGTGTAGAGACGAGGATAACATTAGAAGTTAACATTTAAATATCCAACTTGAACGTTATTTTGATGAAATGCTCACAAACAATCAATATTACTGACAATGATTCGTTATATTGTTCGAATTGTCTATCCACACGCGGAGTATGAACAAATGAACATAGTCAATGTCTAGCAGCACAGAGGCCATGAAAAACAGACATCATAACCTCTGAACTAATAGTAAAACAAATACTTGAGGGAATGATCGAAATATTCTCCTAGAAGAATATCTTGCCAGGCTACTAAATGGTTTAAGTTATTGACTGTTTAACGATCCACTCTGAATTGTAAGACAATCAGGATCAGAATATTGCGATGTGGGCAAAGCTGGCCGCAAAACATTTTCTCTACGCGAATGTAGGATGTAGGTATATGTAGGTCTACAGTATGATCCTATCCAATGAGATAAAGAATCTGCTTAATGATACGATTTGATGGAACTTAGCCAGAAACTTTCAGAAGATTTAGTAGGCATGTGTTCATCCCGTTTATTGAATATAAACAATTTTTTATGCGTAGTTCCTTTTTCTGGGCGAATAAATGGAAATAATCATTTAAAATAATTCGAATATATATATATATATTATATATATATATATATATATATATATATATATATATATATATATATATAATATATATATATATATATATATAAATATATATATATATATAATATATATATATATATATTATATATATATATATATATATATATATATATAATATATAAATATATATATATATATATATATATATATATATATATAATATATATATATATATATATATATATATATATATATAATATATATATATATATATATATATATATATATATATATATATATATATTTCCAATTGCAAGCCATCTACTATCTACTGGCTTCAGATATATTTATGAAGCCGAAGCTCGCCTGTTAAAATTTAAACTAAATATCGTAAGATGAGGAGTGAAATATTATCTTTGGTAATTATATTATAACCAAAAGGAGAATGTTTCAGTATGGAATTCTGGCTGTGGAAACATGTATTAGTTATTGTTGAATAGAAAGAAACAAGAAACTGTAGGTTTTGTTGTACAGCTCCAGAAATGTCAAGTTTGCTCAGTGCGCTTCTGAAATGACTGAAGAAGCTGATGATTTTGTTGAGCTCTCCATATGTGAACCTAACTCAGCACGCTGCTTAAATTACGCAGGAAAGTGAAGGTTTGGTTGTAGAGCTCTAGAAATGTGAAACTTGTTCAATACACTGCTGAAATGACTGAGGAAACTGAAGGTTTTGTTGAGCTCCCGATATGTTAACCTAATTCATCACGCTGCTGAAATTAAGAAGGAAAGAGAAGGTTTGGTTGTAGAGCTCTAGAAATATGGAGCTTGCTCAATATGCTGCTGAAATGACTGAGGAAACTGAAGGTTTTGTTGAGCTCTCCATATGTGAACCTAACTCAGCACGCTGCTTAAATTACGCAGGAAAGTGAAGGTTTGGTTGTAGAGCTCTAGAAATGTGAAACTTGTTCAATACACTGCTGAAATGACTGAGGAAACTGAAGGTTTTGTTGAGCTCCCGATATGTTAACCTAATTCATCACGCTGCTGAAATTAAGAAGGAAAGTGAAGGTTTGGTTGTAGAGCTCTAGAAATATGAAACTTACTCAATACGCAGCTGAATTGACGCCAGAAAGTAAAGCTTTTGTTGTACAGCTCTAGATATATAAAGATAACTGAAAATGCTGTTGAAATTACTAAGTCAAGATTTTGCTGTAGATCTCTGGAGATGTGAACATGATTCAGTATTTAGTTGGCATGATGATGCAAGAAATTGATTATTTTTGAGTAAAGTTAGATATGTAAACACGACTCTGTATGCTGTTGACAAGTTTATATGTCACAGGAAGGTGAAGATTTTGTTATAAAATCCCATATATATGAATATGGCTCTGTTTGCTGTTGAAATAATGTTCCTTAATAACTACTTAATTGTTCAACGAAACTCAAGTTTGGGTTCCTGCTTTTCCATGATACCATACTACGCTCTGAAGAATTTAATGAATATTTGTCATATGATACAAAATACATCTTATAACAAGACCAGGTGTAATTTTGTGGTTTGGACTATTGATTTTCCAAATCCTATGAAATCCCATTATTCAAATGGAAGATAAAATCAAGAAGAACTAATGAAATATACCGAAAGAGATGAAATATTCTGTACTGTAATGTATGAGCAACAAAAGGATGGAATAACTATAAAAATCTCGCACATTTATAATATAAATAACATATCAAATGTCAAACCGTTATCCGAAACATATAAAAACTGTTTGGAAACATTTTTTCGTTTTTCTCCGGATCAACCCTAAATCTTCTTATGCCACACATTTCATTTTATTGTCCCGTCTAATTATTATTGGTAGCAAGGGCAAAGCCCTCTTTCTGGAGAGGTGATCCAGGGAATTGAGTGTTTGTCACCGGATTTCCGCCAAGACGCTGCGCTTACAGCTGTTCACTTTGCCCCGGTAATCAGGCCCCTGTTCCCCTATATATCTCCTGGCGCTCCACGAGTTACTCATCATTTCTCACATGTTCGAAGACGAAAGAAATTATTTCTTCAATGTGACAAGCTTGAACAGCGTTGGCAAGGGAAATACTGGAACTGTTAAAGTCGAAATAGAGCATTTTCGACTATATCAAAAGAAAGACCTAGACTGGATATTCTTATGAGAAATGGCTATTGGGTCTGAATTTTCGATATTCTAGTATTTCTTTTATATCAGAATAAACAATTCTCGTGGCTCGAGGTACATGATTTATGTTTTGCTGAAGTCTTCGCTCATACCTGATTTGATATTTACTTTGAAATAAAACTCAATATAACAAGTTTGAGTTCTACGCAGGCTCTTCAGAATTTAACAGACTCGAGCAAAAGTTTGAATGCCTTTTTGTAATTTTGACAATATATATATATATATATATATATATATATATATATATATATATATATATATATATATATATATATATATATATATATATATATATACATATTTATAAATATCATGATTCAATCATGTTCCAACCGAGTTGCAAAAATCACGTTTTTTTAGAAAAAATCTGATTTTTCGATTAAATCGTCAATTTATACTGATTTTTTCCTTAAATATTGCAATAATGAATTTTGAAATCACTTATTCTCATTATGTTGTTTCTATTCGTCCAAAATTATTTGTTGTCTAGATTTACCTACAGTTAGAAAATCTTCTCGGCGACATACAAAATAACTTGTATTGGAATGAAAATTTTCTACAACGTGTCCCCGGCTTTTCTTTCGGAACAAAAGAATTACACTGTGCAGTTGACGCGAGACGGATCATTTCTTAACTTATAGTCGACCCATGCGTTCATAAGTAAATTGCGTGTTCCTATCCTTTCTTGTTTAAATCCTAGTGTGTTTTCAAAATATAACTGAAATGTCCCGAAGTGGCAGCAGAAGGAAAAAACCTATTTGGCAATATTTTATTGAAAAATCGAATGAATTAGACAGAAAAACAGGATCACAGTGTCCTATAAAAATGGATATTTTTTACCCTGGACTGATTAGTTATATTTAAACACTCACATAGTGTACCTATGCATCACTAAATCTTCGAATGAAATTGAAAATATAAAATATATCAAACATTGTACGAAAACTAATAAAAAAGGTTTTTCATATTATTTGATAGTCCACGTAGCATATAAAAGAAATAAATAAACAAACGAAATTTATCAGAATAGATAGATCCTAGATAGATCATACCTAGATCAGTGAATCGCATGCGAAATTTTGTGTGGTTGCATAAGTAAACAGGTTCGGTATCATTCAAAAGCAGGGGTGCGGGTTGCCGGTTGCCACATCGTTTGGTCCGAATTCTTCAATACAAATTATGAAAATTGTACAAATTCAGAACTTTTGTTATATATACTCACGATTATGGAAAGAATTCCGACGAAAGGGGCGAATTTATTTCGTCTTGTGATTTTTGAATCATATTTAATGCTAGAAGAAGCGGTTATGTTTAAATTTCTAATAATTATATCATTCCCTAACCTTTCTGATATTTTTCCTTCAAATTTTGAATAGCCTATTCCTTGGGTTTTCATATTTTTTTCTTGAGTTATATATATATATTTTAATTCTTAACTTTTATGTTTATTTTGTATCTTCACATTTTATGATGAATATTGTATGTACATGTCCTCGCAATTATTTTATATTTTTTTGATGTAGAATAAAAGAGTTGAATTATGGATGAGCTACGATCAATCGACACCACTCCCTCCCCCGCTTTCGCTGATTATCTTATAAATAGTTTAGGTCAACTGCCTAAAACTTGCCACTACCCCCCCCAAACTCAATCTCTGGATACGCCACTGATATATATATATATATATATATATATATATATATATATATATATATATATATATATATATATATATATATATATATATATATACATACATATATATATATATATACACCTCACGAAAAACATTGTTTTTCGTGAGGTTATGTTTGGCTCCTCGCTTCGAAATTATTAAATTAATAGAAAATTTTTACTCCAAAAACAATGAGCTGTTGTAGAGTTGTGTCATGTTATGGGCCTTACAACCTAACTGTTTATGTCCTGAAGAAGACTCAATAAAGAGTCGAAACGTCGACTGAGACAAATTTGGTTGTTTAGATCATAACTCCTTGCCGAATACCCAGCTATAATTAATATATTTTATATATATATATATATATATATATATATATATATATATATATATATATATATATATATATATATATATATATATATATATATATATATATATATATATATATATATATATATATATATATATATATATATATATATATATATATATATATATATATATATATATATATATATATATATATATATATATATATATATATATATATATATATATATATATATGTACAAATTTCAAAAGGAAGCTTTTCATTTCTCAAACAACAAAGCGAAGGAATAGGTA